>JAYRBT010000042.1:67794844-67926062 GCA_036023395.1 Myiotriccus ornatus
GTTCAAAAATAGAATTGGTGGTATTTTTCTCCATATTTGTACACTTCAGTCAGTTTTCAGATTGTCAGCCTCTAAGGTATCTACAACTGAATATACATCTAATATGACAAAAAATAGACAACATGTATACATTTAACAACTTCAGATGCACCTCCGTCAAACAGTTTTTCTATTTTATTCTGTTAAAATGAATACCTTCTGTACACAGTAGATTAATACATGTGTTGTAGAAGGTGACAGAAGATTTGGTGGAACCACATTTTGTCTCTATTTGGTCAGATTGGCAGTTGTCCAGATATCAAGGTTGAGTTATTGTGATCCACAGCTGAGAGATTATTAGCACAGTTCATCCTCAGGAGATTAAACTGAGGAGAACCGACTGATGATGGCTTTGAAGGTGGTCTGCTCTGTATGTCACCTTCCAAGGCATCTTTCCCAAAAAGTGGTAGAAATCTGTGAGTGGTTCACTTTAACGTTCCAATCCACGTTAACATGTCGGGGTGATAGATGAATCCTGCTGTAATTTATAACCATTTAGCTGAATCTAGTTTCTTTCTACTGGGATGTACATATACCCACACACAAAATCACTGTGGGAGTGATAATCATAGGGCTTGAATCCAAACAGGATTGGGGTCCCAACTTTGATTTAGGTTTCTTTTTTCTTTTGGACTAAAAAATATCGAAATAACTGTTAATGGATATTCCCTGGGATGTTAAAAACTTACCTAGGAATGCTAAGACTATGTATTTGTAGAGGACTTCTGTGATTTTCCTGTTTTTTTGGTATGTGTCTCTTTTTCAGTCCCAGATATTAAATTCTAAATCTCAATGGCTGTCTCAGCAGTCAAAACATTCAGAATCCGTGAAAAAACACCAGCAAGTTGAATGTCCTTCAACAGCTGGGAGGAGTTAGCAGAGTACCAGTTAAAGTCCTGTCTGTGGGGATTAAAATAAAGGATTATTTAACATGGCAGCTGTAAAGAAATAAAAGAAATCCACGAGATTCATCAACTGTGCACCAACAAACTTAGCACATTTAGGAGGGAGGGAAAATTTGCTTCTTTGATAAAAGACAAAATAATAAAATAAAGTAATTTTTAAGGGTGACTGGAAATTTAATGGTTTTCAAACCAGACCCAGTAAAAATCTGGCTAATTCCACAGGAACTCTGCATTTTGCACATAAATCTTGAGTTGTTTTAAGGAAAACATTGTTTGAGATCCATCTAACCTTAAAGGACACTGTTATATGTTTAAAATATGCTTCTCTAAATGGTATTGTTATTTATCTAAAATTTTTCAGGTTTTCAGCCCACTATGTGTATGGTTGCCTTTGGGTATTTTGGAAAAAACAATTAAATATGACTGAACATGACATTATAATTACAAAGTAAATATACTGTAATTGAGTAATTAACTCAACATTTCTTCCTAAAGGCATTGTAGGAACGAATTCATGTTACTGATCAGATTTCAGATTCTTTATTCCAAAGGAGAAAAAAAAGGCTTCCATTCTCCAGTATGGATGGTTAGATATAAGACTTCTTAAGAGTCATTAGTTTTCAAATGTAATATTTATTTTTTAAAATTTAATATGCATTATTGATGCATCAGATATTTTTCCAATATGAAGTAGTCTCCTACCTATACAAAAAGAACACTCGTGTCTCTTTGCTTTGCAGGTCAGTTCAGCTCTGTTAGGCACCAGCTGTACTCTTCATGTATTATTGGCAAAAAGAATAATTCTGAAATTGAAACCTGTCTGATACAGCTGTTCATAGTAGAGTTCCTGAGTTTTAGCTACAGAAACACTACAGTGAACTGTGTGAGAAGCAAATGTAATCCAGGTGAATTCAAGAATTAAAACTGATGTTTGCTGAAGAAAAAGGGAGAATGAATTGTTGCACTCAAGTACATTGCTTAGTGGATTCACGTTGGACCTTGAAGTCTGATACAGATTGACAAATACCAGGAAGTTGAAGGTTAAGACTGATCTGTAATGCCAGACCTTGCTGGTTTTTTCTATCTTATAGCTTCCATATAGTTCCCAAAAGAATGTTATCCATGCAGGTCCTATATGTAAATATTAGGAATTTCGTTAACTACACAGGAGTGTGATTTCTTTGGGATGAATTTAACATATTGACAGCAAAGTCAGCAAATGAAGTCAGATAAGCCCAAAGGCCATTAAGAAAACAGAGGAAATCCAAAGTATTCATTACTCTCTGGAGTAGTGAACAAATAGACTTCTGTGTAAGGAGGAAAGCTTCACCTGTGCGCTGGAATTCCCATATGATACTTAAATTGCCTATTACTGCTGTTATAAATTGTATATTGCCTGTTATTATTGCCTATTATAAATTGTATAGATGCATAGAGTGTTTGCAAGTGTAATTTAAATTCGAATTGGTGTCTTTAGAGAGAAGTAAAATGCATTTATGGGGTGAAAATTGAAAGTGATCAGGTTTAATTGTGGGTTTAATGGAACTTCAGTATGACTGTATTCAGGAGCAGCATCTAGGTGCAGATTACATGCAATTTTTACATCATTTTCATCTGTGTGAAAATTTTAAAGGGAAAATCTGAGATTTGCAGGCATCGGGTTTGGTGCAGGCAGTGTCAGAGTTGAATTCCTAGATCAGTGAATGGCTTGAGTGCTAGAACTCCAATATCTTGTCTGACAGATTCTCACTGGCTTTGGCTCAATTGCACAAATTCTGGGAGTGTGAAATGTTTGTTAGCTGGTGTTTGGGATGGGGTGGTCCTGCACGTAGCAGTACGTGCTGCTGAGTTCTCAAAAACATTTCTCTGCAGTTCTGTTCGAGAATTGTTTGCTATTTCTTTAATGTGATGAAGCTTATTGCTTAAATCAAAAACAGGGGAACTCATGAGGGAATATGTTGAAAAAATAAATTCTTAATTTTGCTTTTGGCTTTGCATTATGACCAAGAGAGTTAACAGTTTAATTTCAGTTTTGGATTTGGAAACAAATGCAACCACACAGCGGTGTCTGGAACAGAGTATCCCTTGTCATTTCAGTCATTATGGCAAAAGTCAGAAATAAAAGCAGAGAGTGAAAGATTAGGATGAACTTGGCTTCAAGGCTTTTATCTGCTTTAAGGCAAAGGGTGTCCAGAAAGATCATAAGAGATGAAAAATTGTGTCCCAATTCACACACAGTGATAAAAGCTGTTATGCATGCCAGGAAATCAGTCAAAAATAACTAGAGGGACTTGCTCCTGGCAGTTCTTAAAAACAACTGAAGTGTTTTAAAATAAAATTTAAAAAAAACCCAACCAGCTACCAAACTTAAGAAAAATTGAGCATGGGGCTTTACAGGTGCCTGGCAGCATCTCTGGGAAAGTGTCGTAGCATGTGGTCAAATGCGAAGTGCTTAAAAAAGGATCGCATCTTAAGATATGAATAATTCAACAAAGCACTGCAGGAAGTTTTTAATGCTGATAATGCAACTTCTGTTACTTTCTATGAAACATTATGCTTAGACGTCTTCTTAAGTGCTTTTAATTTGCAATGTGATTTACGCGGCTTTTAGAGTGTTTCTGTCGATAGATATGCATTTGACTGGAACAGACATCCTGCAGTTTAAAGGCAAAGCTTGCATTTAAATAAGTACATGTGGGTCAGCAGTTCTTTATCTCTTTTTCTAGTGCTTAGCATTCTTATTGAGAACGTTGCTCTTATCTTGCTTTGCCTTGATTTTGCTCTTATTTCACCAGAACACTTTTTTTACTTTTCTTTTGGGGTATGCATTTTTGAGATCTTGTCTGCTGTGCTTAAACGTGGTCTCTCATGAAGAAGGTTAGTGCACAGAATACAGAGCTCGGTCTGACTGAATGTTGCTAAGGATGTTGGCGTGCATGCTGTAGGGCCAGAGGATTCATTATTTATGAGAAATATGGATGGGGAAGTCCTACATAGAGCCAAATCTACAAATATCAGGGGGAAGGAAATTTATTCTTACAGCACATATCAGTGGTGTTTGATACTTCAAAAGGAATTTGATGTAAGCTCATCCAGATGGCTTAATATACTGGTGAATTTTATTACTCATTTCCCTGTCAGTGTTGAAATATTATTTTAAAATACTATTTAAAGGTAGAATTACTACAGAAGATGGAAAGCGCCACTTGTCATCTTAGGATTTAAACCTCCAGTTCATGTAGATAGTTGTTCTAATAACAGCAATAGAAAGTATCTGAACCTGATTCTGCAGCTACTGAACAGAGATCTGACAGATTGTCAAGGGCTGTTTGGAAGATTAATGTAAAGACTGGAGTATGGACATTTAGAGGATCAGACTGTATTTTAATTTATTTTTGTGTTAGAATGTAGACTTCCAGAAAATCTGTCATACCCCCATAAAGGCTAAATTTCTTTCCTTTTGGAAGATGGGAAAAAAAAATTGTTTTCTCTGAAGTTATTTGCTTTTCTTCTTATATATTTACGTGGTCATGATCCCTGTAGTACAAATATCTTCCAGTGTTAAAAACTCTATTGCTCTTCTCAAAGTGCCAGGTCAATAGTCTGGGAAAATTAATTTTCTCTTTCTTCATCAACTATGTTGTGTGTGCTTATGTGAAGATATTACTCTAGGAGGTACAGGCATAGAATTTAATATAGCATTTAATTTTAGTAAGATCCGTGTTATGAAATGGTGTGTAGTTACTGATCTCATCAAGCCTGTAGCAGACACAGCAATACCGGGGTTTTCAATCCAAGTGTCTGAGAGCAAATCAAGGAGAGCAACCCCTGCCCTGGTCCTCCTGAGTTCACAAGTCCTTCCTGACCTCACAAGCAGGTTTGAACCTTGTGTTGCAATCAGAACAACAGGTTGTTTTTTTGTCCTGGTCCAGCTGTGGTGACTGAGGGCAGGGCTCCCAGCAGGTACCCCTGTATAACATTGTCCCATGATTTGGATTATCCCTTTTCAGTTCTTCTGACTCCTCTTTCATCTGCCTTTGGGCCTCCCTTCTCTCTCCAGTCTTCTCCAGAAGAGACAACCCTCCCCTAGTTACTTTTTTCCCTGTTGTCCCAGCTCTTCTACATCCATATCCAAACCTGGTGTTTCTGATATTGGTCCTCAGCAACCCTGGCCTTATTTGGCACTACTAACAGAGCTACCTGGGTGCTGTTGGCCTTCTGATACTGCCCAACAGTACTGCAGTGCTTCTTTCAACTAACTGTGAAGTTCATTCCTCTCTGACTCAGTTCCCTCGTAAATGTGTGGGGATCTGGCCATCCCTCCCAATGCCACCTGTAACTCTTGTCAGCTTCTCTCCTTGTTGTCACATCTGGTAATTTCTCATGTCATATCCAGTAGTTTTCCATGTCCTGTTCAGTTACCCAGGCCAGGGCTGAGTCATCTGCCTGCAGCCCTAATGCCAATTATTCTTAGTAGTCTTAACTTCAGTAATGAGTGCAGTATATTAATAAGTAAAGAGGATTCTCTTCTTTGTAAGTGCAGTCTTTCCTTGGTGGTCATCAGTTTTAGAGCTGGGGAATGTAATGGTCGTGGGAGGAGGCCAATATCTTGGGTAACTGGAAACAAGTGATCAGACAGGATTATGGGCAGTCAGTGCAGAGGTTTTGGTGTTAATTTTGAACCTGATAGGTTATGACCGGGATGCGTGTGGTTTCACTCTGGGATGTGAATTGCAGAGATAACGCTTCCCTTGAATGTAGACATTGCCATGATCAAATGGGAAATGGATAGAAAAGAGAACTCTTGCCTGGTCTCTACCTGGGGACTGCACGTGGTGGTATGTGGTGTGCACACAGTGTGCTTGGTGCTAATGGATAAGAGGAGTTAGACCTATCTCTTCCTCCCAACTCTACACATACCTATCAGTAGGCACCCTCAGGGCTTGAATAGAAACCTAGATATACAGACATTGCTGATTTTTATCTGCCACCTTCCCAGTGTCTGTATCATGAGGCATTTTTATTTTTGTTTTCAAATAGCTGGAAAAAATTGTCTTACTCTCAGGAACCATTAGAATGCCTCAGAGATGTCTGCAATAGCACTGTGCCTACACAGTTGTGAATATATATAGGCAGAAGTATAATTTGCTTAGTGGACCAGAATGAATAAGTGACTGTGATTGGAAGGATCTGGCTGTGTTATGAAAGATTTGGAAAGAAATAGAGTAGTATGAAATAAGAGAGAAGTGGTCTATGTTTTCAGATTGTCATTCTTCATATAGTAAAACTAATCATTTGCCGTAGATTTCATTTTACCTCACTGTAGGTGTTTAAATTATCTAGTTAGAGCTAATTATTTAGAGTTGGTGTGTAGTCAGTGGAGAGGAAGGCAGCCATGGCCACAGAACATTACAGATACCTAAAATAGTGGTGCAGGCTGCTTTTTTTGGAGCTACTTAACTCTGCCTTGACTATATGGCTAAAGCTTTGATGAATAACTTAGACTAAATGTCAGATTTTGGATTGCTAGAACTAATGGAATGAATTCCATCTTATGCCTTGTGTGTTGATTTCTAATTTTGGTTGGCAACAACAGAAGCAGAGTGTCAAGGAAGGAGTTATATGCCTTATATTAGGTTTTAGTAAGTCACCTGTCTCTCAGGTGACCTGTGTGAATGCAAATGCATTAAAGATGTGCCTCCTGCCTGAATCCATGCTATTAAATAAAAGAAATGGGCAAAGAAAAGCATGATAAGAAAAACAACAACTTGGGAAAAATCCCCTTTGGAAATGCATGGAACCTGTTTGTTGAGAAATATCCCTGTCTCTGTCTAGGGTGAGACCAATTAATTTTTCCCAAGACTATGTTTAGGAGTGGGAAATTTTGTGAATGCAAAACAGGTAGCTTCAGGATGGAGATGGGATTTTCCAGGCAGTGTCAGAGAGGGATGGCAAGTGTGCCAGAAGACACAGCATCAGAGGAGCTGTGCTGTCACCAATTCAGCCTTCTTGTCCTAGCTAGCGAGTGTGGGTAGCTGAGCTGGCTGGAATGTACCACATTCACAAGGAAAGCTTAATAGTTAGGTAATAGGAATGCAGAGAGGGTTCTCTGCAGTAATTCTTTGGTTTGTGTGTGTTGTGCTTTGGGGTGAACAAATCATAGAATCAGCTGAGTTGGAAAGGACCTCTGAGATCATCAAGTCCAACCCTTGATCCACTACCACCACAGTTACTAGACCATGGCACTCAGTGCCACATCCAGTCTCTTCTTAAATACCTCCAGGGACGGAGAATCTACCACCTCCCTGGGCAGCCCGTTCCAATGCCTGATTACCCTCTCTGTAAATAATTTCTTCCTAATATCCAACCTAGAATTTCTTCCTAATATCCAACCTAAACCTTCCCTGGCAGAGCTTAAGACCATGCCCTCTCATCTTACTGACAGCTGCCTGGGAGAAGAGACCAACCCTCACCTGGCTACAACTAGCATGCCTGATTTTGATCAGTCGTTTTCGGGTCATTGCAAACTTATACATTAGCAGGGTCTCAAAGAGAATATAACCTGAGGTGCAAAATTAATGTGGTCCCGTTAGCTTGGCAACTTTGTTCAACTTTGGACATGTTGGCAGATGGATGCGCTTCTGCCTGCCAGAGCCTGGAGTACCAGGCAGAGTGTGCTGGGTCTGTGATTTCAACCAGAGGGAGAGGCCTTGTCCCTGCAGGATGCAGGCAGAGGAGGAATACGATGGTACTCCATTCTGGGGACATCAGAAAAAAAGGTTAACTTGTCTTGGCAGGGCAAGTTTTTGTCACCATAAATAAAGGGTGACACACACACACTTTCTTTATATCCTTATACTACTGTATTATCTCAAAGAGCACATACCTTTTCAAAATTTCTTCCTCTCACTGCCACAAGCAGGGATAGAAACTCTTTATGTATCATCTCGATATCTCTTCAGGGCCTCTATTCCCAGAATTTGCAGCCTTGCCTCTCATACTGCCCTTTGCATAAGCCCCACACTGACCAAACACCTGCTGTGCCCTGGGAGAAAGGCTGGGCTGTGGCAGCTGGGGTATGTGCAGCACCTATTACAGCTTCCTGAAGAGCACCAGTGAGTGATTTTGCTCACAGAAATTGTTATCTGCGATGGGGCAGATCAGCTCAAAGCAACGCCTGCCCTTCCCGTGAGGCGCTGGTGAAATAATTGAACTTTGTGGGCTCGGTTTTGAAAGCTGAATTTCAAAAATAGGAAGTGAGGGGATTTTTTAAAATGAAATAGCAACCTTTAGATGTAGTATTTCCCATTGGTGGCTTGCAGTTTAACCTCTCTGTAGAAATCAAACATATGCTTTGCCTCTATGGAAAGCTATTCTGTGATTTTGCATAGGGCTGTCTATGATGCTTTCTGTCATCGTTTCACCATTTGCTTTTGAATGCTCATTTACTGCCTGTGCCTGGTAATGATACAATGACTCAAAACTTGAGACAAGAGAATGTTTCAGGAAATGTATAGATTTAAGTGGGAGTAGTTAACTTAAAAAAATGTAACTGTTTTTGTAACGCCACTTGTCTGATCAAGCCATTGTGCTACAAATAACTTGAAATACGGATAATAATGGGGATCCCCGGTCTACATGTGAAAATGTTCCATTTATCCCACAACAAGTCTCAAAAATATGTTGCAAAAAATACCTTTTTACAGGGACGTTTCTGACTGATATATTTTAAATATCATCCTGATAGCTTTGTGTTACCTACTGTCCTCGGGCTGTCTGTGGAGAACAGATTTTTGAGGACATCTGCCAAGCTGAAGAATCTCTTACAGCAGTTTCCGAATCCTCCTGTTTGATCATCAGAAGGGACATTAGAAAATTACACAGGCCTGACCTGGGGAGACAAAGTGGAAGTGCCCCCTGACATTTTACAGTGAAGTTTCTCTGGTTAGGCCTCCTCACAGTTACCAGTGTATACTTATTAGACATCTGAGTTTGCTCAGTTACAATTACCAAATATTGAGTATAATAAGGGTTATTCCAGTAAGTTAAAAGGGTTGTGGGGTGTCAAAAACCTTTCGTGTGCTCATGCTGATGAATTCCCATTAATTTTTTTAAAATTCTCTTTATGTAAGACTAAATGATTCAGATATATTTTAGTCTTTCTTTGAAGATATTATCCTAGTCTACATTTTCTTCTGCCTCTTTTTCTCAGTTCTTTAAACTATTTCATTACTCTTTTTGAGGTGTGGATTCTGGAACGGGGGCCTGTGGTGATGTGTTCCATAGTAATGCTCTGTACAGCCACATTCCCTGGACTTTACCCTCACACACAGGTGGAAACTCAGTCTAACCATTAGTTAGAGGCAACAAATGGCTGTCAGGACAAAGCAGCTCAGTCATGAAAGAGGAGTTAAACCTGTGTACACGCTCTGCCTCCAAAGAGGGAGGGCACAGAACTGATGGCAAACTCCAGCAGGAATGAGAGATGCTGAATCCTTGTTAATAGGCGGGATGTTTTAGGGTTTTCTGTGATGCTTTTGTTTGTTGATTGGTTGGTTTGGTGTGTTGTTTGTGTTTTTTGGTGTGTGTGTGTTTTTGTTTGTTATTGCTGCTGTTTTCAAATGAACAATAGAAACTTAGAATCTCTTGGCCAGTGTTAGTATGCTGTCAGAGTAAATGGTTTATAGGAAATGCCTCACTTCTTTTGTGATGCTGATCCTGCAAAGTGCACAGCACTTCCCAAGAAAGGAACACGAAAGCCTCAGCTTTCACCATCTTTGGTGTGATGTGAAAACTCTGAAGGCAGAGCTGGAGCAGCAGCTGGAGCACTAACTCAGTGGTTAGTATTCAGTTCTAAAATAGTGTCTACTGAGTTCTAAGCAAGCGCTCTACAAACCTGGCATGGATCTGCTCGTGCCACCTTTGCTCTGCCATGTGTAAATTCGGTAATGATCAATGAATCTGCTTTTACATAAGCAGGAGTTCTTATTTTTAGAAAGAATCTATAAAGACTGTCTCAAACATTTGTCTGCATCTGCTGTAGAAAAGGTCACAGAGAAGCTGCTTAACAATGTTTGTATAGTCAACCAGTGACATAAGAACTATTTTGGGGTTACATGTTACAGTGTTCAGCCTGAGATGTAAACCAGACCCTGATTTTCCTCATACAGGTGCTTACGAAGATGCTCTTGCAAATTCGCCCCCCTTTTGTTATCTTCTCCCCCCGCCCCCTTTTTCTGCAGTTGCAATCTTCTGATTTAGTGCCTTATTTAGCTTGAAAATGCTCTTAACTGGCAGAGCAAGCCAAGAGTTCTTGTTTTTGTATCTGCATATTACACATGCTTAATATTTAGACATGGAACATCCAGCAAGAAGATACCATTAAATAAACACATGTTAGGGAAAAGTCTGCATGTTGGAGATAAAATGTATTATCTTAGGCACCAAACAACACAGTGAAATTATTTTTCTATAAGCAAAGTGGTATAAAAATCTGACATCTGTTAGTGCTTTAATACTCTAGATCACAAAGGTCCAGTTTGAGTAGATGAATGCTTTTGTTTGTATTTTTTTTCTTTTAATTGTCTTTTAATATCACCCTGAAATTGAACCAAACCACTGTTTTCCTTTGTTGTACAGCATGGTTTACATTCATGTGGTTAGTAATTTTCTGTGGTTTTAAGGGGGGGTTCACAAGGCCTTCCTTTTCCTTGCTTTGCAGAGCATTTTGTATATGGAGCATTTCGGTGAGATTTTGTGGATGAAAGGAAAAAGACAGAATGGAAGAAGCTTTTATTCCTCCCTCAGTTCAAATTTTGCCATTGTTTTGCATAATCTCTTTCTAACACCTTAATGATACCAAGTTACAAAGAACCCTCCTGTTTGAATACTTTGATTTTGAATAAAATTATTCAAAAATAAGAATATTAATTAGATGACTGAAACTGGGAGAAACACCAAACTTTTCTATTTGCACTTACTTAATTCTTAGTATTTGTTATAACTCTTTGTATAGTTCATTTCAAAACTTTCCTCTTCAGTTGCTTTTTCTGATGTTTTGTTGGTCTTACTCTAAGCAGTGGGGGAAGAAAAAAAAATCATATTTTAAAAATAGAAAAACATGTTTTTTAGAACACTAAGGTTAATAGCTGAAATCAAAGTCAGTTTTGACACTTGAAACATCTTATAATACCTTCTCCTTTGAAAATGCCTGCATTTGAAGAAGGGGCTGCATCTTTAATTTATTAGGGTATTGCAGACATAATCTAAAATTAGATAAATGCAGTTTAAAATAAATTTCTGCCTTTATGAAAAGCAACAAACAGGTCTTTAAGCAACTGTTTTGCGTGGGTGCTAATGACATAATTTACAGATGTCTGGTTTTCACCCAGTATAATGCATCTCTGAAAATTAGAGAGATTGTATATTTATAGATGTATATTCTTGTAATTTGTATGCCCAGTACCTGAATGAATCTTTGGTTTGGATGCCTGTTGTGGTCAGTTCTCACACATGGACTCAGAGCCAGCACTAATGGTGCAAAGGATGACACTGAATAGCCACAGGGCTTGATGAAATGTGACCCCTTTGAATGAGAGGCTAAAAAGGAGGAGGATGTGGACCAGATGGCCTTCAGAGATCCCTTTTAACCCAAGTTATTGTGTCATAACGCGGATTAATGGCTTCCTGACGTGGGTATCATCACTGGCAGGGAAGGCTGGCAGGGAGTACTTAGGGCTTGTATGGGAAGTTTGGAAATACACTCTCCTTTTGCACGCTCGCTAAGCTCTTTCCAGCAAACTCTGCCTGCTGTCTGCATCTGTGCAGCTGAACACTGGCTCCATAAACAGAGAGAGGAAGCAAAAGCCCTCAGCCTGTTAGAATTTAGACTGTCTATTATTATTTGTCAGGCCTGATCTCCACTTAGATCTGGATGCTAAAGTTTGATTGCTTTCTTTTGTGTGTCTGTCTGTCTATTGGAATTTTCATTGTCTGTAACTCAGACACAGACCTATATGGAGATCCCTTTGTGCTTTTTAGTCATCATCTGATGTAACTGAGAACAGATTGCTATTTTTGGACTGAGAATACTATGAGTTGTGGAAGAATTGTGATTGATTTTTCTAGGATGAGGAATATTGAAATTGCAGGCTTTGAATTATTTAGGTATCATACGCTTGTACACATTTTCCAAATTGTCACATGTTTGGGGCCAAAAGCAGCTACAGAACTGGGCTAAAAGCAGCTGCAGAGTTGCTCTCCACCTTGTGCACAAGCACATGTTGCATGCATGTGCTCCCCACAAATAAATGGGAGTCATCTCATTTAATCCACTTAAATTTGTTGTGCAATTAAACTTACTGTTTTAGATTACTTCTGTACAGTGTGAAGAGAGATTGGCACTTTGAGCAGGTGGTTTCACTTGTATTTCAGACATCTGCCTTAAGGATAGAAGAAATGATCCTCTGCACTGACTACAGACAGGGTTTAGACAAGATCCCTTTTTTTTAAGTGTTTCAGGTAGGATGAGGCAAATCACATGAGCAGGCTCCTGTGTTCATTTTTATCCCACTCTGAATTCTCAGGCAAGGAATCTGGAGACCATCTAATACAGTGAAGATTATTTTTAAAGTGTAAGAGCTTAATTTCTGCAAAGAAGTTATATTTAGCTTACTCACTATGTGAAAAGTAATCAATCACCACTAAGAAAGTGGTGAGCAGTCAAGATGTCCAGTTTGTCAGAAGAACCCAACTTATTGTGTTGCAGTTTATCTCCAGAGGAATTTTACTGAAGTCAAGGAAATTTTACTGAAGTTGTGCTTGATCCCAGGATCTGTAATGGTGGTAACAATGACTTAGACAAATGGTGGAAAAAAATACATTTAAACAAGAAAGCTGTCTCTTGGTGTTTCCATTTGAGGGTCTGTGCCTGGAGTTTGCCCAAGAAATGTGATGTTCTTTCAAGAAACTTGCCATGACACATTTGCATGTTGCTGCAAAGCTTTTGTGCTGACAGGTACCCTAAATATTAGGTACCCTACTTTAAAAAGATGCATTGATGCACTATATGAGATGTGCATCTATAACTGCCTCAAGTGAGGAACTTTGCTTTTTAATTTATATGCCATTTGTGCTTTGTGCTCTGCTGGAGATTGCATTATCCCAGCAGAACCATGGTTTTATGTAAAAACCCTTGCTAGCCATTCCTTCAAACACATGGCTAATTGGGTTCTCTCATGCTTATTTGAGAAAAATACTAATACTCTTATTGGTAAAAAAGGTCTTTATGTCCCTAGTCCTGCGTTGCTATTTTTGAGTCCTGCGTTGCTATTTTTGAGTGGTATGAATGTTTCGGTGACCTGTGGTTGAAGGAAAGTGTTCCCTGGCTTGATTTCTGAGAGCTTAATCTAAGTGCCACCAGAAAACCAAAAAAGGATTCTGTGTGAGTTTTTTTGTTTTCTTGTAGCTTGAAAGCCCCAAAAGAAAAAAAAATCCAAATGTTTTGAAGGAAATTGCCCTCTAAACACCTCTTCACCCGAAGAAATTTATCTCGTAATAGAATTTGTAACTCAGCTGAGTTGTATTACAGACTTCTTTGGCTCAAACTTTTCATATTACACACTTGCCTTGGGGCTTATAATTTAGTAGGTTTCATGCTTTTGCACTTCTTCCTCCTCTTTAAAAAAAAAAAAAAAAAAAAAGAGACCTCACTTTCCAGTCTAGTTCTCTTGAATCCATAGTTACAGAAGAGAAAAATCCAAAACTAGATTTTTGTGACTGCTGAGACTTTTCAAACTTTGGGCTTTCTAGATTCTTCTGGGTAAGATGTGACAAGATGGCTCTGGTGAAGGAGGCAGACCAGACTTTACTTATATTGTTTCAAAATGGAAAGTGAAAACTTTAAAAGAAGAAACACTCAAGTGATGAAATCTTGGATGATAACTTCTAATCACCTGTTAATTAGAATGGGGAGAGGCAAGGATTCTATCTTTTTCTGTACACTGAACTGTAGAAAACCAAATTCATCAGTAAATAGAAATAGAATTTGCTTTTACTACAAGTAGAGGGTTGTGTCTTTTACTAAAAAAATTAAAACCAATACAGCACAAACAGTGCCCCCTCTCCCAACACTCCCCCCACCAAAAAAAAGGAAAAACCCAAAGGAAAAAAACAACCCACCCCAAACACCTGAACTGTGTTCACTGAAAACCATAGCATTTTCAAATAGAAAAGTAAGGGAAATCTTGAAAATTCCTTATCTTGGTGCACATGGAGGAATATCTTACTAGGAAGCAGTGACTTTGCAACTCTGAAATACTCTGAAATGAAATGTATTTGCCTGGAGAGAACTATGTACGTGGTGATGTTAAGGGAAGAGTTGTGCCATGGTTTATTCCAGTGCTGATAGTGATTTATTACTGCTTGTGTTCTTGCTGGGCCTTATTCATGAGCCAGGAGTCCCTTGTGCTGGATGTTCTACCAGTGTAGAATCTCTTTCCGAGAAAATTCAAAATCTAAATAGCGTTGGCAAAGTTACAATAATTTACCATGCGGTGTCAGTAGTTAATTTTCAAGCGTAAATATTTAACTTGGAGGCATTCAGTACTGGAAGTGAGAGGAGCTTGTGCACTTGGGCTCTTCATTGAAATGGACTTTTTTTTCTCTTCATTGCTAGAAGTTCATTGTTGCTTCTGGTAATAGCATGAAGGAAAAAAGAAACAACCACCCCACCTCCGTTTTGAGGGGGGAGATAAAGGAAAACAAAGATCCGGTTGCAAAGTGTGCAAAGCATGGTTCTTCAATAATCTTTTTGGGTTTTTTTGTTTAGATTTTTAAAACTGTTTAGTCTCAACTATGGCAAACAAACCATCTGAAATCATGTATCTTCTCTGTGCGTGTGTGTGTGTTCTGAAACCCCAAAACAATTTACAGGAAAAATTCTTTAACTCTCTTATCTGGGCTAACAACTACACACTGAGTTTCAGTCTGATATGATGTTTAAAAGTGTGTGTCTCTATTATAAATTTTGTTATGGAAAAAGGCATAGTTCAGGTTGCAATCCAACTTTCATTATAATTCATATCTCTAATTACAAATTGCCTTCAGAAAAACACTTGTTTTTGGGAAAAAAACCCACCCTAGTGTTACTGTAGCAGTTAGCTGTCAGAAATAGCATCTTGTCAACTTTTTTACAAAGGGCTAATAAGGAAAAATATCCAAATCATGTTTTAAAGCTTGAGGAATTTACATGTGTGCAGCCTTGCATTCACTAGGGGAAACTTCCAGGCATGTCAACTGAAAATTTAATGAAGGTTTCTGGAGAAAAAAAAACCCTCATACAATTAAATGTGTTTGTTTCATGTCAAGGTTTTAAACTCTCTGTATGGCTTGTTGTTGTCTTGAAATGCTGAAAGGCTTTTAGGCTTTTAATATTTGCAGAGTGATGTTTTAAAAGCAAAGAGAGCTCCAAGCTGATTTGAGCTGAAGGTCCTCATCTCCTCCCCACCGTGGAGAGATGAGCATGCACAGAAAGTCTTATGAGGTGCTGATGTTGCTGTGATAATCTGAAGGTTTGAGTGAAGCAGGGTTTACTCAGATGGGTCTCTTTTGATACATCAGCTGATGAATAAACATATAATCTTTCTGTACAAAGGCCTTTCTTCATGCCAAACTTGCTCTAAACCAACAAAAGAAACTACTACTCACTATAAATCTTGCCTCGAGTGAGTGATTCCAGATAAATGTTTTTCTGGCCTGGTCTAAAACACTTGAGAGTGTGGGAGGTACATCCTGAATTTTTCTTGCTGCGAAAAAACACTGCTTCTGCTTATTCCCTGTGAGCATGGGGATAGATATTCCCTTTCTGTTTTTTGAAATAAAATATACATAGATATATTTCTAGGAATAGATATTAAATAGGTATTAAACCCAGATATATAATATGTGTGTATATAAAATTCGTATATATACTTGAAGGTTGTTATCATACTTTGCTCCCCCTCACATCCTCAGGAACAGCAGTCTGAGTTCTGTCACTCCCACTTCTGTGGCTTTGCCTCATGGCTCATGTTTTCTAGGCCTCTGTCTGGTCCCCTTGCTCGCTTTGGGCAGCCTCAACTGAGCGGTGTCTGTGTCAGAGTGTGGAACCCAAAACTGCCCCCTGTATTTCAGCTGAAGCCCTGCCAATGCTGAGCTGAAGAGAAGGATTCCTTGCCATGTTGGATGGATTTTATCCCTGTTTATGTACTACATTGTGGTGGCTACATTTTGATGGGAAGAAGGCAGTGTGACAATATCGACCTCTGTTCTGTTGCAGATCCATTATGAAGCTCCAAGGCTTTTCTGAAAATAATTTGGGCAGATGATTCATTTTGCTTAAATACTTTGCATTTGTCCCTGCTGAACTCCACTCTGTTTTAAAGACTTTTGCCTCAACTGATGAAGTTCATTTTAAATTCAAATCCCGTCCTTCAGTGTATTTGCTTTACCTCCCAGCTTCACAGTTACCTGCTTGTTTAGTAACACTATTCACTGTTTAATCATCCAGATCATTAATTGAACAGAATCAAAACACTGAACAGAATCAGATCCAGGGCAGCCACTTGGGTACCTCTGTGACACATCCTGCAGTTTAGGCTGTGTACCAGTGCTAACTGCTCTCAGGCATCCACTGCTTTTGCGCTCACGTTACAGCAATTTTATTCTTGCTCATACATCCCTCACACCTGGCATTCTTATGGAGTTATCATACAAGACCTCATAAAACTATTAGTAAAGTCAGGAGACATGGACCCTACTGCTTCCATCTTGCCTGTGAATTCTGTTCCTCATTCTGGAAGAAACTGGTCTTCTTTGCCACAATGTATTCATGAAGGATTTATGTTGCTTGCTCTTCTACCTGTCCTCTGAGATCACTCCTGTCTTCATTCCAACCTTACAGTTGGAAATGATACCTGTTTTGGTTTGGGGATTATTTGTGTTAGTCTCCAGCTCTTGATGGATTTTCTTTTGTAAAATTGATGCAAAAAGGTCATGTAACACTTAATCCTTCTTGCAATCATCTGTCAAATGCTCTCCTTTTTCCATTGGTTAATGGATCAATGTTTTCCACATTCTTCCTCTTATTAGCAGATGATCTCATACACTGACTTTTTTTGTTTTTGTTTTTGTGTTATTGTTCATGCTTCTCCTTTGGACACCTCTCACTTCAATATTTTATGACTGTTTTCCTGTGTGCTGGAATAGGTCTCACATGTGATCTTAGTAGTGTGACCAGTTTCCTGCTTTCTGTTTGCTTTCTTTCTAAATTCAATCAAGACATTGTGATTTAATCAGTCTTATATTTTACTGTATCCATCTTTCCTCTGCTTTGGGGAAAAATACAGCTGTGCAGCACAGTTTCAAGGTTTGCATTTTTAGGATTCTGATGTTTTTAAAGTAATGGAAAAAAAAAATGGTGACTCCCCACATTAGGGTAGGTCTATTTTCATTTAAGGAATTAACTGAACACAAATTCCTATACAATAAACATGTGGCTAACTAGATGAAGTCAAAAAAGCTCATAAGTTGTGATTCCATTGTGTAAATAACTTGCCCACCTTTCATATCAAATGGTCACTGCTTAGCTGGGGTCTTCTAATGATGCTTTTGAGATAGTTAATAGGTGGTTTGACAGACAGTATTAGAATACAAATGCCACTTATAAAGTTATTAATGGTCATCACTGTATATTTTAATAGTGATTTTGGTGATTTAGTTGTAATCTTACAATGTCAGATTCATTGAGCAGTGTGGTTCATTTCCCACTGTATAGCAACCTTACCTGTTACCTCTGTGGCTTAACTCTGATTCTTGAGACCCGTGCTTCTGTTGTTTCTGCACCTGTTTTAGTTCTGCAAATTCTCATTTTTGCAAAAATGAAAGTCTCTCCCAAAGACACCGTAATCAAATGTGTTCACTTATATGGCCCTTTCTGTTTAATTATTCTTCAAATGCTTAGACTCTTGATCCATAGCACACAAGTACTTGGGAGAGAAGAATTCTGTCCACCAGCTGGACAGAGTCAACAATTCAAATTCTTACTGAAGGCTGGTAGGGATTAGCAGGATGATGATGCTGTGGATCACAGTGCTTAGTGAGTTATTGCGTTTGGGTGGGGGCTGAATCTCCGTTTCCTAGTTCTGGTCAACTTCTAACTTAATAACAATGTAAACAAATATGATTCAAGTGATTAAGGAAGCGTGAAACTCTATTTGTAATGGGGAAATTTAGTGAAGTACTTTAATTGTTACACTGCAAAAAGAAAACAGAAGATCCAGTAACTGCAGTGCTCAGGTTACAGCCAAGTTTTGTGGAGGGGGAGAAATGAATGCCATAGGTGAAATTTCAGTGTGGTGCCTCACAAGTTCAATATGGACTGTTCTCCTTACTTCCTAAGGAGTAAGCACCAAGCATTTAGATTATAGGGTAGAATTTCATTCTCCCTGAAATTTTGGCTATGCTATCCTTGAAAATATTTTGCTCAGTTCTTGAATATACTTTCCATGGAGCTGTGTGAGCTTCACTCTTAAATTCAAGCTATTTCCATAAACTGCCTCTTGAAAAGTCATTTGTCACTGCCATTAGTCATTTGGTTCAGATATTGTCTGCAGCCTCTGAGCTTCATAAAATGGACAGATCCTTATCAGTAATCAATATTTGTAATATTTGTTAATATAAATCTGTCATTACTGTCTCATCGTTTGAAATGAATTTGAGACAAAGCACTCTATTACGGGACTGGTGATTGTGGTAGAAGCAAAACCGATAAAACTACCAAAAGTGTGGGATCCTTAACTTTGCTGGCACATCAAAGTCAAAATGCATGGACTTGAATCCTCATGTGGAGCATAACTAATAAGCAATAATAATGAAGACTCTTGACACATTCCCAAGTTGCATAAAGGTCTTCATTAAGATGCAGCAGCTGTTTATTTTCAGGACCACATGGTCTAGTCAGCATGATAAGAACACAGTGGAGAGGGATCAGCAAGATTGCCTTTATTGGAAAACACACACATCTTTCTTATCCACTCTAATGGGTCAGTAAAGAAGAGTTGGAGTTGGAGAATAATTAATTTTCCATTTATTTTTTTCCTTTTCAGCATGCCTTAGGCTAGGGAGGTCAAATAGATGCTAAAGAGAAAAACTGCATCTGGAACTAGTCTGAAAATAAATATGTATCCCATGAGTAGTGCTGTGTACAATTTGCTTAGCCTTAAAAACTGAGTTTGTCTGCCAGTTGATTGCCTGCTTCATAGAGGAAATCTGCTTAGCTGTATGATTCTGAAAGCTCCTTTTCTTCAGTTTCAAAATCTGAGGGATGTGAATTAACTATTTCCCATTCCTTGTTTCTTTCAGCTTTCCCTTTCACATATCAGAGTCATATTACTCACCAGCTTCCTTCTGGCTGGTTTGCAACTAGGAGATTTTTCAGTGAGCAGAGACAAGCTCTGGATTTTCCTGCTATGTAATGAAACTCTAACAGCCTTGAAATCTTATTGGCAATGCATGACATAAAATAACACCTGACTCTATCATGTCCTTCCTTGCAATTCAATGAGATGAATTTAAAAATCTTATATGCTTTCTAGGTAGAGGCATATCCTGTTGCACTCCGTGTGTCAGTGTAATTGTATTTGTTCTACCTGCTTTAATTCATTAGTAGTGCAGTCAGTGCTCTGATACCTTGGCACTGCACATCCAGCTATGAAATATGCATCTTGGGTAATTATTTCTCTTCAAGAACAGCTTGCCAGTTCCCTGGTTTTGAATGTCTTTCAGCTGATATTGTAAATGAAACACCGTGTCAAGTGGTCTTCTGTTTGCTTTGTCTAGTAGCCTATAAGGAGCCTGGCTGACCTATTAAAAACACCATATTTCTACATTAATCTAAAGTGGAACATGGTCAGTAGTAGACTTTGAGCTTGCTTTGGAATAGAAGGTGATCTAGCTCCTTTATTGGGCTTCTCCTGTCTGCCCCTTGCACATGCACTCTTTCTGAAGCAGAGTCTGCTGCTCAGATATGAGGCCAAACACAGTCCATGGAGGGTGCAGTGTTCTGAAACCGAGCTCTAGTTTTGGAGCCTGGTGAAGAACAAGATCTGTAGAGTCCTTGGGCTCCCTTTAACCTGTATCTCAACATATGGGCCACAGCCAAATGTTCACAACAAATAAAAGTAGGCTCTTAAATATTGTATAGGGCATACCTAAACATGGTGGTGTTCTTAATCACAGGTTGCTGCTGAGACTTTGTGTAGATTCTTTGTTGCACTTTTATAACATGTAACTTTACATCTTCTGTAAAGTGTCCATAGTAAAAGTCCTTTAATCCTTCTCGAGTTCTTACAGAACTCAACTCAAGCTCCAAGGAGTAAGGGAATCTATTTTGAAGTTTCAAAATTTGCTGCGTTTGAAGTGACTGAATTTTTAATTTGAGTCACTGAAAAAGCCTTGTTGAAGAGGCACAGGTGACTTAATTGGCTTTACTGAAACAATGGAACAATTACACCAGCTTGAAAGGGTGACTTTCATTTTTTGTACTGCTGAGACCTTCTAAATATCAGGCACATGTCACCTGATTCTATTATTATGATTGGACAAAAGAGTATACTGCCTCACTCTTGATTAAACAGCAACAGTTGGGACTGCTAGGTCTTAGCATTCTCATTAACATATATTTTTTAAGCACGTGTTATTCTATTGATTCAGTATTTTGTCTGTCTTAAAATCAGTTTATCAGGGTAAGGAATAGGTTCTGGTTTCTAAATATATGTTGGTTGGCCTAAACTATCTGCAGGCCTTGCCTTTGTGTTCCATTTCTGCTTCAGTGCACCTTCTGGTCAGCTGTTCTTAGGCTTATACATTTGTACATTTTGCAGACGGAATCAAGCTTATTGTTAAAATTTCACTTTATCTTGAGATAATCTTGAAAGCACAAGGATTTTTATGATAGGACTTGAGAGTCTCATTTGGGTGCTTTGTCATGTACTAAATAGCATAGTAGTGCCTTTCTGTGTGTTAAGGTGACGAGACCTGTCCTCACCTTTTGAGATTCCAAACAGTCCCACTTGCAAAATGTGTGGCTAAAAAAGCAAATGGATAGTTTGTTTTCTGTGAATCCTGGAGGTTGTATTGATTGGAGGCATTTCTAAGAGCTCAGTATCCATTGGTCTTGTTGAGAGTCTCTTGCAAGATGAAGGACTGCATAGTATGACTACTTCAGAATGAAGAATTTGAACTGAAGGAACAAGCTGATAGTAAACAGATATTCTACACTTAATCTTATCCCTTGATTTTACTGATGCTGAAGGTTTTTAAAAACACCGATTATCTCTCCCGCCGTTTAGAAAACATCCTCACAAATTTCTGTCTGCTTTATTTTATTTTCACTTTTTCCACCCCACCCAGGTTCCAACTATGGGAGTCCCCGCCCGGCTCATGCCAACATGAACGCCAATGCAGCTGCAGGGCTTGCCCCAGAGCACATCCCAACTCCGGGGGCAGCTCTGTCCTGGCAAGCTGCCATCGATGCCGCCAGGCAAGCCAAGCTGATGGGTAGCGCTGGCAATGCGACGATATCCACCGCCAGCTCCACGCAGAGGAAACGGCAGCAGTATGGGAAGCAGAAAAAACAGGGTACCACCACAGCCACGCGTCCTCCCCGGGCACTGCTGTGTTTGACACTGAAAAATCCCATCCGGAGGGCCTGTATCAGCATCGTCGAATGGAAATATCCTTTCTGCTGGTTCTGGCTCAGAAAACTGCGAATCGTTTGGTGCCCGTCAGGTGCCGTTCGGAAGCGTGGGGAAATCAATACCTTAAGATGAAAGGCACTGCTGGGAGCTTATAGTACATGAATAGTTTTTGATGTCTTAACTGAGATCATTTATGCTTGGGGGAGGGGGAAGGGAGGGAGATTAGAGCTGAAGCCTTAACTACACCTGTGTGTTAGAAACTGCTAGAAGTTTAAATGATGAAGGTTAGGGGTTGAATTCTGCTCTTTTAAAAACACACAGCCCAGCCTGAAATGGATGGGAGATATTCAAAGTATCTGAGGCCGGAATTGAACTGAGTCTATGGGATTGATAGCAGCTCCTGGCTTTCCTTTCTGGGACTTCGGTGGTTTTTTTTTTGTTTTAATTTTTGTTGTTTTGTTGTTTGGGTTTTTTGGGGGGGGGTTTGTGGCTTTGTTTTGTTTGTTTGTGCTTCATTTTGTGAGGGGGTTTTGTGGTGGGTTTTTTTGGGTTTGTGTTTTTTTTTTATTTTTTGCGGGGTGTTTGTTTTTGTTTCATGTTTTTTGGTTGATTGGTTGGGGTTTTTTTGTTTTGGTTTTCTTTTTGGTGGTTGCTTTCTTGCAGGCGCTTAGAGATGTCACCAGTCAACGGCTCTGGTACTTTGAATTTCATGGTTTTTTTTGCTGATCATGTGACATCACACTCATGGAGAGTGTGTATGGAGAAAAGAATGGGGCAAAAGGAGGAGGTAAAAGCCCCCTCAAATTTTTACAGTAAGATCCTGAAACAGGGTGAAGGACTGTTAATTTTATTGGAATTCCACTTAAACGAGTAAGGCTCAGTAATGTATGGTAAGGGATAATGCTTATCTAGAAGAAGGGAAAAAGAGACACATTACAGTAATCCTGCAACATGTACAAATGCAGTGCAGAGCCAGATCTAATTGTCTGAACATGAGACAGACGGTGTCACAGACAGCAGACAACCACTGACACAGAGCTGCAGAATGTAAGGGTCAGTGCTGCTCCCCTGGAAAGCCACTGACAGTTTGGCCAATGCTCGAAGTTCAAGGAGCAAAACCTTTTTAGTCACCCAAGGCTGATCAGTGCAAGCTGGAATTTGAGTATTTGGTGTGAAAAGCAAGCTGAAATAAGATGTATCTGCCTTCCATCCCCGAAGAGAAAACAATACTAACCCTAATTCACAAGCTAATGGGGTGCTTCAGAAAATAGAAAAGAAAATGGATGTTTTTAGGCATAGATAAGCGAGTCAAGGGAAGGTAGTACAGAACTTGGCAGTAGTTAGTATGATAAAAAATGAATTAAGGCATTTTAAGACAATATGATAATATTATTCCTTTGGCTGTCTGGTGGGATGTTAGAAAGGTGAAAACAGAAAACGGGTATATTAAATATTGATGACATAGACATATTTTTCAGACGAAGAACTTGTTAAAAATTCCCCCTGTTAATTCTTAGATGTCCTTAAACTACCTGCCTACCTATTCCTTTCTTCTTCAGGTGCTTATTTTTAATCCCCTAATTAAATTTGCTGCTTTTTATTGCTTCTGACATAGCTCTGATACTTTAAGCGTAAGATGGTTGATTGATGGTGACTAACAGGATGAAGCTGAGTATTGGTTTACTTGCCAGCACCCCAGTAACCACAGGTCTTTAGAGAGAGCACAGAGTGACATTCGATAGGGGAGTAAGATCAGCAATGAATGATGGGAATGAGATGTTGTAAACCAGGATACAGCACTGCTGAGATCAAGAGAGGACCAAACAATGCAATTAAATCAGTCCAAAGATGCTGAAGCTTGCATTTTTTGGTTTTGTTTGGTTTTGGCTGAGTTGATGGAAGTATTTTTTTTCCCCACCAGAACCTCTCATTGCACATCTAGTGTTTATAAACATGAAACACTTCAATGACGAGTAGCAATATCAAAGGATTGTGATAAGGTTTAATTTTATTCTGTATTCTGACTTTTCCTAATTGCTGAAAACTACTGAGGAAAGCTTAGCTTAATTTGCTGAACCGCTAAAGTTTAAGCATAATAGATATTAAACAAATATCAAATGGTACTTCAGTGGTTTTTCTTACCCAAATTTATAGTATTAAGAGCCTGAAGGTGCAATTGCATTTATGAAAAAGTAAAACGAATTAATTGTCTTATTTTGCAAAGGTTTAGCCAGGTATTTAATTTTCTGCTTTCTCTGCACTGTATTTGTAGATGTTATATAATTTTATTTTTACAGTGCAATAGAAAGAAGTAAAAGAAAATATGCGTGAACAATGGTAAGTTAATAGACAATAATCCAGCCAAAACAAACAACCAAAAAAATCTAGGAAATAAAACAATTAAGACCACCAATAATATATAAACAGCCTGAGGTATATCCCTGAGAAATCTCACTGATTTCACATGTAATCTACCTACCCTGGTCTGCTCTTGTTCCTCCACAATATCATGTATCTCCTACTATTAACAGGTTTAAGCACAGGAGTCTGGTAAGATTGGAGTTGAGTCTTCCTTATGTGAAATGTAGGATATATTTGAGTATAAACAGCAGTCAGGTGCCTGGAATTTGTGTTTATCTTGCAGTTCAGCTGCACATTAAAGATCTCCAGTTTTTTCCTGCTGAAGCCTGCTGAGAACAGTAGCCTGCTGACCAAAATCACCCATGCTGTGCTGACATTTGGCAGCGCTGCAGAGCCAGTCCCCTGGGAGATAAATTCATGCTCAAATGCTGTCTGTGGCACAGGTTATGCTTGGCATTCTCCCTGTCCTATCCTGCTCTTCGTTCTCCTCCAGAGTACTGGTGAGTTATCCCAGAGCAAAACTCCAGGATATTCTTGCAGGCAACTAAACATAGACAGATTGTAAATCTGGTCTACAGTCTGAGCTGGGGGGACACTTCACAGCAACTGAGATCAAGGAGTCCACTGAAGTAGATGAAGTACAGTGCCAGCAAACAAGGCAGTATTAAAATACCCTTTGATTCCAATGGACAGGCAAAGAACACTGAGGTCACACAGGATTTCTTTGTTGAACATTCCAAATGTTTGGTTCCTTCCCCTCCCCCCGCCAGCAAAGTTGGTGCAAGGTTGAAATGCCCACGAATTGTTGGTAGTTTTTCTGTCATAAGGAACTCTTGGCTTCCCGGTGTCCCTAATATACTGTGCAGGCACATCTGTGTTCCCTGTGATGCCAAATGTAATGCGAATAAGAGAAAAAGAAATAGTCTCTCAAATAATTTTTAGGCAAAACAAGTATACCTGGCAGTGTAAGCACATTTTGGGCAAAGCTATTTTCTTGCCTTAACAGAATTTATCATCTTTTAAGCATCTAGCAATGTATGCATGCATTCCTTGGGCCCTTACATTTACCTTTGAGAGGTGAGAGAGAAACCGAGAATGGGGGAAAAGAAATACAGCAACAACAACAAAAGGAAATCAAAACAAAACAAAAACACCCCAAACCAAAATGTTTGCTAAAATTATTTGAGAATTTGTAAAAGCAGATGGAAAAAGACCAAGAGGAACTAATCCCAAGAGGAACAAAGGCAGTCCTTCCAGAGCAGGTTTCTGTTAATAAAAATAGTACAGCCACACTAGAAGGAAAATCGGGAAAATGCAATCTAAATAAATTAAAGAAAAAAAAACCTTTAAGAAATCTGTGTTTACTCTGGCACGCGACTGGCCTGCACTGCTTTTGACATATTAGGAAGATTCTTGGCTGGAAGCTCCTAAAAGCACTTAAAAAGGCATATGCTTCTTTTCAGAATATAAGGGGCTTGGAATGCTTTCTTTAAACAGAATTCTTATAAATTTTGGTTTTATTTTATTTGTGTGTGTACATTTTAGAACAATTTCCTTAACTCCATTCCTCAGACCATTTGAAATAATTATTTTACTGACTATTTTTGCCAATTGTGTGGCCTTAGCTATCTATATCCCCTTTCCAGAAGATGATTCCAATGCCACCAATTCCAATCTGGTAAGTCCTCGATGGTGTTTGGTCTTGCTGTTTTGAAAGTCCTTTTGAAAAGCAATCGTAGAGACTGTTGAAGCTGGGGAACATAAATATATCCACCAACTATGAGAACATTATCAAAATTGGGTTTGACTGCTATGTCTTGTTTATTCACATTAGCACCTGTTACAATTGAGCTTGGATTTAGAAAAGAATGTTCCAAAAACTGTGCAGGTGCTCTGTGTGGTGTTTAGGTTAACAAATCTCTGTGTGCTGCAGAAGTGCTTGGTAACTTTTAAACTGTAGGTATTTGTGGAAGAGATCTTTTAATCAGGGATTATATGGTGGGTTTTGTCTTAAATTGTGCTGTTGGGAAATCGATACTGTCCTCCTTTAGGTGATAGCCAGGAGCACAGCTTGATGACTGATTTCTGGGAAGTACGTGAATGCTTGCGTTTCAGACACATGTATTTATTTGGTTGAACAGGGCTTGTGTGATGTTTGTTTTTTTTAAGTTGTGGGTTGTTGTTTTTTTGGTTGGTTTTTTTTTATTCTTCTCTCCTATTGGGGCAATAGAGCTTTTCTTCTGTCACAACTGATGCCAGTGTTGGTGCTTGGGGATAGAGCTATCCATATAAAAAGGCAAGAGTGTTTACTTTTGGCTTAGCATGAAGCCATAGCCAAGAATTTTGTCCAGTAAGAGCACAACACAAAACAGCTCTGGAACACTGTTCACTGAATTAGCAGAAAACATTATTTTTCCTCTCAAGTATGTGAACAAATCTCCTACTTGTCTGGTTGAATCAAGATGAGAACTTACTCCCAGAGTTTAGGACCTGGGATGCTATTTCCTGATTAAAATTTGTTGAGACTTAAGAAATTTTAGAGCAATAGTGGAGGAAAACAAAAGCCATACTTCTAAAGTAGCGACAACTGGGATGGCTGACAGAAGTTGTAATTCAAAAGATTCATGCTGTTCTTGGAAGTCAGTAATTTCATTAAATATCTCTTGAAGTTTCATAAAACACATTACAAACCTCATGAATTGCTGAAACAGTACTTCTTTGTTAAAGAAAAAGGAGGGGGGAGTAAAAAATTTGCAGTGGAGTGCATTTGCACTGTAACTCCTTTAAGAAGTGTAAAAATAGGAGTAGGAGGTGATAAATGATTGTTAACTAATCTCTATGTTCACATTATATGTGAGTTGGTCTTTTTTTTCTTTGGCTGCTCCTTGTTAGCATGACTTAGTGTTTAACAATAGCAAATTGTGGTGTGTATGTTTAAAAAACTTGAGTGTGGCACCTCTCAAAAATTACTATCTTTTATTTAATAAAAAGCAGATCCAATCGATCCTTTGGTGAAAAAGGCAGTATTTTCATTGCATGTTCCGCCTTTCGGGGCTGAAAGAGGAAAATGAAGCAGATTTGAAGGTCAGAGGACTCACAATTTGTCTTGAGCTTAGTTAGTTGTTGGTATTTGCCTTAAATCAGTGAGGAGACTGCTGGCTAATACTAGACTGGAAGTATGTTCATAAGTGAATGAGGTATATTGAAACTGTTCTACTATCAAGAAATATGTGCCCCTTGCTATTCTGCATCTGTTTTCCAAGACATGTCTTGAATCATTTGGTCAGTCTATCAAAACATTCATGTTGTTTTTGAGTAGGATTTAAAAAAAAACTCAGCCAAGCAAGAATTATCATCTCAGGAAAGTCTGGAAATGTTGTAGCCTTGAGGATGAGGAGGTATTGTTAATTTATCTAAATAGCTCTTTCACAGAATTAGAGGGAGAACGAAGTTAAATGAGGAGTCTGCTTGAGTCCACTTTCTATTCTTTGTGTCTTAATGGAAAAAAAAATAATTAAAAATGGAAAATGGGATGCTAATGTATCCCATGAGGGGCTTGTACTGGTGCAGTCAAGACTCTCTTCTACACTAGAGATCAAACCCTTGAGCTCTGACTGCTCAGTAGGCTTTGGTCCTGTGATCTTTTCTTAGGCTGTGTTTGAGGTCGTTGGGTTCTCTGTGCTTTGTGGGTTTGTTGTAGTTGTTTTCTCAGTGATGTACATGTCTCTTGGCATGTCTATACTGCTGTTGAGAAAGTCACGTGCTGCACTTCGTGAGTAAAGGCCTGAGCAATAGGGAGGGGAGGCGGAGGCAAACGGGTGAGATAAGGGTGGACAAGCTGTTAGCTGTGTTTTGGAATGGGGTGAAGGAACAGATGAAACTTGGAGTTGATGGGAAGCTATTCCATAAGGCAGGAACTGTACAAGAGTGGGCCTTACTGTCAGAGAGCCAAACTGTACATGGGAGAGACAAGAAACAAGCTGGGCTTAATAATATGTTTGTGTAAAAGCTCATGTACTCACTTCATCTTTTTAATCTTTTTCTACCTGTGAGCCTGTATTTCACTGTCAAATTTATTTTGTACTTACGAAGTCCTGGAGCTCCAAAGGCCTTAATCTGATACAGGCAATGTGTCTGTGTGCAGTGTGTGCACAGAGGTGTGTACTGAGCAGACATGTCACTGGATGTGTGCAGAATCCTTGCATCTGCCCAGAAGAAATCTTCCCTGTGTGAGAACTCTTGATTCACTTCCATTTTGTAATTTAGTCTTACTTAGGGTTAAAGCTACCAGAGAAACTCCCTCATCCCTGGTTTCCTGAGCCATCCCTAACTTCTTGATTCACAAGAAACTTTCTACAGAAAACATGCTGGGCAGTAACTGTTTTACAAGGTCTGAAAGTGAGAGAACAACAGTTTTCCAATAAGCTGCCGCATTTCCCTTAGGGACTGAATATTCCTTCCGTAAGGTTTCCTTATAACTTTTCAAACAAGGTTTTCCTTGGTGACCAAAGTAAAAATGCAGTCAGTTGTTGGAGTAGAGGGTGGTGAGGGAAGAGAAAGGAATTCTAGATTGTGTGAGTGGCTTCTTTCCTTCTCTCTCTAAAAGTAAAAAATGATACCTACACAGTGTTTTGATGAATAATTTCTCTGTATGAATTTCCTGCCTGTGACTAGCCATTGGTCAAAGAGGGCACACATAGTGCTGTCCACCTTCCACAGAACTCTTGGAGGTTCATTTACCTGCACAAAACCATGTCTCCATTTTAATAAGCCTTATCTTTATCTGCAAGATGTATTTGATGTGATGCCACAGTGATGAGCATTGGAACTAAGGCTCACTAGTCCAGTTCTTCACTAGTCTAGTAAAGAACTCCTTCCCTTTTGCAGGAATTGTGAATAGCTGTTATGTATTACATAGTACTGCAAGTTTAGGCCAAATACCACATGGATGTTCTGACTGTTTGTCTGCAATCTATCTTCCTATAGTAATAATGCCTGTAAATCCTCAAGCTATTTTTATCAAGTCTAGAGACGATAACTTGGACTGTGAAGCACTTTCATTTTCTAAATGCCCATTTATACTAAACCCCAAATTTCACATTTTTATGCTCCCTGCAGTGTCTTTGTCACTGGCTTTAAGAAAAATGCCAGAACAATATGATATACTCCGTAATAAATGCTTGAAATTGGCTTCAGCAGTTTTTATATGCTACTTCTGCAGTGTGTTCCTGGAAAAGCATTGAACTTGCACAAATGGAGGGGAGTCGACTGTATGAGATGCAAAATGTTTTTGGTGTGAATGAAATTGCTGCTACTTTGTTTAAATTTGCTTGTAAAGTAAAATTCTGTGCAAAGAGCCATTGTGTATGAATGCAGTCAGGAAGACTGGAGCTAGTTTGAGGGGAATTAAAGTTAGCCTGCACCAGAGGCTGCAGCTGATATGGAGGCTTTCTGCCTTTGTCCATGCAATTACATATTAGAACAGAGATAACGGAATAAAACTATAGACTACCTAAGATAGGAAGCTGAGAGGAAAATGCTTCTGTCACTTTACTGGCAATTGCAAATGGCACAAGCCTGGCCAGTGTCACGGCGTGGTGATAACATAATGAGGTTAAGACCAAGGTTTGCAACACGTTCCAGGGAAGGCAGCTCACTTGGTTGTTTATGCTTTGGATAAAGAGCAGGAGAATATTCCTAGTGTTGTTTTGATAGCTTTGCTTTCCCTTTCTTGTCCTTATTACAAGAAGGAAATCCTGCTGTACACTAGTGAAATTAAAAAAAGATCTTTTGTGTTTATATGCGAGCTTATAATGGGATGTCACCTTCAGACTAATTTGTTAAACCTGAAATAGGACCCTGTGAAAGGAAAGATGGGATTTCTGCTTGCTTGTTAGTGCTTTTGCCAGGTTGTGTCTGCCTATGGAAAGGGGGCCTTGCCTTTCAGGAAGGTATGGCTGCTTTATTAACTGGTGATTATGGTACTATCCGCTTGAGCTGGTTGATTCGTGTGTTAAAAAAGAAGGAAGTGTCTTTAGATTTTTTTTTTTTTGCTTTTGCATTTTCAGCAGGCTGACACAATACATGTGGATGTGACTGTCTGTTACGTTTCTATATATTGGCATAGCAAAATTAAACATTTTTTGTGTCCAGAATAATTCTGGAGTCACCAGATTGAATAGTCTCTCAATTTTTCTTGTGCAAAGTCAGAAACTGTTGGAGAGCAAAGTGTGGGTGAGAGGGTCAGGAAAAGAAAGGGTGGCTTTTCTGCATAAGGGTGAGGAAGAAAACTGCACAAAGGCTTTTGGTTCTGTGGTGTCATTGCTATCATGCTCCTGTGTGACAGTAAGTGAATAATGAGAGATGCTAGCACCAGGGGTGAGGTGCAGGGGGGGATAGAGTGCATACCAAGCTAATAAGCTGTGATAGGTTTATTACCCTGGGCCTCGTGCCAGCACTGCTACAGCTTGGGGGAGGTTATAGAACTTGAAAAGTGAGGAATAAGTGACAGAAGCTGGAAGAGAGATGCTGAGGAGTTTGGAAAGGGATGGGAGTCAAGACGAGGAGATGAAAGGAGATTTTGCCAAAAAATCCTTCAGGACTTCTTCCAGAAAGATTGTGAATCACTGTGTGATTCTAAGGAAGTTAAATATGATGGAATTTAGGCTCGGCATTTCCCTAAGTTCTCAGAAGCCCTGCCTTTTCCAGGGAGAGGCTGATACTCATCATGTCTAGGTGTAGTGAAACACAGGGTGGAAGAATAAGCTTTGGGTTTGAGAGCAAGACATTCAAGCTGGTCTGCTGGTCCTGGTGTTGGTAAACTGTGTGGCCTTGGATAAATTGCTGTCTCAAGTTTCCCATCACACAGACCATTAGAAGAAATGCTGTAGAAAGACTGTCAAGGAAATAATAAAATCTGTGACAATCAATTCCAAGACAGTGGTGACTAACTGGAAAATAAAGGTAAAAAGTAACATTTTTTTCCCCTAACATAGTAGTATCATTTCCTAGGCTTTACGAAGATGCAACTGGTAAAGTGAAGATTGACATCAGTGTTACTAGCAGGACCAAAACTACTGGGTTCCCTGAGTCCTGATCAAATCCCAGCCTTCTGCTTCTCTTATTCCAGTGGCCCCAGTGTCCTCAACCAGTCTGTGCTTCTTTTTGTTCGCCACTTCTACGTCTGCTCTGAGATCTTTCATGTCTGTGTCCCCATTTTTTGTTGCTTTTTAGATTCATTATCTTTGTGTTGCCAAGTAATTTTCCTCCTTCCAATACAGCTTCTACCAGACCTGTCCCTCTTGCTTTTTCTTCTTCCTTCTAATTTCAGTCTGCCTTCCACAGTGGTTCCATGTGTTTCCCACCTGTTTCCTCATTTGATCTCAGTGCTATGTTTACTCAGCTTCAGCTTCCTGACCACTTCTCTTGTTAATTCTACTCTTAAATTCTTTTCTGCTCCTGAACCTGATCTCTGTAATCAAGTAATTAATCCCACTGCTCATTCTAGGTTTCGTCTTTCTTATTTTCTTGCTCCATTCTCAATACATTGATCTCTTAGTCTGAGCCTTTCCCTGGTTTGGCCTTAACCCTTTTACTTTTGAGATCAGTGTCCTTCCCAACAAAGTCTGGATGCCTGCAGTAGAAATACCGAGAGGGCAGCCTCAACTCAAAGCTCAGTTGCTTTATTCCAGCTTGATTCAGAGCAGATGAGAACAGTTATTGCCTGGGTCCTTGAAGGCCTCTGTAGCCCTTGCTCATCTCTGTGGATGTGACTCACATTCTGGCCTGCAGAAGGTGTAAGATCATAGAATCAGAGAATGGTCTGGGTTGGAACGGATCTTAAAGATCATCTCGTTCCAAAACCTCTGCCATGGGCAGGGACACCTTCCACTAGACCAGGTTGCTCAAAGCCTCATCCAACCTGGCCTTGAGCTATTCCAGGGATGGGGCAGCCAGCACTTCTCTAGGCAGCCTGTTCCAGTGTCTCACCACCTTCATAGTAAGGAATTTCTTCCTCATGTCTAATCTAAACCCATTCTCTGTCAGTTGGAAGCCATTCCCCCTTGTCCTGTCACTACAGTTCCTGATGAAGAGTCCCTCTCTGGCTGTCTATGAAGTCTCCTTTCAACCTTCTCTTCTTTAGGCTGAACAGCCCCAATTTACTCAGCCTGTATTCACAGAGAAGTGCTGGATTAGTATTTGTAATTGCAGTTTGGGTTTTAAGTCTCAGCAGGTCTCTGAGGAGCCTGTGCAGGGGGAGCTTTTCAAAAGCTGTTTTGGCCACACTTAAGTGGATGGACAAGGCAAAAGTTGCAGCCCCAAACACAAAAGCCTTTATTGTGGTGGTCCACATGAACTTGTTGCAAGAGTATGTTCACTAAAGAAAGTAGTTGTTGAGATTTTTTTATTAAACTAGGATAAATCAATGGATTTTATTAAACTGTTTTTTTCACACCATGCACAAATATTCAGAAAGCAGAACGGAAAATTCATATGAGCTGGTAAAATAACAATTAAAAGCAATTGAAAACAGTATCTTAATAATTGAAGTATTGGGTAGCTTTAACAGAAGTAGTACTAGAGATTCACCTCCATTAATATCTTCCATATTAAAACGTAGCACGGTGCTTCAGTGAATGAGTGAGATATTGAAAAGTGGCATAATAGGCTTTCAAAATTAAATAATGAATTATATCTAATGCTGTAATGAAATCCAGTACATTTACATTAGGCAGTATATAACATAATGAAGAAAAGAGGATTAGGAGACCAAGGGGGAAAAGTAGGTTTCAGATATGATTTGAAAGTGAAATATGTGCTTTTGAGGCAAAATTCAACTATTCAAGAAGGGCTGACCTGGTTTAGAGGAGCTGCAGAGGAAGGACCTTTGTATAAACAGCTCTAAGACTGGTAGAAAAAATGGATACTTGTGTTCCTTACAGTAGGCCCTTAAGTGTAAGTTTTGTGTAAGTAGGACTTTAAGAAATAGTGACTTGAAATTTGCAGGTTGTATGCTTCTGTGTAAATGATTTTGAAATTTTAATTATATATTCTGGTTCTGATTGATGGCAAGTTTATTGGTTTAATCCAAACATTAAGTCATTTATCCCATTTCTTTAGACAGCTCTGATTACCATTTTCCCTTTCATTATGTATAGGCTTTCTAAGTCTTTGACTTAACAAGTGTGTTAGACTTTTATTTTTTTTTTAGGTGGCAATTATTCTTGTTCATCAGTCCTCAAGTTCACTGTAGGATTTTTTTGTGTGTGTGTTTTGTTTGGATTTTGTTACTACTTGTTTCACCTGTTCAGGAAGGAGAAAAAAATGTAGGCCAAATGTAGACCAAATAAGAGTATTTAAGTACTGTTGTTTTCACTGTAGTCTAATTGCTGCCACTAGGAAAGTTAGAGAATCTTTCAAAAGCAGTGGAAATTTCCAAAATGGCAGGTACTTTCTGTATTCTCCTTTTGATACAAGTATCCGTATCATTCTGTAAGTCTGTGGGATGTCAGACTTCTGTTTAGGAGTTCTTCAGAATCCTTTTAATGACACTAGGAAATAAGCATCCAGAAAATCTAGAAATGCAATGGAACACATATGACCTTTAGATGCCTTCATGTATAGTTTGTATTATACTACATTCTTGAGCTTTTAGTCAGGCAAACTTCCCATTGACTTCACTGGAGTTTACTTGACTGTCACCCGAATCCAACCACTAATTTAGTGCATGCCATTGAAAAACAATTGTTGGGACACTGGGCTTTGCTGACATCTACAAAATCATTGACTCTAAAGGCAATGCTCCATGTACTCGTGCAAACTAGAAAAAAACCCCCAACAATTTTCATAGTTCCCTTAGAAATAGAAGAATGGATGTGCTGCTTGCCAAGGGACAGAATTGCCAAAAGGGAAGAATATGTTTTGTGTGTTTGTCAGAGTTTTGATGGGCTATTCCTCTCGAGGACAATTCCTATTTTCCCCCATGTTTTCTAACCCCTAAAGCATGAGGGTCTTTATGTCGCAGCAGTAGCAGCTCTTCAGTCCTCCTGGCTGAATGACAGTCTGTACTTCCAAGCAAGCTAAGACCATGCATGAATTTCACCCTTGAAATTATGATTGAGGTTGTCTGCAACCTCGTGGAAGAAAATCTCTTTTCTTCTTGTATGGTAACCATGAAGGGCCTTTACTTAGCAAAGATATTTCTCAGTTAAGAATATGATGTTGGAAGCTGACCAGTTAGAGAAAGACTCCCAGTAAGCAGCAGGAAATGAATGTCTCTTCAGTATTTTGCATTTCTGGTAGATGCTGGGAAGTTGGCATAGTGGATTATCTCCTTAAGACATCCTTAGCTAGTACTGTTTCAGCTAAGCCTAGGCAAGGGAGCTGGATCATTTTTGGACGACAGTGTTTTTCTAACTTTTTGCTATAACCTTAATAACTTGTGGTGATCGGTGGGACACTAGGGAATGCATATTTTGCTCCACTGAGACATTTTAATGGTGTACAGCTTTAGAGTTTTATACATGTGTGATGTAAATTAATGTCACAGTGAGCTTATCCATGGAGACTACTTTAGGCTTGGATGCTGAACAGCTGGCCAAAGGAGCACACCTGCTCTTTGAAAGCTGTTACCCTCCTGGGGTTGCTGCTGTACAGTTCCTTTAGAGTCTCTCTAACAGTGGTGTCAACACTTTAGCCCCATGCACTACATTTGGCAATGGCACGAGCAAGATGCCCAGCTCCTGCAGTATAAGCTTTCCAGAATGGAAATGGCATGTATGGATGCGTTGGCAAGCATGCAGCTGTTTTTCAGGCTGTCCTGGTAAACTTGCACTGATGGAGAGTTTGGGGTTTTGGAATTCATCCTCTTCTGCTGGTTTGCCATTGTCTGTTGCTTGTAAAATTTATATTTAGGTAGCTTATATTAGAAACTGAAGCGAACATCCTTTGCATATGATTATCTTCATCTGGTATGTTGAAATGTTTTTCTAGTTAACAATAAATATGCTTAATCTTTTACTATTACTCTTTGATCTGAAGCATAATGAATGCTTTTTATGTGGACATTTTTAAATGTTTTAGTTCTATTACATCCCCTCAAATATAAAACCTCACGCAGAAGCGGAACTTGCATGCAATTATATTATTATTATTTTTATCCATTGAAAACCATGTACAGTTCTGTTATCCTTGTGTGGCCTTATTGTCTGAGTCACTTTAACACAAGAATCCCTGTTTAGATGAGATTATGCAGCCAAACATGTGGCCACAAAAGGTTTTTAAAGTTCTAGTTGCATAATTGTTTCACAATCTAAACTTGTATTTAAAAACAAACAAACAGAAAGCTTCTCCTCATTATGGTCGCCAAGATAATGTCTGAATCTGAACAAAAGGCACATCAATGCCCTTCAGGAGTAGTTGGCTGAGATGAAAGACTGCGAGTTGAAATAACATGGAGGAGAATGCACAGCTCCTATAGCTGTAAACCCTAAATTGTAACAATGACAAAGGAAGATCTCAAACACACATGAGATTGGTTTCACTGTGGTGACAGGTACCGGGGCATTGAACTGTTAAGGATTGTTCTTCTGTACAAGGAAATCTGCTGCTTCTGCTCCTTGGAATCACTGCCATCCTTGCAACAAAGGGAAGGAAACAGGATTTCCAACTTCCCCACTTTCATTAAATGCCTCAGGTGCCTCCTGAGTCCAAGAAGCTAACTGAGCATTTGCTTGTGTAAATACTGGATAATCATGTGCAACTATAGGAACTGGAGCGGTACTGTATTTTCATCTGGAGTTTTCTATAAAATCCAGTGCTGTATGTCGAAGTAGGGAGTTAGAAGTTGGCATCTGCAAGTAGATGTCTGGGCTGAATGTGCAACAGGGGCATACATCTTGTGTTGCATTGATTTCTACCAGCAAGAATCAGATAAATCTACTTTTAACGAACAACTTGTATCCTAATTTTTGTAAGTCAATAACCATGATATATTCTTCCCTTATTCAACCAGGTCTTAGCTGTGAATCAAGTCACTGGCTATTTTACAGCTCCAATCTTTATTTAACGTTTTCATTGTATCCCACTTCTCATTTGACAATTATACAATTTTTATCCACCTCAGGGGTGTGTGTGATGTTTTCCTCCTGACACAAATAAATTCTTGTTTATAGCAGTTCATACTCCAGCATTACCCGTTACTTACTCAGTTAAACGTTGAATACATTTTACAACACTTAAAAATTACGTTTCAGTTTTCTCTTCTTGGGTTTGTTTTTTTCCCCAGTATTGTATATAAATATTAATGTCCAGATCTACTTTGTGTCCACTTTTCATTGTCCCTATGATAAAACCAGCACTGCTGCTGCATTGTTTTCCTTTTGACACATCAGGCTGTCGGATGCAAGTATTTGACAGCTCATAGGGGAAAAAGCAAGAAGCAGATGAAGCCAAGTTGAATGACTTAGCCTTTCAAAGGCCATGAATATGAGAATGTGCTTGACTATTTCTGATCTTTCTGTACTCAGATCTTATGGAGTGAAAGAAAATAGAAGGAAAATGTGTATGCTGAAGTGTATTTGTAACTTTCAGGAGATTTAATTTTGCTAAGTTTTGAACCTGTACTTAGCAGTCGTTGTACAGAGGACTTGACTGTATGAGGGACATGGCATTTTAAAGGTGTAAAGAGCAGGAGCTAATCTAGGGAAAATGCAATGTGGTATTTGAGAGGAGTGACTGCTGATACAACCTTGGAAGTACTTCTGATAAATAGCAGTTGAAATAAATTCTGTCCTGGCTGACAGTTCCTCTTGGAAATGTTTACCTTTGCTTTCACATTTCAGTATGTATGGAAAAAGGAGACCACAGAGATGTTGATCCCCCTTCCAGAGGAAGAGAGATCACAGCTTGTATTCAAGCTGCTGCTCATGTATTTCTCTGCTCTGTTCACCTTGGTTACTTCAAGTCATTTTCCACGGTAGACAAGTAACGTTGTTGGGCTCTGGTGTGAATCTAAAGGAGTATGTTTAAAACAGTCAGAGTTTTTCGTGGTTCATTCTCTCCTTTCACCATCCAGACCTGAACTGACATGGCTCCCAGCTTGTGTGGCCACTGCTTCTTATTAATAAAACACAAAGAAATATTTCATTGGATGATAACTTATTAAAATAAGAGCCTTTTTTTCCTTTTCTGAATAGAATAATAATTTCCCAAGCAGGATTTTTGAATCAGTGGTTCTTCAGTGTGCCTTGGGCTCTTTTTTTTAATGCCTATATTGAACTAATACATTGAAGCAGAGCTTCTGAAGAGCATGGCTCCACCTTTGCTAGGATCCACTTCTGAGATCTTGGTGTGGGCCAGGGTTATGGATCTTTCCGGGCAGTGCTCACAGCAACTCACACCCCTGAGAGGGGGTAGTGGTCAAAGGTAGACATTGTCCCTGTCATTCCCAGCCTTTAACCAAAGTACACACTGGCACTGACATGGATGTCCAGGGTAAGAGGCACCAGGCTGGAGGCTTCCCCTTTGTCTGTGTGGGCAGACACAGCAGCTGCTGAGGGTGTGGGAGGAGTTGGCTTTTCCTCTCCCTTGCACCTTCCCTCCGGTCCCGCTGAGATGGGTAGCAGGTTCATTGGGCAGAAAAGAAGGCTGTCCTGCTCTTGGAATAGTGGCAGAGCAGGTGAGGTCTGTCATTGTCCTCCCATGGGTGACTGTTTGAGCTTTGATCAGGGGAGTGTTAAAAATTGCCTCTAATCAATGCATGTGCATACATGGGCAGAGGGCTGAGCGCAGCTGAACACAGTGATAACCACAGTGCTCTGTGTGCCTCTGGCTACAGAAACTGGTGTGCCCTCACTGTTCCAACCCAGAAGGCAAAACTGGGCTCTGCAGAGCCTTTGACCTTTTGAAAGCGTGAAAATCCATAGGGAGATGAAAATTATTCCTTTTTCATTGAACTGCTTAAAATAAAGTGGCCTATGACCTCTTGAAAGTATGTCTGACCCTGTGGGACTAGGGAGAGACCAAGTGAACTAGACCATAGCAGGACCCAGAGGTGAGCACAGACTTGAAGTTTTAGGCAAATTCCATAGATCAGACTATATTGTGAAGTGGGAGGTGATGATTTCAAGCACCTGGTCTTGCTTTCCACTGGTCACATAAATTAATGCAATAACTTCTCTATCAAGAAAAGGGAAGATGTATATAGCATATTTGTAAGGACAAGCTCACTTCTAATTTAAAGCTGCTTAAGAATAATGTAACCTGAAAAAATATAGAGGGTTTTTTTTCCCTCCATACGTTCTTCTACTGCTGTATGAATTTACATCAAGAATGAAAACATATTTCCTAACTCTGTAAATTCTGTCAGATCAGGCTGGAGTCATGGCTTGATTGTCTCTATTAGAAGGACCGTAATTTTTTCTGTTTTCACTATTTCCTGATACTCCTCTTTTTTTTTTTTCCTCCTGAAAGGGTGGCCATTGGTGGTAGATATGGTTTTCAATATTGCCTGCTCTAGCACAGCATCAAAGTTAATAGCTCACTGGGCATCCTTTGCAGTCTTATTAGCCATGTTATCCAAAGATGTGCCCTGATGCTTGTGCTCAGCTGACCTTGGATGTGATCTGGAAACCACCCTGAATAACTGTTATTCTCCAATATGTTCTGACAGTCTGATAAGTTTGACCTGCGTTCCCTGATCCCAGACATGCACCTTTGTTTTTGACTATGCTGAAACACATTGTTCAATAGCTTCCAATTCTCTGATAAATACCCTTAAGCCTGCACTGCTTTAGCAAAATTGGAAACATGCAGGTTGATCTCGGTGAGTCTTGCTTGAGCAGCTTGCAAACAACATGTTGTATTTCTTCTGCTGTTTGGCTACTCCTGTCATGCCTCTCCATCTTCTCTCCACTGTACCTGCTGGAGCCCTGTGTTATATACAAGTAATTATGAAGTTACTCTGTTCTGCTATCAGTAAATACATTTTAATTGGACTGGAGAGCAAGAGAGACTGATTGTAAGCTTTGACTACATTGTATTTACTTGCCATATTAAAACCTGTTATTTTAGACACCCTGGTCTAAATCAGAAAAGCAAGAACTGAAAGCTTGCAAGCAAATCCAGATCTTGCTTCCTAAGACACAGATAAGAACATACACTCCCTCATCATACAAAAGTGAATTAAGGGGTGATGACTGTAAAGCAAACACCGAGGGGAAAGTGGCTCATAGAATAATGCACAGAAAAAACACTGAGTCAATTTTAAAAGCCCTCGTTATGCCTGGCCAGCAAGGATTGTACAACAATTTGTTCAGACGTTTAATGCCAGAAAAAGAAATTGTTCCTGCTTCAGGATATTTGCCATTTTCTTTACAATAGCAAAATATTGTATACAGCCCTAAATGTTTTGGAATCTAATCTCATCATATCCATCAAATGACCATGCTTGAGGTATTTATTGATGAGACTGGATAAATCCTAGCTGAAGAGAACACCACTTGTCATGGAGTGAGTAAAATCCTGGGCATGATGCCAGACTCTCAGGGACAGTTTTGCCTTGATGGCATATAGGGATTTTTAGTTGTCTTTGTTTCCATCACTGAATGCCAGAACAGGGAGAAAAAAGGCAGGAAGGAAGCAAAAGTACTCCATGTATTCCATGTATTCTCACATGGATGTTACTTAAAAATTAGAATCTGCTCATTACCTCTTTTTTTTCAATTTTTTTTTTTTTTAGCAGAAAACAAAGTGGACTCCTAACTTCATTTTAGATGATAGTCTATGCTAAACATGAATCAGATACAATACTCCCTCTCAAGCTAAATTAATTTTTTTTGTGCTGAAATACTCATAATCCTGTGACAGCACAAGGTAGTTTACAATAAATAATCTTACACTCTACTGCTGATAAATAGACTGAGTTCTCGGTAGATTATTTTCTTGCTGCTAGGTGATGTTTTGTTTCAGTGAGCAAAAATTCATTTTCCAGTGAATCATAGAGAAGTCTATACAGGTTAAAGATGGAAAATGACCAACACATAAGCAGCCTTTTATGACTTTCAGTAAAACCTTTTGTTTTGATAGCTTATTAAAATGAATTTTTCCACTTGGGACCTGATTGACTGACTTGTGCAAGGAGCAATACTTTCCACCTATTCCCTATAGCCTCACAGGAAAATATCATTCCCGGACAAAAGTTGAGTCAGGAGACAGAAATGACTCATTCTTTGTACCATTCCCCTCTGACATTACTTCATGAACAATCAAGAGGTTTAGTCTGAAGTATTACTGTTGTATAAGAATGCAGAAAGTTTACGTTAACTCTGGAGGAGAATGGAACAAGGATTTGGAAGTAAGGTCCCTTGGAGGGTTGATAATTGACAAACTGCATCAAGCTGAGTTAATCCCCTAAGCTGAAAATAATTGAAGGCTGGGAAAAGTATGCAGGAGAGGTACAAGCCTGTCCTGTCATTGGTCTTCCTTTGGATTGTGACTGTGGTCATTCCTAGAGGCACAGTACTGAGTTAGATGAACTCCTTTTTTTGGAGGGGTGGGGGAGCCTGAAGACCAGAACTTTGGGATTCAAAACCCAGGAAGAGTCCAAGACTTTTCTCTGTGGTTTTGTGGCCAACCTTCTGCTCACCACAGAGGGAAAGGAAAGAAAAGGAAACAATGTACTTTGAATACATGTCTTAAAAGCTTAGTAATGTTTCTTTTTTTGTAGGGCCATAGAACGGGTTGGGTTGGAAGGGACCTTAAAGATCATCCAGTTTCAACCTCCCTGCCACGAACAGGAACACCTCCCACTAGACCAGGTTGCTCACAGCCCTATCCAGCTTGGCCTTTTAGTAAATTTGGTTTAACAAACATAATTGTAAGTGAAGCTGAAGATTTGTGGCTTGTTATTATAATCAAATCTGAGGAAAGAGGAAAGTTCCAAGTTGTCAGCTGAGATGCTCGTCCTCAAACAGTAATGTAGGAGCCACAAAACTCAGGTAGACATCTGCAAATGCACTTTAGTCTCAAATTGCTAATTTTGTTGGTAATAATGTTTGGCTTCATATGTATTGTGGACTTAGATCTGAATTAATTTGGGAAATGAAATCTGAATGTGACTGCTAAAACTATTCATGGAGAATTTTCTACTTTTGCATTCCTTCATGTGGGAGAATTCTTCTCAAGAACATCGCTTTAATTCCCTCTTATTGGTTTTTATTTAGGCTGGTCATCAAAGTCTTGTGAACCAAAACCACCAGTGATTCCTGCCACGTGATAATGCTGTTCATACATATATTAACTTGGCATTGCTAACAGCAAAACTAAATTCTGTGCTTTCCTGAATCTTTCAGGATGCTGCCATGCATTGTTGAAAGTACTGAAGGTAAAAATGGTCTTCCTTTTAAAAAAGAAAGTATTTATTTTGGAAATTCAGTAATTGTGAAAGAGTATTCAGCAAAATTCATCATCTCAGGGTTGTACAAAGAATTAGAAGAGAGGAATTAAGCTGAGATGGTAATCTCAGTTTGAAATTAAGGGGGAGGGAGGCAGATAATTTCATGATGTTGGTTTGTTCATTTATGATTTATCCCTCTATTCAAAACACGGGGGCTTAAATCTGATTTTGTTTTCACTTTGCAGTTAAGCAAGAAAAGTTGGAAATCTGTGAAGTGACACTACGAATAGCGCATTAGAGTCTTGGCAGTGTAGGGTCACAGAGAAGCTGACAATTCAGCATCAGACTTGTGACAGTTTTTGCTATACTCATGGTGTCCTTCAGTAGCTTTTATTTCAAGGAGCTTTCAATGGAGAGTCACATACAAGGACTATGAAGGAGATGGCAGGACCCAAGACATTTCAACCTCTCTCCAAGGAAAACAGACCTAGCAGCATGGTCTAGATACTGTCCCTATTTTCATCAATTCCCTAGCCAGTTTTAGTCCAGATATAAGTGTCCTAGATATCTGAAAAAATGGATCTCTCTAAGGCCTCAGAAACCTTGCTGGAACAGAATCCTATTAGTCTTTCCAATAAAGTTCCTGACCGGGGAACTTTCTTAGAAGACAGCTTACAGGAGCAGGCTGTGCTTACTCCTCACACACAGTATCAACAAGTGCCAGCTCCAGTCACACAGGGGTATTCTACCCTGTTTTAACAGGGTATCTGCTTCTCTTTTAGTCTTCTCTCTTTCTATGTATAGGAAGCACAGCACCAGTTTGATATTTTTCCAAGGTGGCTTAGCCAGTTTACCAGCTGTGGAGAGACCATACCTGACCCCATTCAAGCCTGGATGTGTGAGAATTTTGAGGTGACTGCATTCACTCTGTGTGTTAGTAATGAAAGGGAATTTCCCTGGGCTCAGGAACTAGCCTGGGATGAGCTCTGTGGCATCTAGGTCAGTCTTTGGTGTTGTGTTGAATTGAAGGTCTGGATGCTGACTCTTTGTGTTGGAAAATATCCTGCTGGTTTTGCATTAGTTTTTGGCATTTCTCAGATTCTCTAGGAAGACAGTTCAGCAAAATTATTCTGAAAGCCAATAAAAATAAGCTGAAAATGGAATTTTTTTTTTTTTTTTAGAACACTAATATATCACCAGGATGCCATTAGAATCCAGACACTGATGAATTTGCAAGTCAGGATACTTTTCTCTGTACACAGGCTTCTGTAAAATTTTACTGTTAAATTTATCTTTTGTTGATAAGGTTTCTTTTATGGACCGCTAGTGGTTGCTACTGATTTCCCGAGGATGTTAAAATAATCTAATGCAACTTGGAATTGCAGTTCTGAATTTCTAAGGACAGGCAAGCAAAACCTCTGTGTTACATAATCTGTGGATGGATCTACTTGACTTGTAATTGGCCCTTGTGCTCTCTGTATGAGCAGATGTGATTAGCACAGGCTGCTCTCTGGATCGCTGAACTTCTTGGAATCTCAGATTTTTTCCTTTTTTTTTTTTTTTTTTAATGGCCTAGAAGAAGTCTGACCAGAACCTTTCTTGTTATATCATTCCTCTTTTCACAGCTTTTCTAAGAATAGAACTACCATGGAAAAGTAATCATCCAGTCACAACTAATAAGGAAATTAGTGATATGGTAGTTGTTTCAGTGCATTTGCTGTCACTTCCTGCATTTGCGTTAGGTGCCTTCATTTAGGACATGCATCAGTCCCCATTTGACACTTACTCCCTAAAGAGAACAATTTTATCAATGTCATGAGAAGGTCACAGAGCCCACATAAGTATCATCTGTGAGGGGTTATAGTGTTTTGCACTTGTAAATTATAAGTGTACGTATCATGACAATGCCTTTGTCATTTTAGTAATAGTTAATATAGTGTTTCTATGAAAAGCAGTTCAGTTCTATTAGGAAACTAATTATACACTTTTGAAAAGACTCTGATGGTACATAGGACAAAGCAGTTATAAAATGGTTATAAAAATCCTTGAGTTGAAACTTGCCGGTAAGTGACTCAAGCTTATAGTCCTAATTCAACCAGCATACATAAATCCAGTAAAAATATGCATGACCTAAATTATGGGAATAACACTATAGGCTCTGAGAAGACTCTGTGTATTATCACCGATAGTCACTTTTTAAAAGATTAATTTAAAACTGGAAAAGAAAGTGTTTTTGTTCCTCTCCACATTAAATTACCTTTAGCAGAAAAATAGTCATTAGCAATAATATTATGTGCTTGTTTCTTGAAATAATTTTGTTGGGAAAAAGAAGGAAGCTGCATTTAGTAATATTGTTCTGAATTTTTTTAAGCAGCATCGAACTATATCAAATAACACGAGCAAGGTAATGTGTAAATATGGATTTTTTAACTGTTAACAGTTGTGAGTTGGTTTATTGTTTTTACATTATATTGATGCTCTCAGAGGTGCTATGTTCCTTCATCACTGATACAAAGGTTTGTGGTACAGTTGGCAAAATATTAGTTCTGCCCATAGATCAGTGTTTGCTATTTAGGACTGTGGTGTGTTTGGGAGGGTGGAGGGGAGTCTGTGGTCATCAGTGCTCAGGTCACAGCAGTACAGTTGCAATCTGCTTCCGACAGGGGTGTCAGGATTGAAGGAGCAGGTTGAATTTCAATGGGCTGGAGCTGATTCTAGAAGCAATTTGTGTATCCTGCTGAAAAAGGAAAAAAAAAATCCATACAGATTTAGGTGAAGCTTGTCATCTCGGGTTTGCCATCCTGAGTGAGCGCAGCCACACGGTGAAATAACGCTTGAGCAGCACAGAACATTTGCATTTCGCAGCGTGGAGCAGTGCATAGGTTGAGCTGTGCCATCTATGCCATTAGACTGCAGCAGAATTCTTTAAAGAATCAGAGCTGCTAGGAGCCTTAGAGGTAGGCCAGACCCCATTGTGCTAAGCATTATAGAGATTAAAAGATGATTCCTGCCCCAAATCTTTCAGCACAGTGCTTGGAAGAAGCAATCCTGTGTAACTCAAAGAGTTTTCTCCAAGTGCTTGGTTATTTTTCACGACTGTGAACAGAGAATATGTCTATCAATGCAAGCCGTTATCTGAGTGAGTTTATCTGAATATCAAGAGCTGTCTTGAAGTCAGAGACATGTATAATAACAAGTGGCATATATCATAGTGAATTACTGCTTTACATGTCTATTTTTAAGAATGCCTGGGTTTACAGAACATTTTCAATTTCTTAAGCTGTGCAAATTTACCAAAACAGAAGGAGGGGGTTTGGGATTACTCTGTCATATCACTATATTTGACAGTGTAAAATTTAAATTTTTATTTTTAAGGTGTGTTTTCTGACATGGTACAATTGGAAGAAAAAGTATCTGTTGTCTCTTGCATGTCTAGAAGTACAATAAAATACCACTGCCTCAAAATATATGAGAATATAAGCATGTCACTGAAATTTTTTTGTGCTTTATAAAATTAGCTCTGAATTATGATAGCTATGTTTTCACCTGTACCTAATGAATGCAAGATAAAAAATGAATTAGAGGACTACAGAGAAAGTTTAAAGCAAACTAAACCAAACAAAAATTAAAAACCTATATACTGGGATTTTGCCTTGGCTTTATGGACTCTTTCACTGGAATAAATGTCATGAGTCTACTATGTTACATTGCTGGCAAATGTTCATAACCTGTGTGTCAAGCCCCATATTAGCTCACTGAAGATTAGAAGGAAAGAATGTTGCTACTATAATTACCCAGTCCGCTTTCCGTACAATTTTGGCTTAGATTTTTTTATTCAAGTTCTCCTTGTGTCCAAACCTCCTTGTTTTTTGTGATTTAATGTTTGAGAACTGCCACAGCTTAAACCGATCAAGCACCAGGAATCATGGGTACAGCCACAGTATTTTGAAATTAATTTTTGAGTGACTGGTTTGAGACTGTGGCCTAGCGGTTATGTTTTTCAATTTGCCAAAAGTTTCCAATCTTATGGTGTGGGAATTAAAAGTAAATCGGAAAGGTGGATAAGGTTGGGAGAAGGAACAATAGGCATTAGGACTATTCTCTCATTGCCTTCAGATACTTTACAGCTGGATAACAATTCCAGATTGAATGAAGCTCAGTTTTTTAAGAACTGTGGGTTATGATAATCAAATCAAATAATGTAATAATTCAACTTCAGTCATTGTAATGAGTCACTGTCCCAAAGACTTTTTGTTCTGACACAGCAGTGGATTAAGACAGACTCTTCCACAAGTCATTTGGAAGAGCTGTGCAGCTGGCAGAGAAGAGGTGTGAGCATGTCTATCTCCTTGACAGGCCTGACACTCTTCCAGCTACATTAGGTAAAATTAACTGATTGACTGGGGGCAGCTTCTGGTTTGTGCCAGGATAAGAAAGAAGACCTTGAACATGATTTACCTTCATTTTTCTTTTTCATAAACTTCTAGTGTGTAATTGCACTAAGGACAAGCGTACTTGCTAGAAACATAAGTGTTTATTTTCTTCACATGTAACTGTGTGCAGAACTGTGTGAAATGCTTATGAAGATGTTAAACTGTAGGACTTCTGATAAAACACTGTGGTAGCCGGTCTTTAATGCAGGGAACTGATGATTATCATAGTTTCATTATGCCACATACTTTGACAGAAGAGTGGGAATCACTGAAGTTCCTTGCATCTCTATGCTTTCCACATGTTCACAAATTTCTATTCTCATCCAAGGGTATGATGGAGATTTTGTGCTTTCCTATGAAATTTGAGAACCTGGCCATTACCCAAAATAGGTTATCAGACTAGATCAATTAATTGGCTGTACTGGATATTAAATGAGTTCTTAGGAAAAGTTCATTGTTCTCTTCTCTGATTTCTTATGAATCAGGGTGGTGAAACTTTGATCCTGTGATTATGCTTGAAATTCAGTAGGCTGAATGTTGTTACCTCTGGTCTGGAATGTCAAAATTTGTATTCTTGATAAACTCTTGGCTGTACATTGGTATTAGGAAGGAAGAACATAGCTTATATGTCAGTATAGGAACTACAGAATAGAATTCTATAGTAGCAATAGAATATAAGAAGAATATAGCTATTATTGCACCATGTGAGGTGCAACCTAAGAGGGATTTTGAAGGGATGGGAACAATGGGATTTTAAAAATGGGTGTGCAGTAGTGCTGTAGTGAACTCTAGAGTGCTTCAGGAGTCCATTGCCATTGCCAGACTGCACAAGATGTTGGCTTCCTTCTGCCCTGTCCCTCCTACAGGGGACTGTAGTGGCGCCTGAACAGATGAGCAGAAGAGGAAAAGTCATTAAAAAGCACAACCTCATCTGAGACAGAAAAAATTTTGCCTCGTACCCATTTAGTTAGTTCTAAAACACATTTTCTTCTTTTGTGTTTCTTTTAAAATCTTACTGTTACTCTGAGTGACGTCATTTCTTGCTGCAGTGAATTCCGGTATTGATATATAAAAGCTTTTATTCACCTAGTCAGGCTTTTCTGCTTCACCTATCAAATTTACTGGCTGTACCATGAAAAAGAAAAGAAAATACGTCAAAGCAATTTTGAAAAACACGCTTTCTTAAAACAAACAACCAACCAACCAAACCAGTGGAATTAAGTAGTCTTTATTCTTCATTCTGGTAGAAGGAGCATGGTCAGCACCTCTGAAAATTAAACCACCGCTTTAGATGCTGAAGTAGAGGCGTAGAATGGTGACTTCATGGAGATGCTTTGCAAACTCTTGCCTTTGGTTGCAAGTATAAGGAATACAAGTAATGATAGCAGAAGTAGGGCACATCGTGCCAGACTCTAAATAATGAAAAGTTCTGTGTGACAATAGATTAAAATGAATTTAAGTATAATTTAAAATTCATTATTTTCCATATAAGTATGTGATTTTGGAGCACATAAAGGAAGAGGGGCAACTTAAAATTTTGTTATAGGGGCCAATGGAGCAAGTAAGCACAATTTAGGATATGGAATCCAAGGAATGCTCCCTGTGCTAAAACTGCTGCTGTCAGATCATTACTTAGTCAAAAAAACTGGTTGAAGAGTTGGAGACATTAGATTGATAAGTATTTCTTATAATGATAGTATTTTTTTACCGGTTTCGAATGGCAAAAATTCACAGACCAGCCCGCTCTGCAGCAGACCAGGAGCTTAATATCCAGCTATTAAGTGTGGGAATTCTGATTTATTAGCAGAAGTATTAAAAGTTAGATGGAAAAACAAGAGAAAACTTAAACTGTAAAATTATCCCAGAGAAGGCTGTTTACATGCATTTTGCTACAGGAGTAAATTGAATAACAAAATAAAAGTACAAAGTTTGACACAATAAATCATAGAAGAGAACTAATTCATTAGAGCCTAAAAAACTTTTAAAAAAAGGCAATTCTGTCCAAACACCATTAGTAGATTGGAGCACAAGTTATGACACAACCTCAAAATAATATTTATTAACAGATGGTAAGATAAATACAAATAATAAAATGCTCTGAAGATGTGATGTAAGATAACTGATTATTTAAACAGACACTTCTGCTTCGAGTAGCAGATGACCTAGAGAATTTTTTATTGCAGAAAATATTGTGGAAATTGCTCATTAAAAACATTTTTAATAGAGAAATTTAGTACAGCCTCATATGAAGATAAAACTTTTGCAGCAGTTATGTTTCTTCCACATATTTGCAGTTTGATGTAGTTTGATCTTCTCCTTGACTGGCTCAGGGTTATTTGGAGTTTTTTGGATTGGGGTGGTAGCAGTTTGCTGAGTTTTAAATACTTCTCTTTAAGTACCTATAGTAATAATCAGAATATGGAGGGAAAATGCAAGCACCAGAATCAAACTATTCTCACAGAAGCAATTTGAACATACGGACAAAAACTGAGAAGTTTGTATCTATGTTTGAAAATCTGGGATGATTTAAGATATTATTTACCGTCTCTAGATCTAAAAGCATGAAGAGAAATCACAGAGAAGGGTGAGGAAACATCAGGTATCCAAAAAATAATCCCCAAACTGTGCAGACTCTGAAATTGAATCTAATTAATGACAGAACTATTTAAAGACCTGAAGTCTGCTTTGAGCCCAGGGGCTGTGTTTGAATGGGAGGTTGGATCAGATTACCTCCTAGATTATTCCATCCTAGATTATTCTACTGTTCTGTGATTCTCTCTGGTCTGTTTTACAGTAAGCACAGAGATACATTTTACCCTGGACTTGTGCCACATGTACTCAAAAGGATTGCAGCTCCCCTAGAAATGCCTCTTGGTGTGGTACACCTCGCCACACAGAAGGGTCCCTTTCAGGGAACATGCTGCCTGGCAGGTATGACTGGCAAGGATGAGGTTAGAATTTGGATTCTTATCCTGATTTATGCTCAGGAACAGTCTTGAATGCTATTTAATCTTCCTTTGTTTGGAAATTGAGTACAATGAGTTGTGTTTGTAACTGTCACTGTGTTCCTTTACCTGGGTATTGTATCTGATTTTGAAGAGCTAGCCAAGATGAGATTATTTTCCTTTTTCAGTCATCTGGGCAAGATTATTTAAACCAGGCCTTGGTTTTTAATGGCACTCTATGTTCATTAAGACAATATCTAAATCTGCTTGAAACTTGGCCAGTAGTAGTCCTCTCTGCATTGCTTGGTGCCTAGCAACCATCATCAGGGCCAGTATTTTCATCCACTTTCCCTTTGAAGTGTTTTCCAGTTTCTTCTAGCTGGGCTATGAAATAAAAACAGCCTGAGAGACACTTACCTCTGCATGTAATGGCAATAGCTGATTTTATGTACTTCAGGGCAAGCTTCCTGTGGTAGGAAGCCCTCCAAATCATTCTTTATTATTCTAATATTATGATTTGGAATCCTTGAATTTAATCTCTTGGAAACCTTTCCCGTGCACGTGGTGGGAAGATGCAAGAATCTGTGTGCTCTGTATCACTTAGGAAAAATTTCAGGTCATCTGTGGGGAGGCAAAGAAATTAAAAAACAGTGCAAAAGGATCATTTTCCCCAAGTTGTTCTTTGTATGTATTGTCAAGAAGAAATGGTCTTGAATGCTTTCTAAATAAGCAGACAGCCTGCAGATGCAAACAGTTTTTCATCTCTGTGCTGCTCAGACCATAATCCTATTTTCTCAATATTAATAACTGCAGCGGCTTTAGGGGAAAATCTACTCTTGCAGCAGATGTTAAACCAAAACTGCATAGGCTGGGCCTTCTGTGCAAACTGCTTCCTCCCTTTGCCAGGTTGCAATTGGAAGGTGCGTTGTTCCGGTATCGCCCCTTTTTTTTTTCCCTCTCTAAGGAGGGATATTGTGCCTGCATTGCTTGAACGATATCATGAGACTTGTAAATGTATTTGCAAGTGCCATTTGCCTGTTGCATAAGGCTGCTTTCCCCCATCCTGGCTTAGCGTGATTACTTCTCTTGGCAGTAAAGTAGAAGAAGGAAATAACTGTGTTGCTTTCTTTTAAATCAGAAAGCTTTAAAATGGACCGTATAGATTTCCAGCAGTAGCATTTGGTTTCTTTAGGTGTAATGGCTCAGCTGGAGCTTGCAGCTCACGCTGGTTCTGCAGAGGCAGTTCAGGCCATGCTGCAGAACTCGCAGTTGACTTGGACAATAGCAGTGCTTGCTCTAATGAAAACACAATTAAAACCAGGCAGGAGCCTCAGGACTCCTACTATAAGTTATTTAATTACAGCTCATGGAGGGCCAGTGAGATGAGATCATTTCTGCCCATATGAGACTCTTATGGTGATGAGTTATTTTGTGAAGATGAAACGGTTTACAATAAAAAAATCCCAAACAATCACCAGTTTTTGGAGCTAGAACCTCAGGCTGTGTAAACTGGTATAACCACACAGATTTCAATGAGACTAGGTTATAACTATTTAAAACAGGACTTTCATGTCAAAAACAAACTTAACTGTGGTGAGGGTGGGGACCAACCAACAGCTATAAGCTCCTCTTCCCTGGGCATTTCCTTATTTTACTGCTTTCCTGCAGTCTTTCCACCTAAATAGTCTTGTTTCTTCTTTAACAGTCATACCAAGGAATAAAATCTATTTGTGCAGTTACAGTACATTTTGGGAGACTGCCCTCAGGCACTGGTTGATGTAGCACAAATATAAACTAAGGATGTATTACTTGAGTCACATGAGTATCCTGTTTGAGTGGGAAAAGATCTTCTGCAAGTATTCTTACAGATGGTGACTGAATTTTGGCTAATGGAGGTTTGGGGTTTCTTATTTGGTTACCTCACTTGGCTGAAATATTGTGCTCCAAACTGGGGTCCAGGATTTATTTTAAGCAAAATTAATGCTTACGGCTGTGAAATTAAATGTTAAGGGTTAAAGTCTGGCTGTCTTACCCAATGAGATATACATGTGTGTTACCTCTTACTGAGCCAATGGCTATTCTGTTTTTAGGCATAGATACTGCAATGCCAGTGTGTATTTGTGATTCATTTGGGACTTACCTGGAATGTGTCTGAGCAGCAGTAAAATTTTACGATATTAAGCTTATGCATATGGCAGTAAAAGGTCATGTGGGACATCTGCTGTGGTTTTTCCCTTTGGAGTATCAGTCCTGTTTCAGAAGCATCTTCATATATTAAAAAATGTTGCTATGTATTGCAAGTTATAAAACAAAGGTAATGATGTTCCTTAACTTGCTTGCAAACCTTAGTTTTCGGATGGCCTGCTGTCCTGGGTTTGGCTGTAGGAGAGAAAAAATTTAATAATAGAGGGATTGATTATTCCTTTTTTTCTGGTTTTGTAGTCTGTGGGATCCTCAGCACATGAGGAGAAAGGAGATCAGGAACATGATCATCAGAGTGTGCTTGTTAAAAAATGGGCAAGGAAGGTGCCCAAGATGGCACCATCATATTTACCATTATGTTGCTCAGGTGTGTGTGAGGAGATTTACACTTGGGTCATCCAGATTCCTGTGGCATCCCATTTACACAGAGATGGAGGAACCGAGGCAGTGGGGGAAATTTTTTTGACAGAAGCCTCATTTTTAAACAGAAAAATCAGCAATTACGTCCTCTACTTCAGATCCAGGCTGGATCCGACATATTAACTGCACGAATGTCAAACTGGAGCAAGTGCATGTGTCATAGGAGTCTCTTTTTATAACAATGAGCGTTACCAGTTCCTGCAAGAGAAACTTTTTAGTTTCAGGGTGGAATTAATAGTTAAGACAGAAAACACACAACCTGAAACAGCCACTGACAGTGCAGTGTCCGGGGCCCTCACCTGATGGAGTGATTCAGATTCAGGGCTTCAAACAGCTCAGTGACTTACAGAGGTGGCTTCTCTACCAAGCAAATGCCCCAGCCACCAGGTTACAGAATCATTCCTGGCTTTTTTCCTGCCAGAGATATTCTTGATGAGCGTAATTTGATACAGTGTGGAACAGCTGAGGGAGACTGAATCCATGTGCACAGTTAGGGCAATCATTAGAGATGTACAAAAGAGATTCAAGCTTGGTCTGAAACGACTCAGTCATTTTTACATGATGAGGTACCTCCAAAAGGAAACTTTGAGAGGCAATAATCCTGTAATCTATTTGCTAAAACATTCTTCTAAAAGGAATTAAGATTCACCTTCTTAAATAAGCACAGTAAAGATCTGCGTTGGGATTTCCCAAACCTGAGACAAATGCTGTTGTTAAAGCTAGTTATGCAGTGGGTAATGGCTCCATTTTTCCTTCTAGACTCCAGAATATCCTTATCTGTTAGAAAAATTAGTTGCCAGCTCTTGCATTAAGAAACCAGAGACTGTTTTCATGCTTAGATTCAGTTTTTTGGGTCTGGATGGAGTATAACATGGTGCCTCAGTGTTAAAGTTAATAGGTGATTCCACTGTGTTTTATCTGTATCTTCTTCTGCTGCTGTTTCATTATGATCCTCTGTGGAAAAAGGATGCCCACCTTTGCACAAAAGTGCTTGTAGATGACTTCTCTTTGCAGTTCCCCATATAAATGGTCAGAAAGAATGATGAAAGGCAGTAATAAAGCAATACCATTTGTGTTGTTAAACTGCCTTTGTTGTTTCGCGATGCCTCAAGTGCAACAGGAAAAAATTTGGAAAAAGGCCCGTGTACATTTCACCGGGATGTTTCAATTACTTTAACCCTTATTCAATGAACTTTACTAAACTAAGTGCTTAAAAGCCTTATAAATTGTCACAGGAATTGTGAGCAGCCTTTTTGAACCCGAAGCAGGCTAATGAGAACCACTGATTTAAAGGAACCAAATAACTTTGGCTCAAATTAGTAATGAGACAAGAGAACATTTTACTTGCTTCAATAGCTTGTGTGAAATGAATTGGTGGCCCCAGTCCAGTTTCTAGTAAATGTTTTGCTGCTACAGTAATAGTCTCTCTATAAATCATCAGCAGTGCCCACATCAGAAAAGTCACCACTAGTATTTGACCATAATTGGCTGAGTGAACATGTTCATGCAGGATCATCCTCAATGCCTTTCAAAGGAGTTCTGCTTTGCTAAATGTTAAAAAGCACTGGCAAGGAATATGGAGTGGGGAGAGAGTGTTTAATGTTGCTGCAGATGTTCTTTGGGTAAAACACCTGGATTTCTAATTCTGTAAAAGTTTCCTTTTTGTCCAAACTAAAATTCAATAAAAATGAAGTGGAGGAGTGTAAAGCAAGTATTGAACTACCCAGCCCTGACTTTCTTTTGTTCTAATGACTGATGTTTCAATTATTCTTATGCTGCTGCTTTTTCAGTGGCGTGGACAATAGTGTCAGTAGTAATTCTATTTTTATGTGTTCACAGAAAATGTGTTCTGCAATTCTTTACTTTGTTCTAACACTCACTGGTGTTTTCTTTACCTTTAATACAGTAAACCTGTTGTATACTCTGACATTTGTTCTGAGTTGGCTGCTATTTTAAGTTTTCCTTATGAGACATGCTGTCCTTATGAGACATGCTGTCCCGTTGTTTGCACTGGGGAATCTCCACAATATGTGTCCCTTAATGGGAACTAGTAAGATATGCTTGGCCAAGCTGCCACTTTGTCAGCTAAAAAGCCTTCTTCAGGGTCTTAAAAATCTGAAACCTATGTAGCAGCATGGGTATAATATCCACAGGACTGTGTTATTAGAGCACATAGGACAGCCATTACAAATAGGTGAATCAGTTCGGATAAAATTAGAACTGGCTCTGTTCTTTACCAAGTCCTTGAACTAAACCTAGATCAGATTACTCTTGAAGCAACTGTCAAGTCTCTCACATATTTTTAATTGGAATCACTCATTCAGGACTCTGATATTTCCATTTTAGTAAAGTTAATCCACTTTTGTTCACTTTCATGAACTCTGCTCTTCCTTGTTCTGGTGCAAGGCCCACATCGTGGAAGGGTAGCTGTTCCAGCCAGATCAGGCTTGGGAGAGACCAGAAGTTTCCCCATGGAAAAATAATATTGAACCAACCAAATACAGCAAAGCAAGAAAACATAAATTCCCACTTCTGATCTTGCCAGACTTCCTTCTATGTCAAAAGACCAAAGAGGTTTGGGAAAGGTTTGGGAAGTCAGCTGTTCAGTGTGCTTAACAGAACCTCAAGTCTCCAATGGTTTGACTGTCACTGCTCAGAGTTAAAAAGGTTTTCCTTGATGGAGAGTACGATGCATATCTAGCAGCCAGTCACTTTTATAGTGCGCTTCAGACACAGTGGTATGCCATTAGCATTAGCAGACTGTTCTCTTAAAGGTCAGATGAAGTCAGAGAGGTGTATTCCTCAGGGATAATAAAACAAAGCCAGAGCTGACACTTCAATAGCGCCAAGGAAAACGCGGTCTCCTTTTGTGTGCATGCATGCACATGCACCTGAATCGGAAAGCAACTCTCTGCATTCTTTTACAACATCACAATAGCTTCATAAACAGTAGGTTCCACAGAGAAACATAACATTGGCTCTTGAAATGAGAATTTTGTTTAGTTTTCTCGAAACACTAATTAATAAGCATTGATGAATTAAATGCTGGCTGGGAAACTGTGGCCCATGCTGGTTGCATTTGTATGATATTTGTGGCTTATGGCAAATTAACATAAAAAAAATCATTGGAGATATCTGAAGTTTAATTCATTAAGAAGGATAAAATCATGGTACTTTTTGTTTTGTCTCATGCTACTTTATTTCCATATGCTATTCAAGGTAATTAATGAGTTAGGCTTTGGAGCGGTGTGACAGACAATGCTGAGAATGTTACTTTGATTAGGTTATTTCAGTATTTACTCAACAAACATATTTAGTCTGATTGGGGCGGTCAGGTAAAAACCAGAACAAGCAGAAATAAAAGAATGGCCCAAAGGCAATGCCTCCGCAGCAAATACTTTGTTGGATTTTGAATGGATGTTTTTTTTCACTCAGCACTACTGATGATGAAGTCCTAACTGGAGTAAACCATTGCAATCCAACTCAGTCACATCTGCTGGGCTGTATTACCTAGCATACTGACTCACAGTCTGGTTATGAGTTCAAAATCATGGGAACCTCCTGTAACAAAAAAAATTAAGCCTAGGAGGGGCATAGAACTGGACATGAATTGCACACCCACTGTACAGAGGCATCAGTGGAGCAGGTGTAATCACTTGGTGCTTCTCACACTGGAGGTAGGTCAGCAGCTGTGTGCCCATTGACTCAACCAAGGAAAAAAACCAAACAACTCCAGAATAAAGTTAATAGTTAATATTACCTGCATAATTATGATCATAGAATCATAGGATTGCTTAGACTGGAAAAGACCTTTAAGATCAGAGAGTCCAACTGGGAAGAAATTTTTCCTAATACTCGATGTAAACCTCCCCTGCTGCAACTTGAGCATATTTCCTCTTGTCCTGTTGCTTGTCACCTGGGAGAAGAGACCAAACCCCCATCTGGCTACAACCTCTTTTCAGGGAGTTGTAGAGAGTGATAAGGCCCCCTTGAGCCTCCTTTTCTCCAGGGTAAACAATTCCAGCTCCCTCAGCTGCTCCTCACAGGACTTATGCTCCAGACCCTTCACCAGCTTCATTGCTCTTCTCTGGGCTTTCTCCAGCACCTTGGGGGCCCAAAACTGAGCACAGGATTTGAGGTGTGACCTCACTAGTGCCCAGTACAGGAGGACTATCAGGGCCTCGGTCCTGCTGGCCACACTACTGCTGACACAAGCCAGGATGCCATCGGCCTTCTTGGTCTCCTGGGCACACGCTGGCTTGAGTTCAGCTGGTGACCAGCACTCCCAGATCCTTTTCTGCCAAGGAGCTGTCCAACCTCTCTGCCCCAAGTCTGTAGCACTGCATGAAGTTGTTATGACCGAAGCACAGGATCCAAAACTTGGCCTTGTTGCAGAGCTGTTCTTCCTTCCCATATCCATCTAAAGTACTGGCAGATAATTCGCTTCAGAAAGCTACTTCCTAATGAGGCTGATCTTGGGAAACTAATAGAGTTTCTAGAACATCAATGATGAAAGATATAATCTGTAGGAAGAAAACAGTCACATCATGTTCATTGGTCATTTTAAAAATCAAAAATTAACTGTCTTATTACATATTACAAGACCTTCAACACTAAAAAGAAAATAAAAATTCTAGCAAAGCTGAAGAGAGCATAAGTCCTATGAATATGTATCATTCTTACCTCTTGTTGCAGGTGTCTCTTATCTCACATTCTTGCCTGTGAATTTCTCAGCTAGTTTCACACTCCTGATCTTCTGACTTCTGCACCTACATAACTCCCATTTGAACCACAACGTGGAGATGACTGTTCTGCTCCCAGTTCTGGTACAGATGCTATTGGCTCAATGAGAGACAGAACATAGAAACTCCTCTTTGGGCAAAATTCCATCAGGGTCTTTCCCCCTTCAGAACTCTGACATGTGGGAGAGGATGGATGCCGACAGGAAATGTTAGAGGGGCTGGAAATATGTGCAAGCTTGGATGATGACTGGCCAGGGGGAGGTGGTCATGCAAAGTACAATGCGCTTCAAAAACTGACTGGGCAAAAGAACAGAAGGTGGAACTCGGTGAATAATCATCATAGAAATATGATAACTTCAGCCTGTACTCACGAGAGTTGTAAGATGCTTCTGTCCTTAATCTGAAAAGGCTGACCTTGAAGATAGAGTCACAGGATAAACTGGGTTACTGGGGACTTCTCAGGGTCATCTGGTCTAAGCCACCACTCAAAGCAGAGTAACCTCTTTGAGGTTAGATTGAACTTATTGCTCAGTGCTGTGTCCAAGTGAGCTTTGATCATCTTTAAGGATGGAGATTCCACAGCCTGTGCATTTGACCACAGTTGTGATGAAGTGTTTTTATTAATATCCTACTGGAAATGCTGTGGTAAGGTTTTCTATATATATAAACTCTGTTTTGAGTTACATCCTGTGATCACAGAAAGCAGATATATTTATGTAGTTGGAAACTGTTTGCAATTTATTTTAATAATTCAGAATACTTCAATACTAATTTCTTTTCATTCCAGTCTATTTTTTTTTTTTATGGCAAACTATATTTACAAAAGTAGAGGAAATACTTCCATTCTAAATAATTTTGAGGCATGTAATATTAGGAGAAAAAACAAATGAAGTGTCTGAACTCTTAGGAGCTAGATAGCTTTTTCTTTCATACTTAGTCTTCAGTGTTTGTGTGTTTCTTTGGAGTACCAAAATGGAAGGTATTATTTCTTAAAGGAAAGATTGGTTCTTTTTCATTAGCACGAGTTTTTTATGAACATATAAGGTCATGCGATTCTGAAATTGCACTAAAAAGCTGAACAAAATCCAAAACACTTAGAGTTATTATCTTTATGCTAATATATACCTGTGAAAATCATACTGTTCTCTGCAGCAGCAAAGCCTATATAGAGAGGAAATTGTTATCTAAATATCTTTTCAATGTGCCAGCAATGAAGTATCTGTATGTTTAACTCTGTTATGTAGGCAGTGAAGGACTAGGAATCAAATTTCAATTTTTATTTTAGATTATACCTGTTTAATAGGTTTTATACCACGTGTTTTAGAGGAATGTGTCATTTTCAGTTGCAAACACATAGAGGTAAAAAAACACGCTAGAAACATTTCTCTTTTTTTTGAGCTTTGCTTGTCCAGTATTTCATGGTGTCTGCTGTTTTCTCTGGTGTAAATACCCTTACATATATATAGATATCTCTTCTGTGGTTTTGCTTTCTTCAGTGAGACTCTTCTAACCAAACAGCTGTCTTTCCACCTTTTGCACCAGCTCCTTGATTTGCCCTTTGCTCACCTGTACTGCTGCTTAAGCTGACTTAATTTTCCTATGATGTGCCTGCACACTCCGCCCTTCCTTTAAGGAACTCAACATTCGCTTCTTGTTACTTTATTTCGGTTCAGAGCCACCATTGTACTTGGCTGGTGTCCATGCCCAGAACATGCTGGACTCCTCCCTTCCATAACCCTTCCCAGTAACAGCAGTTTTCCTTTTATCAGAATGGAACTGATGTGAGCTGCTTGTTGTCTGAGTAATCCCAGAAGGGAGAATATTATGATGCTGAGTACCATTGCTTCAGGAATGAAGATGGAACAAAGAGCGTGAAATGGAATATCTGAGATGATGGCATTTTAGTTGTGTGAGGAAAAGCTATTTCATAGTTAGGAACCGGTTCATAATCTTCAGCATAAATACATTCACAGCTTGAATATTTCTAGGTCTTCCATCATTTCTGTCAGTTTCTTAAATCTCATTAGAGGCGGGTAAAGATGTGTCCTGGAAATTCAGGGAGCATGTATGTCTCATCTAGATCTGATGAAATAGCAAGCATAATTAGAATGCTTTAACATGTTTGTAGTTGCCAGTAGATCATTAATCAAAGATTTGGCAGGAGTCTATAGTAGATTTGGATGTGTGAAAGAGACCCAGCAAAGTCTTTTTTAGTGTTTTTGTCTTTTGTGAATTCTTTTTTTTTTTTTTTTGGAGTAGGCAATGAAAAAAACAGACAAAGATCTCAAAAATCTGATTTGAAAATGAAAATTTTATCTTTCCTTGGGGTCTGACATTTAGTTAGAGAGCAGTCCTATTTCCACGGTAAAACACCCACAAAATAGGCAAGATGGATGTATCAAAACATTTCCAAGAAGGATGTATCAATTAATCCTTTCTTCCTGTCGAATTTGAATATAATTGAATGGTTAGAGCTCTACAGGCCTTGGAGATCTGTTTCACCTGCAAGTTGCTCATTGTATACACAGCTCTTTTTATGTGACGTGTTTTTCAAATCAGATGGGTTTTTTTTCATTAAATACCTCTTGCCTTTAAGTGGAATTGGTAGGTCTGTTATGAGTTGTGACTTAAGCATACTTTTGCAGCAGGAATGCTGTTTCCTTTGCACTTGATGGTGCATAAAATAGCCTGGCTGGCATACAGTGATCAGCCACACGTGGGGCAGGAGTTGGTGACTGGCTGCAGGACTGTGCCTTGGCGATATGTGCGAGCAAGCTCCTGTCATGCACATGGAAACTAAAGGTAAGTTGTTGCTGCTCTAAGGGGTAAAGCAACAGGCTTTTCCTTTCAGGAGGATTATGATCTGCAAATGTTCCTTGCTGAGAGGTACATACAGATATTCATATCAATAGAGGTAGACAGAGCTGGTCAGAACACTAGATTTCTGCAGCTAATTTTGATTAAATGATACAAAATTAATGATTTCACTTAGTTCTTCAAATTAGCATGCAACCAGATGAGGGGTTTGTGTGTTTTTGTGGGTTTTTTTCTTCCTTTTTTCCCCTCATTATTCACTAAAAACCAGCATGTTTTATTAAATATATACTTTATCATTATTTTATTGGGGAAAAAATATTAATAATGTGCTTATGAAATTTACTGGTCATCAAAGTTATGTGGCATTATTGCTACCAAAAAAGATCTGATGCATGAGAACAACCTGATGATTAGACTGAAGTAGTAAAAATCATAAAAACTTACTAAAAATTAACTTCTTGAAGAGGAGGTACTGCCCGCCAGTTTTCAGGAAACAAGTATTACAGAGAAAAATACTGTGTTTAAAGAATAATTTAGTAATTTTTAACATTGCTGGGGAAACAGTTTATCATACTGCTAAGCCTCATTTTAAATTGGTACTTGATTTTATACAGAAAAAAGTAGACTTCCTTTTTCCATTCCTTACTACAAGCACTGCATATTTTGGAGCAGAGAAGGTAAAAACTCCCAGGCGTGAACACAATGTCTTCTATATAGAACTGTGGGATTTGTAGTGCCTGTAAATACTAGAGAGCCTCAGCTGTACAATGGTGCCTGTGTGAGCAACAGCACACCACCCTCCTCGAGTTTGTCAGATCGGTCATTCAGTTACTGATTTTTCAATACCGGCTTCTGTAAGAAAAATCCCTGTGCTGAATCACGGGTGAATTCTGCTGTGTGTTTCCCTCCATCTCTCTGAAATAACCAGTGTAGCTCCAGACAGACTCAGGGGCAGAATTTTCCCGAGATGTTCACGTTCTGCTGTTGTGCAAGGTCCTGCCTGCAAGTTTTGGTACCAAGGGAATGGCGGAGGTTGAGCAACCCGGCGAAGTAAAAGGAGCTCAGGTGTATGAGTACTGAGGAATGTTCTGCTCTTATGTACAAGCAGTGACCAATTTACACTATTTTCACAGTCTGTCCTAGTTAAACTGATGTCCACTTCTCCCTTTAGAGCAGCAGAAAGACTAATAGTGCAACATCATACACTTGAAGTGTCACATCTCAAATGTTGTAGACAGCACAACTGCTTCGGTTTTATACCCTAACAGAGTCCCAAATCCATTGCATCTATGGCTTGAACTAGGGTTTGCTGGTTTCCTAGGGGTTGGAATAAATTGAATATTGGTCAGAACTGAAGTAAACTCATCATCTAATAGATGCTGTAGATTTACACGTTTCCACAAAACCGACTTGAATATGTTCTCCAGTATCTCCTTCCTTGCAAGCAGTGAAAGCATCCCTGAGGTCCTAATATCTCAAGGTCACTTTGAAATATTATTAGACTTTCTTGGTCCTCTCATTTTGGGAACAAGTATGACCAGCATTAGAGAAGCACCAAAGGAAATGTAAACTTAGCAAAGTGCTGATAGATGCTTGCTTTTTGGAGTCTGTTTTTTTCACAAGGGTCTGCAATTCCCTTAAAAGCAGTTGCACAACAACTGCGAATAGGGCTTCTTTTTCATCTAAATGTTTCCATCTGCAAATGAGTTCACTGAAAAGAAAGGTTTTGTAGGAATCCGGTGCTTTTGATGAAACTTAATTCAGAAGGGGTTCTGAAATCTTGGATGGGATTCCTGGCTAAAAGCCCTTCTAGCATGGCCAGTGTTCTGGTGGATGAAACGCTGTTTTGGGACACAGGAAACAGGGGTTTGAATTCTCTTCTGTTTCCTGCTGGCAGTCTGGGACTGGGCTTCAACTGGAATGATTCAACTGCTGGAAAAATATGTCTTTGTTCATTGCAGTGAGCAGGTAAACTTGGATATCCTCATCCCACAAGAGACTCTTAAATGCTGAGGACTACATTTTTCTGTCGCTGTTATTACTTATTCATAAAAAATAGGACTATTACATCAGGAGGCAAGGGAAAGGAACAGCTGTGGCTAAGTCTTCAGCTGAGTTTACACTATCTAGGATTAAAAGCTTTGTTGTCCTGGGTAGGGGTTTTAATGACCACATTATACGGGGTCATTGTAGACCTCATCTTGGTGTTACAGTTGGAGAATGAGACAAGGTTGGAGAGCAGAACTTGCCAGAAAACAGTTATGTACCTGAAATAACAGAAATAAAAACATGGAATATTGCGACAGGTGCTGTTAAAATAACACATTTTTTCAGAAACCACATAGCTATTTAAAATCAGGTATTTACCATGCAAAAAAAGAAAATCTCTGATAAGATAAAGTTTGGAGAGTATTTTCATCAGCTGTGGTTCATCTCTTTTGTGCTTGATGTATGTTCAGCAGAAATTTAAGAATGAGGTTGTTGATTGTTTTGCAAGGAAGAGCATGAAATATTATGACCTTCTTGTGTGGTTTCCTTCAAGACTGAGGTGCACAGTATTCAATCAGAAGGGTCAGTACTGTGTGTTCAGTCTGTTGAAATTGCAGGCAGTTATTTGGGAGAGGGAGCATGTATCTAATTCTAACACATTGCATAAAGCTTTGGCAGAAAACTAGCAGCATTCTTGAGTGGGTTTTTATTAATTTTATACTGAATTATTATTCAAATTGTTTAAAGGCAACAACTAATAGTAACAAAATGCATCATCACATGTAGGATGGAAAAATTCCATCAAAGCAGTTGCAGCACCATTTCAGTAATTTTAAAAGCTTCCCCTCCACCACCCCTTTATGAACTTCCTTAATAACTAGAATAAAGTATCTTTCAGGCAAGTTTGTCCTACATGTTCTTTGTTAGCTTTTTTCTATAAAGAAGGTAAAATTCACATCCTATTATGAAGGACCAGTGAAGGGCCACACCTTGTGTTTTCCAGTGTTGAAAAGAAGCAAATAGAAGATTTTTGGTATAGAAGAGAAGGAGGAGGAAAGAGGAGAGAGAGACTGAATAAGGCAACAGAAACCAGAATCATAGAATCATGAAATAGTTTAGGTTGGAAAAGACTTGTAAGATAAATGAGTCCAACCATTAACCCATCACTGACAGGCCCACCACTAAACTGTACCCCCAAGTGTCACATCCACGTGTCTTTTAAATACCTCGGGTGGTGATGACTCAAACACTGTCCTGGGCAGCCTGTTCCAGTGCTCGGCAACCCTCTGGGGGAAGAAATTTTTCCTAATATCCAATCTAAACCTCTTGTGGCACAACTTGAGGCCATTTGCTCTCATCCTGTGACTTGTTACTTGGGTGAAGAAACCGACTCCACACCTCAACTACAGCCTGCATTCAGATCATTCCAGAGAGCAGGAAGGTCTCCCCTCAGCCTCCTTTTCTCCAGGCTTAACAACCTGGAGTGTGAATGACAACACCCATTTGTGTGAGTGACATAGTGTGTGACCTTGTGCAAAACAACTTCGAATTTTTCCTGGCTCAGTCCTAACTGATTTGGTCAAGGAAAAAAGTGTAATATAACAAGACAAGTTATACTGAGGTTGTATTAGTTATACTAGTCTGAGATGAGTTTTGTGACAAAAGAAAGAATAACACCACTAGTGACTCCTCTTTGAACTGTATTTTTTGCATGGGTTCTTCAAGAAAAAAGTGTAAGTGATAGCATTTCCTGTCAGTCTTCTGCTAATAAGTTGTGAGTTTGTTGGCAAATTTTAATCAAAATTAGCATGTAGACAGATATCTCAGAGGTGTTGAGTTCCTAAAACAATTATTAAAAAGTGTGGTTAATTAAAGGAGAGAAACCCTGCTAATGGCCCTACTGAGAGAATGGCTGAGAAAACTCAGCCATTATACACTGAGTTTGGCAAGAGCCTGTCAGGCAAACAGCACAAGTGTACAAGTCAAGGAACCATCCTGTGAGCAGACACATCCCATCAGCAAAGAGCTTGAGAAAATTATGCTTTGCCTTGCCCAAATGAGAAAAATCAATGAGGTTTGGAGAAAAAGCGGAATTTTGCTGCCAGGAGATGGAGTAGAGGAACACCGAGAACAATATGGAGTACTAATGCAAATATGGGGAGGAGCAGAAGGTCTTTCACAGGTGGCTGTTACTTCTGGTGTCTGAGGAAACCTGGAGGGTCAAATGGAAACAGTGGGAAACACCAGGTGAGTTGAGCTTCTTGCCATGGAAGTAGAGAAGGCAGAAGACACCTGGTGTAAATCTGTTGGAACCCTGATTTTATTAGTTCTCCAACCAAAGGAGTCATTTGTTCCCTTTTATTTGGGGTGAGTGTGTGTTCACTGTTCTTCCTTTAGGTAGAGCTGAGTCTGGTAGAGGTTTAGTGCTTGCATCGCTGCGTAAGGTTTCTCACCCCAAAGATAAATTTGGATTGTAAAAATTTAATTTTAAATACTGTGCGTATTTGAAGACTCCATTATTGAGAAAGAAGATAATTGTTAGGTTTAATGTGACTCTGTCTTGCTTGTCACATTCAAATTTTCTTAGAAAATTGTAAATTAGAGATTTGTGCTATGTCAGAGACCTTTCAAAAGAATCAGAAATATCCATATTCAAGAACCTCATGTTCTTCGGATGCTGATCAACATCTCTGTTTTTCCTTTGTGTCTCTTATTAGTTGAAGTAAAAGGATGTGTCATGCTACTTTTTTTTTTTTTTTTACTCATTGGGGCTGTGTTTGGAAGCCAGTGCTCAATTTATCATTTCATCTTGGTTTATTCCTCACTTAAAGTCATAACTAAACCTGATTAAATCTTTCCTCTTCTCCACAAGAAGCAAGATGTTTCAGTTTTGATGACAATTACACAAAATCTTGGATAGAATTTCAGCAAAACAGGTATGAATTTGTGCATACACGAGGCATGGGACGCAAGTGATCAAGCCCTTCATCTCGTCAAAAAACAAAAGAGATCAAAACTTCAAAGGATTTCAATACATACATTTGTTGTTTTCCTGCCAGCCATACCCATATTCCATATGCATAAGCTTGTTGTATGAGTTGGTTTCAATGAAGTGGTCTAGAAAATGTAAAAATAATATACTGCAGAAAATAGAGATCACTTTGTGATCTTAGCCTTTCAAAATGGTTTTCAAAATGCCTTCATTGCTACCTGAATTGCTTTGAGGAAAAAAATCCCAACAACATTGGACTGCTGTGGGTGTTGGGAAGAAATTAGGCTGAAGCCACAGGGTAGAGAGACAGGAATGAGACTGACTGGAGGCTTTGTGGGTCTCCTGGCCTCTCTTATGAAGTAATTCTCAGGTAAGTTGTGCAAAACTACTGCAGTGGATCACAGGATTATTTCTAGATCTTTCTAGATCTGCTTTTGAGAGCTTCCTGGGAGATGGGAGGTGGTGATCAGTTCTCCTGTTATCTCTGAGGGAAGGGCACCCTTCCAGGTGGCATGTGAATTGATTGACACAAATCCAAAGGTACCTGCTGGAGCTCTGCATGTTGATTATGCCCACTTTCTGCTTTCATAACTGACTCAGACCTCAAAACTTGAAAGACTCCTGAAATTGCGGTTCTTCTCAAATGTGACTTTGTTTAAAAAGAAAAAAGATGTGATAGGTTGTCATGTTTCTTTCTATATAACTTCAGATCAAATATATTTAGATTACAGATATTTTTACTGTCAGCCTTGCAGACTTAGCAAAGAAAGACAAGCCTGATTCTTTCCTACTTTGTGCATCATCACCAGTAATATTCTGAAGCATAGATTTGACTCTCAATGAAACTTATTCAAGCCCATGGTTTTACAGGTGCCATAAACTCCCAGATCTGGCTCTTCAGTGGAAACCTATAAATTGATATATGCGCCAAAAATGAACCTGGCTGACTTTGATCAACACATTTCTTCCTCGCTGGATGGAAAGAAGAAAAGAAATTTAAAGCAGCACCTAAGACAATTAGTTATAAAGAAGCTGTGTAGCTAGTTTTCATGTTGATAGAAGTATTTTTATGGGTTGCTCTGTAGAGGAGAAACCATAATAGGTTTGTGAATCTTTCAAGTGTATATGAGTCAGTTATAAGGTTTTAGTGGAAATAGGATGCAACTCAATGATTATAGGGAGAATTTTACTCAAAGCTTGAGGTTTAATAAGAGTTAAACTGGGAAAAAAATGTTCACACTAAAATGTGTACTTGTTCATTTTAGATGTGTACTTTTGAGTCACAAATTAGCTTCAACTGAGCAAACCCATGGAAAAGTCTAGTGAAGGAAAAGGATAAATATGTCCTCATGCAAAGGATTCCAGAATACTATTTTTTCTGCTATATTCTATATCATTTCTGTACATACATTTTAAAGAGATCTGGCCTTCTAGTAAGTGCGTGCTCCTTCCCCTCTGACTGAGGGTGTAAGTGGTGGCCATGTTACCTCATTATGCAAAACATAATGCAGAGAAAACAATGCAGAAGGCAATTCCAATACATTTAGAAGAAAAAAATACTTCCCCAGAAGATACCTCTTTACTTTATAACACACTGTTACAGTGATATATACTTTTACCTTTGCATTTTAAGTGAAGTTTTCTCAAACTGAACAATAGTGCAGCAGAATTAGAGAGATGAGATCAGTGCATATGTGTTCTTGCTACACAAGAATGAGATCTATGTTCTTTTTGACTTCAAGTCTCATCAGCGGTTTTTCCCCCCCCGTGTTCAATCTCTACATTTTGGATTAATAGAGAGGTTTGTTGTGTCTCGAGTGCTTCCTGGTGTGGGACTCCAACCAGATGAATTTCCCCTCTCCTCTTGTTTGTTGTCTGAACACAAAGCTTTTCTTTCTGTGTTGCAGGGAAATGCCTAAATCTTATGGGAGCTTTTTCATTGTGTTTTGTCAGGTAGCTGTTGTTCTAACTATAAAATATCATGTAGATATGAAAGAAAAAAAAGAGAATAAGTCTAAAATGCTTCTGGAGGCTATAATGAGAGATATACACAGAATTGTTTGAATTTAAATGGCATATTAATGCCAATATTCCAGAGGTAAATTAATAATCACCTTTTCTTCAGTGTATTCAATTTAGCTCATGCTCCTGGGCTGCAGCTCTATTCCCCAGAAGACTCATGTGAATGTGTGACAATTATTTGTGTATAAAATACCAGATTTTCTCCTCCATGGGAAATTTCAAAATTCAAGCAGAGACTAATTTCAAGATGGAATATACATCCAACATTTTTTGAATTAAGATTAAAGCTACAGCAATCATCTTAATGATATAGAAACATTGATTAATTTAATTTCCACTTTTATATTGTACTGTCTCACCAAGTATAATATATATATTATTTTTACATGTACAATTACAAATAATAGTTTGGTATGAGAAAGAGTACATTAATTGCTGTGTTCAATTTCTGAAGAGGAAAGCTTTGACAATGCTCTGTCAAAAATTTAGTTGATGTCAACATGCTGCAAAAAACCTGCAGTTTTGTTAGTTATTTTTATACAAGAGAGAACTTCTGTGCCATTGTGAGGTGGGTTTTTTTGTTTGTTTTTTTTCGGTGGGTTTTTTTTTTAAGCTTTTAGAAGATACCAAAAGAAAGACTTACTGTGGGCAAGAGAAGCGCAGCAAAAACGAAAGAAGGATGACAGGAGACCACTTGATGATGGCTGTTCCCTTATTTGCCCTTAGTACTGTACATGGCAAAACCAGAAATAAGAGCTCAGCTCTTTCTTCTGGCCCCCCAACCCCTCCCAGCTGCCTCTGTGATGCCTCGAGTGAGGGAATTGTGCTCCAGCATAACCAGGAGCCATCGCTGGGCTTTGCTCTGTGTGCCTAAGGCAGCGCTCAGGACTCCATTTGGGTGCTGCTGTGGGATTTGCCATGGAAGCCTCACTGGGGAAGCACTTTTCCCTGACTAGTTAAGCTCTCTGGAGACAAAGGGAGTCTCGTGTGTGGCACAGAGAGCAGAATGTCTTTATAAAGTCATGCCACTCTGTGCTCTCCTGCAGGGGAGCTGCTAACAGGCACCTCCATATATGCAAGAACTTGGCTTAAGCTAAGGAATCTCTAATTGTACTTTAGAAACAAAGCTAGAGAAACTCGGAGAGTTCAAAATAACTCCTTTGAACTTGAGAGAACATTGGATCGCTGGAAACCATCCCTGGGGTGGCTATTTGTGTTTCCCAAGGGGATGGAACAAGAGGGAAGAATCAAGTCCGGTTTCTCCAGCATTCGAGTTTGTGGCTTCCTTAAAGGTTATCACCATATTTGCAATTCCTTTGTGTTTTTATGGGAGCTGAGCCCACCCTGGACAAAAATCCGATTCTAGGCTGAAATCAGGAGAGTTAAGACACAGTTACATTAAGTGTTCTGTGTGCCTGGCTGTGTTTGTATAAATTGATCTTATCTGATACTCAGCAAGTCGAAATGTATAAAATTCAGTGATGGACGCCAGAACAAAGGGAAGAGGATAAGAATGATTCTTCTAACTTGAAGAGGCATTTTAAGTCCTTTCTTAAAACAAACAGTCACTAGTAAGAAATCCAGCTCTCATTGTTTTAGCTTCCTTTGTATTGTTCATGTTCATCTTTGGAAGTAATTTTCCACTCGAATTTGGCCTTTTATTTGGTGCCTTTGTAGGATGTCTAAAAATATATTTTTAGAATATTCTCAGTAAAATCCACTGCTTCTTTATGTCACTGTTCCAAAGGTCCTTGTGCACAGGGATGTTATTCCACTGCCTCAAATCCACCACACTACTATTAAGTGTTTAATTTGACATTTTTTGCTTACTATTGATTCCTAATATACATGGGAGAATATATATTACTCACTGGAAAAAATGGGGGGAAGAAAGGAAAAATGAGATAATCATGATGCTCATAGTGCAATTGTGTGTGTGTGTCTTTCTAAACTCAGGGTCATATACAGCAAAGAATTTAGGAGGGAAATATTATCTGGGCTGGGTGCTTGAGATAGGACTGAATATTTTGATCAGATTTTACTGCTACTGAAACATACAGATTTTGCAACATCCAAGATGTTTCAGAAATTGCTTTTTTGTTGCCAAGTTACTCATTTGAAGCAATAATGTTCAAAAACTACCAAATGTTTCATTTTAACATCCTAAGCATTGAAAGTTTATCCTATTTTAATATGAAGTTACTTTCCATTTCATAATTCCTTTTTGGTTGACGTCATCACATTTTGTTTTCAATTTACAGAAAGAGAAGAGGAAGAGAACAATGTTTCCTAATAGAAAGAATTAACGGTTTGGGGGTTGTGGTTTTTTTCAGATTTTCCTTACTTGAAATAAAGAAAAAACAAAGTCAAATTCCTTTTTTAGTTAACCCAAAGAAATTGTTTATTTTGTACATTGAAATAGATTCAGACTCGCTATTTCATTCATTGTCTAAATTTTCCTGTAAAAGGAGTCAGCTGGACAAGCAGTTTGGCCCAACCCTCCTGTATTTCTGCCATGGGCTTATCCCTTGAAACCTCCAAGGAGTGATTCTGAGGAATCCAGTAGCACAATCCCATGCAGATCTTGGAGTCGATAACTGTAAAGCAGGAGTGGTTACAGTCAGACTTGATTTTTGATATTTTAGTTTACGGGGACTCTTACAACTTTCTCTCCTCTAAAATACTTGCTCCTGGGAAGAAAGATGTTGCAGATCTATCTTTCCATTTGGCCTGGGGTAACCTGTGGTTAGATTTGGGGGGTTTTCTTGGCCAAGTATCCATGCAGTGACCAGGAAGAAGCAGAGAAGGCCACCTTTTGTCTTCTTAGTAACTTCTGTTGAAAAATTGTTCACTGCAACAGCCTTTCCTTGTTTGGTGATGAGCCTTTGCAACATTTGCTTTCATTAACCCTGTTGCAGTGAGATGTGGCATGTCTTGTATTCCCATCATATCTTCAGTCTGAGAATGCCAAAGCCCTTGATATTGCATAATATTGTAAGTTGCATTTGCTCTTATTTTATAGGGTCCATAGGCAAACAGAACATTTAGGGGAGGAAATGAAATCCATTTTTTCCCCATCCCTTAGCTACAGGACAGTTCCTACACCGATGATGTAAACCAGCAGAGCAGGCATGCTTTGTGACTCTGCTGATGCAGAGACTTAGAAAGGATTTAGTCTTTTATCTGTCAGTTTCTTTGAATATTCGGAACAGTTTATCTCCTTTCGTGCTTTTTAGTTTTGTGTTTTCATTGATTTGGGAGTATCTTCCCACCGTCACGTTTTGGTTGGTTTCATTGCTTAGAAAAATGTGCTAATTTTAAAAGGTGATCAAAGCCTGTGGAATGGAAACACCCCGTAAGTGCCAAGATCTTGAGGGAGTTTTATTTATTTATTATTTTGCCTGTTACATATGAACATCTAGGGGGAAAAAAAAAAAAAGAAACACCACAAACCAAACCCCGACACCTTTATTTTTGGGCCTTGCTAATTCTCAGTCTTCTCTTAGTTGCGGGCTACCTGGCAACAGCCGATTGCCATGACAACGGAGCTGCCGAGCCGGGCTCAGCCTGGCGCTGCTGTCTGGGTCGGTCTGAGAGATCCAGACCTGTTACGGCCACTGAAGGGACTGCCGGCTCATTTGACACACTGCCGCGTTGCCAGGGGCCTCCTGCGTGCTCCAGACGCGGAAGGAGAGGGAAGGAAGGGACTTGTTGCCTGGGGTTCAGGTTTTTGTTGGGAAATAGAGAGCTAGTCCTGTCGAATTCATCTCTTGATGCTCTCTCGTTATCTTTGTTCAGTTCACAACTGCAGTTGCATTGATCCCTGTTTGTGTTCCTTGCTCTGCTTACTGACAAAGCTCTTCTTTTAACCCTTTATGAATTTTTCTCTCAGCCAGAGGCACCCAGCCCATGATGCCAGAACAGCTCCTGCTCACAATCAAATGGTTCATGCCTGGCATTGCATGCTCTGCAAGGTGGTAGTTTTGTCACTGATGCTGCAATTTTATATGGGATTATAGTTTTGAGGTTGTAAGTCAGTGCAGAATTTTGACCATTTAATGTAGTAAGGAGAAAATAGCACAAGAGGAGAAAGCTCTTTGTCCTTTTGTAAATCAATGCAATACGTAATGTTAGTTCAGGTGTTAAATATTTTTTTATTATTGTTTGTGTTTATTCCACTGATCACTCAAAACGTAAAATTTAGCATTTTCTGTTTTCTGGAACCTCGGCATGAAAGTTTGGTAGAGAAAGTTGTTGAATGGAGACCGTTCTCCCCTCGGATGTCAGGACACATTGCTGACTTTGCTAACAGCTTTGGACTGCTGTAACTTCCTTGTCTTGGTTTTAACTCAGTGGAATATGATTCAGGCCTGACTGCTCTTGTTCAAAGGGTGGATGCAAACTAGAAGTGACTGACACCTTTGCATTAGAAAATGTTTTTATTGAAATTGTGCTCCTACAGGTGAGCAACTGGTGGCACAGCTGGCTTTCACAGCTATGTTTTTACTTTTATGACTGTGGGATTCTCCTTAAGAATTGACGACTGCTAAGGAGGGATGGGATCCACCTTACCAAGTGGGCAAAAAGCAACTTTACCAGCAGGCTGACGGCCTGGGGGAGAACTGTAGGAGCAGTAGGAGAAAGGAATAATGACCCACAATCAAGCAACGAAGGGGTGGACTGAGCTTGTAAGCAAAACATGGGTTTTGAAGGCAGGAGAAATCCACAGCACTGAAGGGGGGCCCATATCAAGCCTATGCATGCAATAAGGAAACACCTGCAGGACAGCACTACAGGGAAAGCTTTCCTGCCTTTTGCAGGAAATCTGCTTGACCAAGTACCCATCTGAAGAGTCTGCCTGCTAATGCACCCAGTGTAGGGAAAAATCCAGGAGGAATTAAGTTCTGTGTGCAGTTTCGGGGCTACAATATTGTCTTAATTGCAGAAGCAACACACTAATGGATGCCTAAAACTCTTTAGGAAGGATGGGCCAGGACAGTATAGGGGGAATTACTTTTCATGAGAGGGAGCATTTAAACAAAATGGTTATACACAAGTCCATGTGACTTGATTGGGATGCACTCACTGCATCCCAAGGGAGGCAGGGGAGCTGCCTCTCTCATTGTGAGACCACTTTTGATTTATTTTTTAATTAGTTTGAACAGAAAACATCAGTGTGGTATGAACATTATTCTCATACAGAATCCAAAGCAGAACACTATACCAACTACTAAGAAGAAATGAACCTTATCCCAGCCAAAATGAGAACAAAGGTGGGGCAGTACGGGGTTTCCTGCAGACTGGAACATGCTGTAATTTTTTCCTCTGTAGTTTGAAAATGAAGTGAGGTACTAATCATATCAATAGAAGAAAAAGTAAATTCAAGGATGCCCTCAAACTAGTAATCAGAAGCTGAATTTCTCTTCGTTTCCAAAAAATCCGAACTTATCAAACATGGTATGTCAAAATTAACTCATTATGTACAGAAAAGCAGACTTTCTTCTTTCCTGGAGTGTGTCATCATTTCCATATTTCATTTTTCTCACAGAAGTTTCTGTGTGGACCAAAGGGTACTCTGAGCCATCCTCGTTTGAACATGATACCTGCTGGTTTGCCATTCTTTTTGGGTTGATGTGAGTGCAACCAAATTGATCGATAACCAGCATGTCATGAAGGTCTTTGATGTTGTCACTGCCCTTTTGAATGTGTAAAGCAGCTGTGAACAAGATTCCTCAGAGCAAAGGAAGCAGCCTGTGCCGCGTGTGCTACTGGTCAAACACAGCAGGCACCGAGTGGCACAGAGCAGAGCCAGCACTAATGCAGATCTGGGACATCAGGCACCCTCCAAAAACATTTTCAAGGACAAATTCCTCCCTGGGCCTGCTTTCAGAACTCAGTGTCTGAGTCTGAGGGAGTCAGGATCAAAGGGAATCTTTGCCTTGTACTTACAAAGGGACTGGTACCAGCATCTCTTGGGTCCTGCTGAGTTTCCACCAGCATATTCAAATATTCCCCGTCTTACCTGGGAAAGAAGCATGTCATTTGATACACTGCACTAGGCAGGCACATCACTGATACTTGCCTTGGAATTTCTCATTTTTAATCTGAATTCATAGGTTTGGGATTTTTTTTAAAATTTATTTATTTATTGTTTGCATTTTAATGTCTAAGATTTTCTAAATGTTACTATATATTAAGGGTTTTGATTATTTGAGGGGTCTGATAATGAGGAAGTGAAATGTTTTCTTTTTTGCCCAGCAATACTCAAATATACACCGTTAAACCCCAGCTATGCTTCCTGTCATGTCATTTTGAGGGCCTGCAGTTGCCCATAAAGGCACTTATTGATATGCTCATTTCCCTTATCTGTCAGAGGAATAGAATACTCTGTGACTGGTCTGGTATTTTAGTAGCTGTCATCTCATATCTCTGTTAGCAGCAGTAAAATACCAAGTGCTAATGCTTACAGTTTCCGACTGAAATTCCTGTGTTAGAGAAGTAATGAATTTGTAGGATATGTGTCTTGATTTAGAAGATGTTGAGGGGAATTAGAATGTGCATGTATATCTGTTACAAGGAATGATGAGATCTGATATTCGTACCATTTAGTTTGCCTTCTACACCATTCATCATTCATGGGTAAAGAGCTGTATCGTGTTGCATGTAAAATATGTTGATTACATGCATCTTCAAAGCAGCTGCACTTGGTAATTTGGATTGAGTTTAAAAAAAAATTCACTATAAAGCTACAGACAAAATTCTGATCGCTACTTGCTGATTGAGGGTATTATGTTTATCATCAGCGGGAATTATACCAGTTTCTTGGTCTTGGTGGACTCTGCATTGTTGAACCCCGTGGATTAAATGCTTTTCTTAATCAAGATAGTGACCTACTTATGGGAGATTGTTTTTTAAATAAAATTTGTGAAAGCACAGAGTTATTGTAAATTCCTTAGCTATGTGAGAGAACAATGACTATAATCTCATTCCATCAGTAACTGATCTTTACTCTGAGTCTGGATTTCACCCGTAGATTGCTGAGGTTCTCATGTGAAGATTGGTGGATGTCATGATAAACAGGAATTTTAAAAGAAATTTAATTAGTATAAAAGACTTAAAAGGGTTCAATGAAATATTTATAAAGAGATTCTTCTTTCTTTTGATGCAAAATTTACACTACAATTTGGAGCTTCTGGGTGGCATTTGAAATCTCTGGTAATATTTTGTGGTTTGTCGGTCCTGTGAAGGCCTCTGGAAATGTTAAGTGTACCTTGTGTTAAAGAATTATTTTTTGCAAGTCCTCCAAGTTTCTCATTTTAACACTTTAAAGCCGAGGTTATGATTTTCGGTTCCCCTGCTTCAGTTTCAGGGCTTCAGAAGTCAGCCTGGGCTCTCAGCGCAAGGCTTGGGAACGTTGTGAGTCTTTTTGTTGTCTGTAGAAGTTGTGACTGGAAGCCTTAGACAAACTTTGTAGTGGAAAAAAAAAAGTCTCTTTTATTATTAAGAGTGAGGGAGCTATTGGAAAGAATACATAAACAAAAGAGAAACCCCTAATCACTCAAATGCTCTTCCAGGATAAGGAGCTGGCAGTGCTGGGCTGCATTGTGTTCCCAGTGATAAGATAGAAGATGACTGACACCTTTGGAAGATAGGGGGGAAAGGATAAGTTGCTGTGAGCTTTGCAAGGGAAAATTCTTGTAAAATTGAGGTTATTCATACAGCCATCATTATTTTAGCCCATAACTCTGTTTTGTGGAGAGACTTTATGAGTGTTCATGTGTTGGTTTCACCCCCACCACCCCAGATATAATTACCCTGCTAACACAGTAAACACTTTTTTCTTTCAGTAATATAATCTGTCCAACAAGCTGTCAGCAGTATGGAAGATGCTTTAGAATACATCCAAGCTATGACTCTTCTTGCAGTTGTTGCAGGTGGTTGCTTGTAGTTCACCGTTCCTTTGGAATAAAAGCCTTAAAAATTTATTAAAAAACTACAGCTGTTACAAACAGGACTATTGTTGAGGGGAAGGACTGTGTTGTCCCGGGAGGCTTTTAGAAATGTATTCAAAATTGTAATTGCAGCCAAGCCCCAGTTTGTTCTCTCTTGGCACCTCAGTTCTTCAAACTGGATGTTCAAAAATAAGAAATGCTGCTTCTCTCTCCTTTCTGTGGGTCAGGCAGCACATTTCTGTTAGGAGTTCCCCCTGCAAGTCACAGGCAGCTTCCTACCAGTTCTTTCTGAATTCTGCTTTGCCCTATTCTGCCTCCCCTTACCCTGAAGCCTCTTGCCATAGCTGGGGTGCAAATACACCTTGCAAATATACAGCACTTCAGCCCTGTGGGGAGCACCCGGGAGAGGACAAGGGTATGGGGAAGTTTGGGCAGGAACAGAACCCGAGGTGCATTCCAGCAGCAGCTTTGAGGAGTGTACTGATAGTTTTCTTTAATTTTCCAACAATTGCCTTTAAGCAACAAAAGCAGAAAACAAGGATATACTGGGATTGATCTTTTTTTGTTCCTAATCCATTAAAGTCACTGTGTGTGTAACTTGCCTGAAGAGAGAGCCAGTGGGATGATTCACAGTGCTATAAAGAGGAATAAATACTGAAATTCTTTAGGAGAATACATCTATGCAATTCTTCATTGTAAATTACAATTACGGAGGAGAGCCTGAATCCTTTTATTTTTAACCGTGAAGGGTTGACAGTGTGTTATGTAACTTCAAAATATTGCCCTCACACTTTCCTTGAACATCTTACTTAAAATCCAGGAACAAAAGCATTTAAAAAAAGAAGTGCTTCGTGTTGTGTGCTCTGTAAGCATCATCAGCCTGGGCTGAATATGCAGTGCTGTATGCTGTTGCTATCACAGATGCATTTCTGCAATCAAAAATTTCCCCTTTCACAAGATGAAAAGATATTTTCTTAATGTTCATTACAGTGTATTAAGACATCAGTGCTCAGATCCTTTCAGTGCATTAGAGAGAGCACTGTCATTCTATTTTCTCATCAGATGAAATAATCGTTTATCTGAAATTGCATTACCTTCAGAGAAAACAGGGAAGAATATGGGCTCAAGCTTTGACAATCAAGGCTTACTTTAGATAACGGAGTTAACCACTTGAAGGAGCAGAGTGAGACATCCGAGCCATCGCCACACAGCAAACCAGCAGGAGACGGGCGGTGCTTGGAGTTGTTCTGCAACACTGCATGTCTATTTTAAGACAAAACCTAAAGCAAAGGTCAAGCTACTTGTGACAAACTTTCAAGCTGACTTTGCATTAGTAGGTGAGAGAGACGAGAAGCTGTTAAGGAAAAATAAGAACATTGTATTTTCATGACTATTTTTATGTTTTGGAGCCACAGATGTTTGTGGCACTCTACAGTCAAATAAAGCAACGGGTCCTGACACTGAGGAATTAAGACTACAGTGAAATGTTACACAAAGGGATGACAGCAATCACAAGGAGATTAGAAGAAAATGTTTTCACAGGAGAGAAATATCTTGAAATGTGTTTATTACACACATTTTGGTGTCTATCTAATAAAATGTCAAAGCAAAGCTATGCTTAGTAAGATCTTAGTAAGATCTTCACTGATATCCCAGAATGAGGTTTGAGCTGAAGGTCACTGATGGAAAGATACCTGAAAAATTTAGAGCCATCAGGTGTCTGAAGATGGAAAGATGAAAGACAGGGAGAAAACTACAAGCAATGGGAAGGCATGGTGGGAGAGGAAAAAAAAAAAGATTATCCCACTAATCACCAGCAAGTAAAAGTCAGACTAATTGTGGTTACCATCCCAACCTAAGGAAATAGATCTATCTCTTGATGCCTAGAGCAAGGCTAATCAAAGACCCCGTTCACTCCCAACCCCCTATAAAAAAGTGTCTATTTTCTCTCCCACTTGCCTGTGATCCAAGGGATAGTCCATCCCCAGGTAGTGGAAGTGACTGAGCAGTCGGTGGCGGGAAGTAAAGAGAGGGAGGCAGCGATGACCTGGGTTCAAGCAATCGACTGAGGGAGCATTTAGACCATTTAGGCTCTATGCAAATGAGCCAATTAGGCAAGGTGGGAGAATTTTGCAGTAACAGCCTACTCTGCTAATGAAACCACACAAATTTTAGAGCACACTGGGTTAGGGAAAGTCTCTGTTTCGGACAACTTGTAATGGGGCTCTTCTGTGTGTTCTGTGGAGGTAAATGTGCAGAATTCGGTTGGAGATTTCAGCTGAGCCTTATGTGACTTTTACGACTAAAATGATCTTGCCACTTTTCCCCGTAAAACAGAAGGACAGAGAATATTTTCCAAGAAATTTTTACCTGTTCTGCAGAAAACTGAAATAAACTCTGTTCATAGAAAAGAAAATCTTCTGCAGAGGTCTGCTCTTCCATGGAAAGACTGTTTCCTATTTGATAACTGCCGTGTTGAGTGTCTTAAAAAGAGACTTCATGATGATGTGTAGTTTGCTTATTTTTTTTTAAAATCCAAATGCATGAAGATCAAAAATTGAATTCAAGGCATTTCTGAATGACTTTTAGAGTACTTGAACTTGGATAAGAGATAGAGTGGGATTATCAATTGGTAGAATTTTATGTACCATTGAATGGTTAATGTTTGTCATCTGCTTAGCAGTACCTCCATATTGAAGTGGAGATGGGGAATGGAGTAATGATTGTATATTGCAAATAAAACTCTGAATTTAAGTGGACTATGAAAGGCTTTGGGGACTGGCTGTCAGATGTAGTTTAGTCAAAATAAAGACATTCATCAGCTTTAGGGGGCTCTCATGAAGATATGTGATTTTTCAGACAGGAGTGCTGAACTGAAAATAAAAATATTGTTATGGATGTGCTTTCTTCAAATGCATTTTGATCTCAGGAATCTGTTAATCTTGATTTTATTGTTCTGTTTTGTTTTTTAATCGACCTGTCTAGAGCTGATCCTGAAGATCTCAGGAATTTTAGGAAAAATGATGTGCTTTGCTCCTCCGATTGAGTTTAATTTTTTAGTGAATAATTTTAGCCATTTTAAAACCTATCTAAATAAGTTTAACATGAAAAATTACAGCTGGAATGCATATAATATGCTGCTGAGGGGTGTATTTCTTAAATAAGAATAATAACAATCTACCAAATCTTTTTTATTGCATTATAACAAAGATAATATCCAAGGACAGGTAATCACTTCCTCCTCCACATGCATAGGGAAATGCTCCTTTCCTGGCTCCATCCCGAATTCCTTAATCAGTTTTCACTTGGTCATTATTTAAACAGACACTTTACTAACTCCACACTGACTGAAGGAAAAATGAATGAAAATGTGGGAACTCATCCCTCGAGGCTTTTTCATGGTAATTTAATACAATGAAAGTATATTTTGGGATTAGGAGAGAATTCCATTGGAAGAGATGATGTGTTTCTGAAGTGGAGAAAATACAGTTAGCTGCCACTGAGTCATTCTCAATAACAATTTGCATAATAATAAATAGTTTACACTTCTATAGGTCCACTGAGCCAATAAGCAGGAGATGCTTTATGAAAAAGACCACATATTATTATCCTGACTCTGCAGATAAGAAATTGATTTAAATACTATTTGAAGTGCAGGTGGAAGGTCTCAAATGAAGCAGGCATATCCGAGTTCACAAAAAACCTTACTTTTTATACAGTGAGACCATCCTGCCAATTCTTGTGGCACGTCTTTTTAGCACACAAACTTCAGCAGATTGCAGTGAGATTTTTCTAAACTGACAACCATTTGGGCTTTATGGGTGGCTGATCTTAATTAAGCAAATTTGCAATCCTTGCACGAACTGAGATTTAGGTCTAGTTGGCAATTATATCTTTTCATTGATGACGGGGCAGTCATCGATGCTTTTGGATGACTGAACTGATTCACACTTGGCTCTTTGCTTGACCTCTATATGTGAGATGGTTTTTTCCTTTTCTTTTTTTCTTTTTTTTTCCCTTCCCTTTGTTATTCTGAGAGCTTTCAGGTTTACTTAGGAGTTTTTCAATGCATCTTTTATGAGTTTCATATCTTCATGCACAATTTAATTTAGTTAAATATTTCAGTCACTAATTTCCACACAAGAAAAATCACACAAATCATGCCTAAGAATAGCTGAATCTGTCAGAAAAGTTAAATTCTTGCTGCACTCTTCTACTGCCCTTCTAACTAGTTGGACAGAGCTGGATTTGAATTGACATTTTCAGATTCAAGTTCATGGTTCAATATTAAAGGCAAGTCCTCTAACTACCCAAGCCAGCAAAAATGAGGACTCAAAATTTAAGTATAAACTCCACAATATTCCTTATTTGCAGTCCATGGGAATGCACGAGAGCCAATTAGCCTTCCCACTATTAGCATCCTTCAGCTGCACTGTTGTTTCAGCTGAAAGCAGGTTATATATCTGGGGTTTACATTCTCCCATTCTCATTCTCTTGGTGGTTACTCACTGTTGCTGTTTGATTGCCCTCAGTTCTCTCACCTTTGTCTTCCTTGTCCAATTAACATCCTAATATCTCTGAGACAGGCACTGCCCCAGCTGATGTAGAAACAGGATCTTTGAAGTGAAATGGGATCTTCGAAGTGATAGGAATTGAACACTCTAAGTAGTAAAAAGATAAAGCTTCAGGGAATATAATAATTCCTGCATCTTAGCTGATATGGAAAAACATTATGCAGGCTAAAATTTTTGCAAAACCCACTCAGGAAAGTACTTAAGCATTTGTTTTATTCTCTTAATAGAACTGCTGCACAGGTCTAAAGTTAATAATTTTCTTAAGCACTCCTCAGTATCCAGAGCCGGAATTATATTCTGTTGCTGTGTGATTATTTTTTCAAACAAAACCTGCATTAAAATGCAAGTTTTCATTGCTATTATTTGTTGTTATTTGGCAAACTGCATAGAAAAGTCACTGGAGAAATAAAAGCCAAAAGGACAGGTAAAATGCCATAACTGGTAAACACTGAGAGAGCCCCACTGAGACCAGATCTCATTAACATTGTTGTAGAACTGGACTGGGTAATCTCTTTCCTGATTTCCATTTGGATAGAGAGACAGCTGTCACGTGCATTAGTAGCAGAGAAGAATCCCAGCCATGCAGTTTAAGTATTTTCTTTATTAACCTTTGTGAAGGTCTATTTATGCTCCCTATTGTTCGCTTGTACCCAGCAAAGTCACAACGAGGAAATCCCTTCTTAAAAAACAACAAACTTCAAGCAAGGATCCCTCTGCAGCACTGTGGAGGCTTTTGAAGCTGTGGACAAACTTTGTTCTGAAGCCAAACTGAGCTGTGTTTGACCTACACACCAGTAATGGCTCTTCACTATTACCTGTATTGTGAAAATTGTCTTTCCTGTAGCCAGGCTGCAGGACCCAACACCTTGATGGGACCAGGGCTGGCTAATCTGGGTTAGCTAATCTGATGGGTGACATAATTTACAATGATGTAATAGTGATTGGTTAGAAGATTTACCATCCAGCTGAATTGTGCCGTGTAAACAAGGAGCTGGTGGCTTGAAATGTTAAAATAGATCGGTATGTAAAATATAAATGACACATCTGGATATCAACTGGATATACCGTTTATCACACAGATTTAAATTCTGTATATGCCTGAATGTAAGATATAAAGTATGTATGAGAGAGCCTCGTAGACTTGTAAATACAAATCGCTTTGTCATTAGATAAGCATTAGAAGTCTGCATTCAATTCAGAGAGCAACCTGATCTCACATCAGATTAGGTTATTCTTAGTGAATTGATAGCATCTGGGATTAGGCATTCTTTTTCATTTGTGGAAAACTAAAAAGGAACACTCGTTCATCATCAGAGAGGATGGCTTCTGTGGAGCTGTATTATTATATAAACCTATCAGAAATTAATTCACAAAGGATGCCTGCAGAATACTGCCACAGGAAATGAGGGTCAAGGAGACTTTCTGCATGGATCTGTCGAGTTAGGGGTGCCAGAAATCAAAACAACACGCATATCTGCTTGTTTTCATGGGTACCAATAGAGAATCTGCTGAACAGACCCTTAGATTTTAACATAATGTCTCCCAGACTGTTGTTCTCCAGTCCACAGGTAGTGTGTTGAATTCGCTGCTATGGTAACTTCAGACCTAAAGCCAGCAGAAATGTTTCTGTTTTCAGGATTTCCTTTTGTCATTACCATTCTCTCCATACTTTCACCAGAGTCCTGTTCTAGAATTACATTAACAAATAAGTAAAAGTAAACTAATATTGTGGGGGTTTTGGGGTGAGAATCAACTAGGCCAAGAAACAGCTGGATAAATGAGTCCAGACTGAGGAAGTGAGTTACCGGAATGCTCATTATGTATCTCCAGTGATGTGATGTTGTGACATTAGTGGAAAACAATTCAAGCAGGATCCTTTCAAAGGTTTTCAGTGAGAAGATGACACCCACAATCATATTTGCAGATGCAGGATGTCAGTAGGGCACAAGTATGGCACAAGTACCAAATGGCAGCTTAAGGGGTTGTTTTGGACCGACCTTTATTAACACAGTAAGTTCAAAAGCAACTATGTTAACATCTGCTTGCTTGGCTCCCTTTCCTAGGACAATAAGTAAGCATAGTTCACAGATTCCCTTGCACAATAATTTCAATTTCAATTAAAAAAAAAAACCAACTTTTTTAGGAGAAGTAAGTTCCATCTCTCTGTTCTCTTCATCCACAAGTAAACTCATTAAATATATATATATATTAAATGACTCCCTGAAAGCTGATAAAAATGAGGCATGAAATAAAACAAAATTATAAAAAACACATTCCTTAAACAATTGTATTTTAGGGGAGAACTGATCAAGAGGAATAAACCTTGCAATGTATTTATTACTTGATAATTTAAAAATAGAGACTGATAAATTTAAACCTGCAATTTCCAGTCCTGTATGCTCAAATTAGCATGAAATTGAATTGTGTTTTTCCTGCCTCTATTTAGTCTGTGTTCTCTGCAACAAAATTCTCTCAGTCAGAACTAACCCCTGTCTCATAACCTTTTCCTTGCTGTTGTACAAGTCCCACCCCACTTCACTGAGGTGGAATTTGCTCTAGTTCTCATCTGGTACCAGCATGATTGCTGGAGGAAATAAACCGTTTTTATTGGCTTTCTTTTTTTAATAAACTTTCTATGACATATCTGTAAGTTTCAGATCAAGACAGCTTCATTTATCTTTCTGCAAATCTTTATGGATATTATTTGATCTACACTTCAGAAGCAATTAGTAGGAACAGGCAGAAAGACTGTCTCCTGTTCTATGAGATGTTTTAGCTTATAAAATATTGACTCATTCTGCAGATGGACAACTCTTTCAAAGAAGAGAAAGATGCTCCTGCTAGAGCAGTAGGACATGCACTCATTTTCCATGTTAAGGTCTTAATGAAGTTTTAAACCTCCCTCTCCAATTAGAATCTAGTGAGTTATTTCTTGCTCATCTAGATTTCTCTTACTAACAAGCTGAGCTTGGCTGAGCCATTCTCTTTTTTTTCAGTTTCCATCTTTGCTGATACAGACATAGATGTTCATTTGGAGTTTTGACTTCAATTTATCAACATCTCTCTGGAAAAAAACAAATAAATACTTCATGGAAGTATCTTTAGCTGTCTTTTAGAGATACTATGGCTGAAACATCTCTCTGGTGATTGGCTTCAGACTTTCAACAGGACTCTTTGTCTCTCAGAAGCTGCAGTTTTCTCTGTGTCATGGAGACCGTAATGCCTGCCTGCCTCACACAGAAACTGTGAAGGTGAAGGAATTTATGTTCATGCCTTACTGGTGGTCTTCCTAAAGCTGAATGCTGCCTAAGAATGAGAGTCCTGACCTTGAAATTGGGTGTAGTACTGTATAGGCAAAACTTATCATGGAGCAAATGTGCCAACCCTCTATTTATCACTTACCCAGCTGTTTCGCTAAATTGCAGCTCCTTTAAAATTACTCTCTAATTCATCAATAATTCAGCACTGAATTCTTATGCAGAAAACACTAGATGCCATTTTGAAATAGCTCCACTAGCAAATGATAAGCTACTCGGAGGGGAGAGTGGGAATCCCGCTGGGGTGCCGTGTCTCTGTTACTATGGGAAATTCAGTTAACACCAGGGAAAGCTCCGACACGACAGGGCCCAGGAGATTGTTTCACAACAGACCTTTGGTAGACACACAGCAGAATGACGGGAAGGGAGAGGGAAGCCTGTGGGGTAAATATATCGATGTGATCTTCTTGCAGATTTGCGGGCTTATCTGGGTATTTAAAGCCCACACGAGAAAAGCAGATCAATGCATACAGCGGCGTATTGCGCATGAGCGCGGGGCTGGCATCCCGCCACGCTCCGCCAACGCCGCAATTAGTCAGTGTGTGCTAAACAGATGTGTGTGTGGTATCCCTGTGGATGGAAGCGAGGGTTAACCCTTTGGGGACGGCTGGCACAGCACAGGGCCCGAGCACTCTCTACTGAGCGCATCTGCTCACCCTGCCAAGTGCCGTGGAGGGGTGGTTGCAGCAGGATGTTTAATTTGTCAGAGGTTTGCTACGGCAGAGTCATTTCAGCAGGACTTACTGATGTCTTGGAAGATTTGTCCTCTTTCCTGCTCACTTTTTCTATGAGTGTTTTACCGTGTGACAGAACATTTGCCACGGTGTATCTAGACAGAGGCATGGATGTGCTAGATGGGTGTGTTAATGTTGTAATAGCAATGGGTGAGACCGTGCATGTTAAATCACGGCCAGATGAAATGGGTTATGTCACTGCAAATGAATTCACCTGTATGGTAATTCATCTGCCTTCATTTTTGGTTTGCGCTGAAGTTCTGATGGGCTTTTAAGCTTAAATATACTTTTGAAAAACATCCCAGTGTGTTGTAAGTTTTGCTCTAATGAAAAGACATTTGTGAGATTATGAGAAGACGTTGGTCAAAACATACTGTATGTTTGTGGCTCCAGCCTTTTATGTGACAGAAGATGAAGAAACTTCTCACAAAACAATTTTCGTGTGAAATACCTGAACCTTGGAACCCAATCACTTCTCTACAACACTGCAAAATCAGCCCCAAGGTGGAAGCTGCACCACCTGTGGCTTGTACAGGTCTGGGTGCTCCCATACAAAATTTGTGGTCTGTCAGAAGCCAAAGTTGTCTTTTTTTTCAGTTACGGTTGTGCTCGCTTTTCCACTCGGTCCTGGTTACACTGGTGTTCCGTCAGGCATACCTTTCCCCAAGCCCTCCTCTTAAGTCCCAGAATTTTTAAAATTTATCTACCTCCTTTTGTTTTAGGCTTCCCAGGGGATTTGCTTATTGTTCCCGTCCTTGAAGAGAACAGCCCTTAGAGTCCCTGGATTGGGTAAAAATTGCATTTCCTTTTCAGGGACCACCTTGTAGCTCTGCAATGAGCTGCTCTGTGCAGGTGCTATTTAGCTCTTGATGGGAAAAACTCACCTTTGCCTCAGAGTCTTGGGGCCATACCATTGTTAACTGTGGTTATTTATATAAGGTAAGGACTAAGAACAACAGCACCATCCTGCTTAGACTACCATTTTGATGCCAGCAGAATCAGAATGGTGCTCATATAAAAAGTCCTCTCCATTTCTTATTTTATTCTGTTTGTTTAAACAAGGAATCACTCATTTAGACATTAAAATTCAGTAATCCTAAATAAATAATATAGTATTAAAATGCAAACAGATTAAAAACAAAGGCAGCATCCTACTATGCCTCTCTCTCCTACACATTCACATGCTCAGAAGGGAGGCTGGGAAAGATACTGCATTAATAAACATAAGGCCAGAAGTAATCATTAAGTAAATATAATTTAAAAAAATCCCTTTGGTATTTAAAAAATGCTGAAGGGTTTTGTTTAATGAAAAATGGCTAGGACTACAAAATGAAATGGGTGCTTTATAGTAGTGAGTTCCGCTATGAAGAAATAATTCATGATGAAGTACAAAGACCCACTACTTCAACAGGCAGCAGTAGAATCCCTGGAAAAGGAATGGTAACAAGTCAGTTCAGAGGTTTCTATGTTATAAGGGGTCTTTCCAGTTGGGGTTTTAAAACTTCCTGAGATCACCTTCAAGGGAAAACACCACTCTGAGGAGCCCGAGGAAAGCAGTCAGGGCAGACTAAATCTTTGTGGAACAGAAGAGCAGACGGACTAATCCACCCTGAGCAAGCTGCGAGCTTGGGAGCTGCTCTGCACACACAGACTCCCAGCACCTGTAGCCATGGAGCGACCAAGGCACATGGCACTGATGCAACATTGTCATGCAATAAGTAGAGGCACCACGTAGGCAAACTGTGCAGCAGGAAATCATTTTCAATCATTTATTCACATCTCTCTCCGGGGACAGTCAAAATTGATGTCAGGATTCAGCTCTCTGGCTTTCAGCTTCTGTGACATGTTGGACCACAAAAGAGGGAGCCAGGCTGGGAAGTTGTAAATTTAGTTCCAAACTGATGTGCTGGCCTGGTATGTTCAAATCATCAGCAGCTTTAAAGAAAATAATACCTGTTTTTACATGTACTGAAGATTGCAGAGTAGGAAGTATTTTCCAAATGCACACAACATGAAGACTCTTGGGAGTTATAAGACTCAGACTCTTATTTAATCTAAATAGCTGATGGATCAGCCTGAGCAATGACGTATATAACAGCAGCTTGTGCAAAAGAAGTAGAGCTAGCTTTAAATCTTTTATAACAAAAGCTCTTTAATCACAGCAGCACGGAGTTCAACACAAGCTAACTGCCCGAGTATTTTCTGAGTTTCTCATGTAATCTCTGCAGCTTGATCGGCATCCTGGGATTCCCCAGCAGAATGGGATCTCCCATATTCCCAATCGTTCTCTACAGAAAAACCAAAGTATCAAAGTTTGTGTCATTCATTTCTCCTCCTTTGCCAGATCAGTCAGAATGTTTCTCAGTGACTGTGAGCTCATTTGTAGTGGAAATTCAAAGTTCTTCCAAATGAATGTGTTGGTGGTATTCCTGGCATCATATAGGCAATAATACTCGATAATGAAGAGCATTTTTGCTCATAGATGGTGTGAATCCAGAACAGTCATTTTTTATAGACCTTTTCCACCTAATTGACTTTTATCCTACCTACGAAATGGAAATGCATTAAAGAGCATCTCCACTTATAAGACTAATAGCCTATTTTCTATTCTATGTCTTTTGAGAATTCTTGTCTTCCCTAATTAGGTATTGAGAGTGTAAACAGTTATATAAGATTATAGTGCTCTTTTTTAATACAGGTTATACTGTAAATATCCGGACATTAGGTTGCTGCAGCAGTGTTTCCCATTTTTTCTTTCCTTTCTCAGTTTTTACTTTTGTAATTCCTGTTTTTTGTTCAGTTCTGCATAATTTCTTAAAAATTAATATATTAAAACATCTAACAGTTTCTAACACTTGCAAATTATGTTGTCCCCAGAGTTTTTAGTGCATCTGTAGAATATCAAGACACTCCAAAGGGGTATCACAGTTTTTAATGGAGAAAACTTAGCGTTTTGTAGCCTCTGGAGGCATCACAACCCATAGTTTTCCTGTTTTTTGTCTTTTTGTCTTCCTTCAAAAAATTCCACTAGCAAGTTCATCCTGATATACTTTGCAAAAGATCTGACTGACCTGAACTATTCTGCAAGTGGAGGAACATCTGTTTTGTCCTCCAGAGCAGAACCAGGTAAAAGCAGAACTATCCCAAGGTAGTTTTTTTTGAAATGCGGATTTCGCGGTATTTGATCTGTTTGGATGTGTGTGTAACACAGGGCTTTGCCTTAAGTATGACAGTGGCTCTCATTTCTATCTGATCCTCATTATGTAACTGGTGGGAATCATCATATTACATCCAACCTCACACAAATTCCTTATCAAACGGAAGGCTCATATTTACACTCTTAGTCTCTGCTCATTTAGAGGGACCAGTCAGTCCCTCCTGTTTATCCCAGTGCATAGATCGTCCAAGCTTTGTTGCTGTACAAACGTTACTCAAGTAGAAGATCAGATAATATTTGGACAGCCACATGATACCACTTTGCTCCAGAGGACATACTCAGCTGTAGGAAGGAACAAATTAGCTCAAATAAGACTTAAATTGGACTTGATGGGCCATAGAGAGAGAACTTTGTCCCAAGGTACTTCAGGATTGTTGCTGCTGCTTTATAACGTGTGCTGAAGTGTGCACTTTTGTCAGAGTTCCCCTTCTCTCGTGCTCCTCTTCCTCCTGTGCATCGCAGCTGATTTCCACAGCAGTTTTTAGGGCATGAGCAGGGGACACTTTGTGCCCTGTGACGGATGGGCCGGTGCAGCGTGCAAAGGACATGCTGGATATCACACTGTACATCACACTTCTCTTCTACTTCCTCCCTGAAGTTGTAAGAGTTGGACCATATTTCAACACCGTTAAAAACACGCTCTAAATACAGCAGGCCCTGCTTGTATCAGGGATAAGACCTCCTTCTGATTTCTCTTTTCGGCTGAAAGAGCAGTTTTAATATTAGCAAGTGGCTGCTCCTGTGATGTTTTCAGTCTGTTGCTAATTTGAAGTGCCTGCTCCTGTCAGTGGCCGAGGGCCTGTTGTGTCGTGGGTAGCGTGCTTGGCTTCCACTGATTTCAGGAGAAGCTGAGGATAATCAGTACCCTGCAGGGCAGGCTGGGAGTGAATGCTCCAGGCAATGGGAGCACAGAATCCAAGTGCTGATGAAAGCAATAGGTGACTGTCTGTGAAATACAATTTTTCCTGTTGAGTTTGTCTTAAGAGGTTAAGAAAGGTTTTGCTTGAATTAGGTGTTTATAACAAAAAAAAAAAAAAAAAAGAGAGAAAAAAGAAAGAAAAAGAGAAGAAACAGGAGAGAAGATTATTCATATTTCAGGTTTCTGATCTTAATCTGCAATACTTGGGGCTGCTCAAAGGAAATGTCGCTGGAGATCTTAGACAAGACACGGTGGAAAGAATATTTTTCTGTTGGCTAATAGCACAATTATTTTGACTGAATTAATAAAAAAAAAAATTCCCACCAAACTCAGCTTGAGGCAGGATGAGAAAACTTCGGGCTAGACAGTTACATGTCAGTAATAAGCAGTGGAAAATAATACATTTTAAAAATATGAAATATTTAACAGCCTTAAACTAGACATTGCTGACAAGGTTGTTTTGCCACCTCTGGTAGCTTGTTCATCCAATAGTAAAAAGCAAGTGGGAACACAGCAGAATGATGTAAATCTGACACAGAAGAGAACATTTTTTAGGAAGGATCTAGAGGGTTAAATAGAGCTAATGACAGGAAATTATAACAGGGTAATTTTAGACCTGAGGGGAATAGATTGTGGAACACAGAAATGGTGGGAACCCTATTGTTGACACATTTAAATATAGACTGGACAAAATGTTAATAAATGTACAATAGGGAACAATTTGACATTGTGCTCAAGGAGATGGAAAGGATGCAGTACTGACTCCTTTAAAAAGGACTGCCAGGTTGTGAACTTTATTTCACTTTAAACATGTTTATATTTAACATAAATACAACAGAATTTCTTTTATTTATTAAGGCATGTTTTACTCTTTTTTTTCCCCTATTCAAACAGTACACTTCTGTATTCAACTCCCTGTTCTGGGTTGTCTTGTAGGGGCTTAGGGCTCTTTGCTGACTTGCTCTTAGTGAGTGCACAGATAGTATTATTTTTCTCTTTGAACCTCAAAGGCACTAACTAGTCTTAGAAAATCCCTCCACAAGTAGCTCCAGAGAAGGGGACTGTGTTCAAATATGATCCTCTGAATCCAAGAACCCATTGAAACTGTGGAAGGGAGGAATGTTCATGTGGAGCAGCCATCAGGATCTGTTAGATATTGGTCTTGGTATTTTCTGTGCCTCCCGTCAGTACCCCACAGTCATGAATCACCAAGACTAAACTGCTGAAAATGATCAGCACTATCAAAAAGGTCACTTCTAATTTGCAGGCAAGACACAGTACAGGAGTGGTGGAGCTGTGAGCTAAGGAAAAGATACAGTCAAATGAATACCTTCTTTATGTGATTGAGTTGTGCTAATTTAGTTTATCTTTTCAAAACCAAGCAAATTTTCAGAAGATGGTGTTTGTTTTAGTGTAACATGTTGAAAGATAGTTAATGGTTCCTTGACATAGAAGTTGTAGGTCAAGTGTAAGAACTGAGTGTAAATTAGTGAACATCAAAGCAACGAGGATACCTTATAATGCTGTGAACTCCTCACTCTTGGATTTCACCTGTGCTCTGTAATGTTACTCACTCAAAAAGGGCTGCATCCTTCGGGGTATCCTTGTTATTTTAAAGTTCACCAGAATTCTGCTGCCTTTCTAGAAATACATAGCTTGGCCTTGAAGTTGGATGAGTTTATGAGAGAACTGGTAAATTACAGATGATACTTGAGAACTTTATGGCAAATCCAAAAAAATTACCTTTCTGTGATATTGTATATTTGTGATGGGTGAGTGCTGGTAGTTAGGAAGGGCAGGAAAATGGGGACATCCTGTGTTCACAGGACATTGTAGCAAACTGGGCAAGACTGAATAGAAGGCTGTTTGTTGCTAAACAGTGATTTCTGTAGTAGGAACAGAAGCAAGCTGAGGAAAGAGTAGACAAGAATAAGTGGGGTTTGCATTCTCTGCTTTACAATAATTCTAAAAGCATGTGAGAGCAACTATGCAGCAGCCAGTTCTTTGTGTCACCTCCTGTTCACCTGCCCTAGAAATGTTTTTATTTAATGACCTAGATATATTAATAATATCAATTAAAAGTAAAGAAGCGGGAGCATAACTTTATGTGTGAATTCCTTATCTGGCAGGACAAGAGGGACAAACAAACCTACAATGGGTAGTCACTTTTGGTTTCCCTTTTGATAGCATAATTGCCATTTGTACAATCCTGTTTGAAAGAACTTCTGCTGCTCTTGGGAGCCTTGTGATAACAGGCTTTTTGTGGCACAGCTGTTTGTTGCATTTGTGTTTGCATGCTGGTTGACACGCAGCTGAAGGAGGCAACCTGAGTCTGTCAGAGCAAAACCGCCATATCTCACTCTCATTTGCATTCCACATGCCATGTTTCAATTTTCCATCGTTAAATAATAACTTGTAGCTATGTAGAGTCTTTTTTGTTAGGGATCTCAGAGAGCTTCATGAATATTGCATGAATGAATGGAGCCTCTCGACATCACGCCTGTGAAGTACAACTAGGTAGGAGTCATTATCTCTGTTTTATGCAGGAGCAAGATAGGACACTAAAGCATAGGCAGATTAGGCTCTGAATTTCATCCCCAGGTTGTGAAAGCGTTGTCTCATGGCAAAGCAGTCAACTGTTGAATGTATATGTTTGCAAAAGGCTGATGTATGTATACACAGGTTACTTGAGTGCAGCTTCAAACTAAAACCTTTTATCTTCAAGGTCACGTAACGAGTTTAATCAGAGTGAGGAACAGAACCGATGCCTTTAGTCTCCCTGTTCTGTGTTTTAAACCTAAAGCTATTCATTCTCCTTGAAAGACTTAAATTAACAGGGAAGTTGGTGTACCCCAGTGAGGACTAATCCTCCTCAAAACTTCATGTGGGCTTCTCTGATTTGTTATCTGTGTTTGCTAAATGGTTTTTTTCCCCTCACGTTGTCTTTTTAGTTGGATTGTTCCCCACTGAGTTGAAAATAAATGTCAAACAATATGACTTAAAGAAAAAATCCGTGTGTTCCTGAACTGTCTGCTTTCCCCAGGAAATACTAGCCAATTAATAAAGCAGAATGAGGGATTTTGCCTAGGGAGCCATCATGAAATAAGGAGTGTGTATAAATGCATGCACAAGGAGACACATACAAAGCCATTAAAAGAACATTTTATTTGGACAGGATCTACTTATCAGCGTGGAAATTTATGAGGCTCTGTAGAGCATGGACAAACATAAATCATGTGGAGGATGCTATTTTGAAAGGCTAATAAAATTTTCCTTGTATATATATTTTTGCTACTACAGAAGGAGTCATCATGAAGACCATGAAGCTGTTACTGGTTAAGTCTCTGCTGCAAAAGTTCTGAAACAGATGTTTTTCCCCAAAACACTTAGGAGGATGTTATGATTCCTTTTTATACTACCATTTCTATACTAGAAGAAATTTCCCTTTGTCGTACAGCTTGAGTACCTCCCTCAGACCACCTTCAGTAACAGCTGTAACTTTGTCTGTGTAGATCTGCTCTAATTTGCAATGACACTTACTATTAAGATACTTCCTTATAGCTAATGAGATTTCTCCCTGAGATTCAAACCCAAATTTTATGCATTGACTTTGCACGAGCTGCCTGTGTTGTTTCTAAGTGATCTGTGCACATCATATGCAATGTACATTCATCTTCAGATTACCCATCCTTGTCTCGCTCTTCTCCACCCAAAGGCTAGTCAGAATTCTAAGATGGAGTTACCACAGCCATGTCAGGTGGGAAAAAAGACTTCTCAGTAGTAAGACTCACTATTACAAATGCCAGACTGTTAAAAGGGATATCTCACTTTCTGAAATCTTGGGGATTACTTGTGGCAGAAGCAATAAAAATCTTCTTTAAAGTGATTTGTGAATTATTAAATAAATTTCTTTCAAACTGCTTTATTACTCATAGGAATTGTATCAATCAACAGTGAGAGCTAAATTACTAGATCAGTCAGAAAATATTGTTGCAGCTGAAGAATCAATGCTAATTGAATCATTAAGGCATTATTACATGAAACACAAATACCTCAGGATGATAACTCTTTGCTCTGCTTGATCTATAGTCTACCAAAAAGACATAATGCCAACAATTATAATGCTTAATTGTTCTCCTAAGCATTATATTTTCTCAATACAGTATTTTTCTCTATTGGTGTCCTTTTGCTTAGAAGTCTCCCACTAGTAAATTAGAAAAAAAACCAAAAACAAAACAACAAAAAAAGCTGAGCTTAGTTTAATGCAATGCAAATACATTTTCTCTGTAGTTCAAAGGCCAAATTTGCTTCAGCCAGACTCCCACTGACTGCAATATAAAATTCAGAGCTGGGAGCATTTTTAACTTGACCTATTTTTGCATTTTTGAAGAGCCTTTTAATTACTATGTTGGTTGAAGCAAGGTTGGATCTTCTGGAAACAGTTTACAATCTCTAGTAAGGCTGATATCGATTAAGGGGACTCAGTGTCTTGGCTCTCCTCTACGTGCATGTTTTGCGCTGCTTCACTTTTCAGTGAGGGCCAGAAAGGTTGGCTTTTAATGCAGGCGATGAAGGCTGTGGGTGCTGTCATTATCCTTGGATTTATCAGGCTCTGGTTACGTAGGATGAACAAGGATGATGTGTGAGCCCTCTAACACATAAATAATGACAGTCAGTTTGCTGGACTTTGTTGCTGTGAGATTGAACGAACGTTTCTCCATCTTCTGGCTCCTGGAATGTCACTGTCTCATGGCTGAGGTGTAGTGACAGACCGACAGCCCGTGGATTGCTTACGTATGTGGGGGTAAGAAAGCGAGCTTAGGGGAGTGTTGGTGCGTGTGTGTTGCAGCGGTGATGAGCACAGAGTTTAGGTGGGTAGATGGAGGCCTGCTGGGGTAGATGGGAGTAAGAGCATCTATGTGAGAAAAGTGTGTGAATATGTAGGTTAGAGTAGGTTTGAGGCGGTGTTTTTGTTTTGATCTTCCTACTCCCTCTTCTTCTTTTTTTCCCCATGAAAAAAACAACTTTGGGTTTAACATATGTGCTTGCACTCCTAGCAGGATTTTGGTATATGGGGTAGGCTTTTTTCCCATCTTCTTCCAATAGTCAGACCTGCATATTGTCTGTCAGAGAAACCCAGGGTATTTCCAGCCTCTTGATTTCTCATTCTTGTAGATCAGGAACATAATTTTGGTGTATAAGTTAATTTCTTTTGCAAATTGACACCTTCCACTCCCATCAAATAGTTTTTCAGTAGTGCTTTTATATGTTTAAGTATAGTCATCACCTATGTTTCTATGTGTAGTGGTTTTGCATGTTTTTATATAGTGATCAGCCAAAGAGCTGAATGGAGCTGGAAAATAATAAATCAAGGAACCACAGAACCCACAATATATTCTTAAATTCTAAAGTTCATTGGCTACATTAAGAAGATTAATGAATAAAAGAGCTTGGTGCCAGCAAAGGCCTGGAGTGCACCTTTTGAATTGCTGTTAATGTAATTTAATGGGTAGAACAATACAGCTGCATCACTTCTTTTCTGGTTGTTGGGGTTTTTCCTATTAAAGTAAACATTCTGTTTTGTATTCATGCCAATGGCTCTGCCACAACCTTTCCAGGCAGTTTGCCTGCCAATCCAGTGGATCAGCTGGGAAGTTTACGAAGCACTTTTTTCTTTCGCAGTCCTTTCCACATTTCTTCTCCTCATCAGTGCCCCAAGCAAGTGGTTGCCAAGTTCTGTAATCACAGGACTGCAGATGCTCCTCATCACAGACTGGTGTGTAATATGGAGCAAGATGCAGTGGAGAGGCAGCAAAACATCATGCAACCCTTCTCACTCACATCAAAATATATCCAAGGATTTTTTGTCTTTGTCTCCCCTCCTCCCCCTTCCTTCTCTCAGTCCCCAGGCCTGTAGAATCCAAGGCAGTGCAGTGTGATAGACATACGTGCCCATCTCCCCCAAGGAATTTCTTGTCCTGAGCACTGTTTGCAGAAGTTGGGTTCTTCTGTTTGGCAAACAAACAAATCCATGTGAAGTTCCTCTGTAGTGAAAAAGTGCAATTGTTTCAAAGTACCCACAGATACAGAATAATTTTAGAGGAGATATTTCTGGCATATCAGACAGTCAAGAAATATTTCCCTAGGCAGAAAATTAGCTGGGATATGAGGCTAAAAAATGCGCTCTGAATATACGGGGCTTTTTAGGAGAGACAGAGATCTGATACAAAGATTCTGCTACCGAAAAGTGGTCCCTAATTACAACCACAAAATGTTTCAAATGTAGCTGAACTGTAGAACTAGTTCACTAACAATCCTTGCAGTAATTTTTTTTTAACAGTGATTTACTAGCTCGTCTGTCCTGTGCATTTCTTTTTTTGTCTTTGCAGTAAAGACCTGCCAACATTTTCTTCAAACCCCCAAAGTTTACTTCATGGGCCCTGTGGCTAATCCTACTGGCATTATTGAGATTTATTCCATATTTTCAGTAGGAACAGGATTTGATCCATAAAGAGTGGACAAAATGTTTAAAAGGAAAAGGAAGAGTTCTAAGATCTCTTTCAAGTTAGTTACAGGTGAGAAGCTCTAACATACATAAAAGTGAGGCCAAGGATAAAGTAGAAGGAAGGTTTTGCTGCTGCATACTGAAGAGTCTAAAAATACCAAGAACAATATCTAAAGATAAGGATGAAGAAATCAACACCATCTTTTCCAACATCTGTGATTGTGACAAATCTCAAATCCCAAATTCCTTTTACAAGTATCGTTCAAGACCTTCCTGGCTCTAAAGCTTATTAATTTCTCTTAACAAAATAAGTATATTTCCCAACCAATTTTAAGAGGTTTTATTCCCTCCTGCACTGCTCCATGTTTGAGTATCAGGTCTCAGAAGTATTTCCCCTGTTTGTACATGAAAAAGGGAAAGAAGAGTGAGATGTGCTTACTAAGAAAAATGAAGTTAAGTCCTGTTTTCGAGCTGCACCTGCAGAATGTCACTCCATGCTCATATTTCAAATGTGACACTTGGGCCACATTCTTAGTATCATTCTCATGAGGGCTTCTGTGGAGATTCAGTCCTCATACTCAGGTAAAGTTAGAGATGGTCTTGCCTCCTAACGAAGTCTAACTCTGTGAACTTAATACTCTTCCCTTCTCTTTGCTGCTAAGCTTCTGTTCACAAGGTACATCCTCTGCTCGTTCCTGCCTCTGTAGGTGTACAGTCCACGAGAATTGGGTTTGACACGGATCTGGATGATGGCCAGCAGAGGACATATGAATCTAAGGAATGTTCAGAACAGAAACACATATTTCTCTATTTCTCTTTTTACCCTGCTTTCCTGATTTTTTATTCTGTCCCTTGGTTCTCCTCCAAAAATAAATCTGGACACTTCCTCAGTTTCTGAAGTGCTTTGATATTAAAGGCTTCTTCCTGCAAGTAAAGTTAGCTCCCTATAGTAAATCCTAAAGAAATGCTCAAAGAAAACAGATGATTAATTTTTTCAGTGTTGGATTCTCAGAACCTCTTAGACTGCAAACAGATCATCTAGGCCATGCAAATCAAATCTCCCATGAATTCAAACCTAGTTTCTAGGTAGTCTGAAAATAGTTGTCAAATTTGCTCACCATTTTCATTTGGCTGGGCAGCTTCTGATCAGCAATTCCATAAGACCTTGGATATTGTCCTTCCCTTCACAATTTTCCCCTGGTGTTAAAAAAGCTGTTGACTGGGATCAGTGGCAGCAACAGACTTTCTGCTCAGTCTGGTGCCAGTAACTGGCTGTGTTGGGATCTTGTATGATGAAGTTGTACATAGTGAGATCTGTCTGGAAAGTGCCCTTTGGACCAGCAGTGTGGCATTTGTCGAGGATGGTTTGAGAGGAATGTTTTGAACGGATTGTGAATGAAAAATAAGTTTACTGAGTAGGCCTGATATGAAATATTCAGATCAACTTCACCATTATGGAGAGGCAGCAGGAAGCATTAAGTCTCCATTTGTTTTCCATGACTGTCCCATTCCGTGTCCTGTAACCTGTGAGTGATCTGTGCAGCTTTTGTCCCTTCCTAGATGCAGCTGTATTATGGCAGTGTAAGATCACAGTCCAGTTGCTCTCTGTTCTGCACTCTATTTCCCAGGCTTTGGAAGTCAAAGGCAAAAAAGCATCACCTACATCTTCCTAGGGACAGTGGTGCCCCTGACAATACGCAGTCCTTCTCCTCCAGAGATGCCTGGAGCAGCTCAGGATAAGGAAAAAAGGAGAACAGGCTGATGGCAGACAATGTGAGATACAAAAAGCAGTTCAGGTTAATTTATTCAGACCAATGGTTGCAAAAGTAACCTGTGTGTGAACTGTGTGCTGGATGCCCTCCCTTCTGCTGCTTCTGGCCCCCACCCACAGATCTCTGCCCAAGGGCTCAAGTTAGTCAGAAACTCCTCTGTCCTCCATCCTTCAGGCCCAGCCCTCTGTGTGTGTGTTTGTGGGGCTTTTTCTCTCCACTCCTGCTTCTTCCATCCTTCTCCCAAGCTGGATGATGCTGTGCTATACTCTCTATGTCCCTGACTCTGGGTGGGGAGTGCAGCAGCTCCCTGGCTGCTCTGGCTTGACCCTGTTAGCTGTGATTTGCCAGGGCTCACACACTATGTGACGTGTGTGACGTACAGCAGGCTGCAATTATTTTCTTCTCCTCTGCTTGCTGCAGCACAGACCCCTGGCTGGCTGGATGCTGGCCAGGGCAGTTCTCTGCCTGCTGGTGGTTTCCCTGTTTAAATACTATTCTCAGTAGAAGAGCAGTTTGGTGGCAGAGAATCTGTCCCAAAGCATTTACTGTGAGCTTTCCAAATCAGTTCTCTTAATACTCTCTGTGAATTGATTAGCTTTTGCTTTTTTTATGGGATGGTGTGACAGTGCATCATATTGATGTTGGGACATTGAGATGCTTCATTATGCAGAACTGCGTTTGCTGTCTCTGTTGCCGAGGGAATATGTGGTCGGATGTCGGTCACAGTCCTCAAATCCTCCAATAGTTTTTGCTTTGCTTGAGCACGGATTCTGTGACAGCATTAATTAAAACTTAGAGGTTCCAATAATTTAGGTACAGATTCTGCCGTCAGCTATCTGTGTACTTTTCACAAACAAGTAAGAGCTCTGTATTTATTTTAGTTTCATCTGTCCTCATCTTCCTTTGATTTTTCAGAAAGGCAATTGCTATTGAAATTCAGTGCAAAAATAAGGAACAGAAAAATATAGAAACCTTCTTTAAAATTCAGCTCTGGATAAGGCCCTGAGTTTTCCCTTTCTCAGATTTTACTGGGGTATCCCTTCCTCACAGAGGCTCAGTTCTCACAATCCTGTCTCAAAAAAAATTCAGATTTAGGCTTCAACACTCCTGAGCTATTTTGAAGTCCAAAAGCACTTAAAATGGCTTAGGCAGAGTCTCCATTTTGGGATAATCATCCACGCATTTTGCATTCCTCCTCAGATTGTTTATGCTGAACATTCTCCTAATCTCACTGCTGTAGTGCTATTTTCTTTGTAAGAAATAATAAATCAACCTCGTGGTGTTTTCTCCTCTGCCACCCACCTTTAGTCCAAGGCCTGTGCAGAGGGAGCAGACCCAGCTTCAGTGATGGTGCAGGAATGCCTGGAATCTCTCTGATCTGTTTCCAGGGAACATTTCCCCATGGCACAGCCAGTGAGCAAGAAAACTTTCTTTGGCCTCGTAGCAAAGCCCTTCCTGCACTCAGGCCCCTCAGTGCATTCAGCTTCCAGCTGCAAGTGCAGGGCTGTGTCCTTGGTACCACGGGCTCTGACAGGTGATATATGCTGCCAGCTGGCATCCTGCGTGGGGAATAGGTCACTATGGAAAGGTGGTGGCACTACCCGATGAATGCGAGTTCTTTTCTTCCCCTGGCACCGATTCGGTTACCTGCATGGGGGCTTTACTCCACCCAGGGAGAGTTACCAGTGATGCTGGGGCTGTGCCTTGGATCTCGGAACGTTCCTGAGAGCGGAGTGAGGTGAAGAGGAAGGGCAGATGATACCTCTGGAAGTCAGAAAGCAATGCTGTGTTATGCCCAGAGAGGGGGAAAAGACTGACTGATGCTCGAATGTTTGCTTGGATGTACTTCTGTGCAGAGTCAAATATTTGAGATACTCAGATGATGGAAAATTCAAGTGATATAATTAGAAGAAAATCTAGGACCAGGCCTTAAGTAAAGTTTAAAAGTGTGATGAAAATTAGGCTTCTACATCTTTTATCATCCCAGGTGGGGAGCTACTGAGATCAGTGCTTTTTAAAACCACACTGCCTTTCTAAATATTTAACTATGAGTCAGAAGCTTATTTTCGGAAACCTGGTTATGGAAACACATAGCAGAGTAATACAAATATTTTTTCTTAGTCCTCCTTTTAATGAAGATGGTACTGCTTTGCAGTTCTTCAAATTATCTATAGTGTCCAGCAGTTTTACTTCAAAACAGACTTCCACAAGTACTTCACTGTCTTTAATACTGAAAGCTGTATCACATCCTTGTTAGGCAAAATAATATTATTCCTTCTGTTTTAAGAGTAAGGACAAAAATGATTAAATTGATTGGTCAAATCTGCTGAGAAACTTGGTGGTAATGCTTCATAAAGAAGGAATCTTAGCTATCAATTTTAACTTTTTCAAGTTTTTGGCTGTTTATGCCTTTAGAATATTTTAAATGGTAGGTTGGTTTGGTTTGTTTTTTTTCTTTTTTTTTTTTTTGTTCAAACTGAAATTCTAATGGCATGCAAGTATAAAAAACAGGACTATTTAGAGGTTTTCCCCTTTTTCTTGTTGGCTACCATTCTTTTTGACTAAGAAACAGGGAAAATGAAAGTAAGTAGAAAATTAAGGTTAAGGATTTTGTGGAAGGGATGTTTTGTTACATACTCCCCAGACTTGGATATTGAAAAAAATCTAGGGGAAAATTTTAAAGCTGCAAAAATTAATTACTTTCTCTTATCCAGTTTGCATTCTTCTGATGATGAAAGAAAGTTTGAAACTTCCTTCTGGGTTTTTCTTTTTCTCTTATATTAAAGTTTCTGTTCCTTACAGAGAAGTTAACTGATAAAAGATAATGAAAAGACATTTAAATTTCCTCTTTCCAAAAGTGAGAAATAGGATTATAATGAAAATGTTTTCTAAAAACAATCACACTGACTAAAATCAAAGTTTCAAACAATATCCAAATAATGTATTCTTTTTTTAAAACATTTTTTTTTCTTTTAGCTGAAGTCTGAGGCTTCTGTCTAAATCAACCCATGAAATTTCATTTTGAAGTTATAATTTTTGTTTCAGAGAAATAAAATTTTCACTAAGCATTGCCTTTCTGTCAGTCTTTTGGACAATATTAAGTGGATATATTGTCATGCCTCAGCTTTGGTGGATAAACGTTCACTCAGTGAAAGGATGGGGTACAAAAAACTTTCACTTGAAAGCTTTAATTTAGCTCCATGGAAAGTGGTGTCATATCCATGGAGTTTTGTAATGGATCTTTGAAATCACACAGTGTTCAGGGGAGTGAGGGACCAGAGAGTTCTGTAGAGGGAACTAATCAAGAGTCTTTACACTACGTTCCCAAACATGTCTCTGCTAAACTTGTGAGCTCTAGTAGGGGGTTTTCCAAATCTAAGCTCACCAGAGGAAAGAGTAAATGACATAAATTATTGAAATATGGGCCAATAGCAGCCCAAAACAATGTACATTAAAACTGCTGGAAAATATACTTGTCTTCGTGCTGGATTTGGTAAACATTTTCAATTTTATGAAATTCAAAATTATTAAAGTCTAGATATTTGATTCTCCTCCAAACAGATTGTGTCTGTTTAGATACATAAAATGATAGGAAAGATGTCACCCAACCTGAAATAAGCTTCCAGCTTTTAATTTTGCTGGGGGGTAAAAGGAAGAGGTTGTTCCACATCAAGCTTAAAAAAAACATTTTCAGCTATACCTAAGCCAAAAAAGCATTTCTTTCTTAAGCAAACATTTCTTTAGCTCTAAGGAGAAGCTTGCTTTCTATCTATCAGAAAAATATCTGAATTAGGATACAAGATCCAGAGAGTAACCTCACTGCCTCCTGATATCTCCCTTCTTCAGTCTTGCTGTGAGTTCCTCCCTTGTGTTACTTAACTGTGCTTTCTGCTTTCCTGTGTAACCCTGCCCAGTTATGGGTAGAACCAGAGGGCAGCTGCTGGCAGGGGACCTGAGGGCATTAAACAAGGGTTTTCACCACACCACTCCCCCATCTTCATTCTGAGTTGCCCCTTGTGGCCAGACAGAACTTGGTGGTGAAGGATGAGAACATCTCGCAGCAAAAGCGGCTGCTGTTCCAGCAGCGCAAAGTGTGTGAGTTAAATGAGACTCTGCCTCATATCGATGGGATTGAAAAGGCCATTGCACCCCCATAACAAAACTGGGTTGTGTTCAACAGAAGGCAATGGTGTAACACAGGCATTAAGAGCCAATTAAAGGACAATGTCATTATAAGCAATATTCTTGTTGGATGGCTAACACAGCTCTGTGACTCTGTCTTTTCCTCTTATGTTATGTCAAAAACCTGATTATTCTGCTGCCAAAGGATGAAGTGCTCTGGAATTTAGTCCATTTTATCTTATATCCCAAGTGTCAGCACCTGGCTGCCGCCTCTTCTGTGATATTTGGAGTTCTGCACCTATGGATTGTTTCAGAATCAAAAACAGGCCTCTCTCAGTAAGTGATAAAATAGTTCCTTGGGCTGGGTAGTCTATGTGCTTTTCCAGATTTAAGGGTGTAATTTTACACACATGTAACAATAAGATTCAGTAAGAATTTATTAAAATGCTTCCACTGAAGCAGTGGAATACACAGCTTTATACCTGGCCACGGCTTTAAATAGATATCTGAGCAGGAACTCATCTCCTCCCAGTTGCTAAAAACAAAACTTGATGGGAGGATATAACAGCAATGTTTCCTTGTCATAAATTTTGTTTTAATTTTGCCCGTCTTAATTTACATCTTCATTGGAAAAGGTTTCTGGAGGCTTGCATGGAGCTTCCAGATGGGAGAAAAGGGAAACCACGTACGTATTCAGGTTCCATCTCTGCCTTATGATATTAGAAAAGTTCCCTTATATTTAAACATGATGTAGAAATGATGTGGAAGGAGCATGAACAATGCCTTGTGTAAACATCACAGACTCTATAGCTAGTTTTGTTTCTCCAAACCATGAAAGTTTCTAAGAAATTTCAAACACATTTTTAGTTCAGTAAGGACATCCCACTATTTCTCTTAGGAGAAAGGCAAATGTTTGATCAAGAAACAGAAAAATAGGAAGGGATATGGAGCCCTTTCAAGAGTCCAGAAATAAACGTTCCTGTTCACTCTGCTCTCAGAAGGTATGTGCTCACACAAACTAACAAGCACTCCTTTGGGAGAGTTAGAACATGAGGACATTTTTGTGGCAAGCTGATATTTGTTGGCCCAGCTTCTGCTTTGGCACCTGTTTGACCTGGCAATTTAAGCTCTTTTCTGAAAAACAGGGTTTGTCTGTCAACTGTGTTGAAAATTGGAATCTCAGTGGGAATTCGTGATCCCAGCAACTTGTAAACAGCTTTTGTCCTTCCACATACGTTCCTCCTAACCCCTGCAGAAGTTAAAATGTACAGGAGCCTCCTAAGCCGTGACTTGTGCCATTTCACTGACTTTTCTTCTATCACCACAAGTGATAATAAGAGCAGTGAAATGAAATCTGTAACAAGCTGCTGCTTTGGTGTAATGGCTTGGATGTACTTTATCCATAGTTAGTATGCACCTGCTGCACTCCCAGACAAACACCCCAAGCAGGGACTAGAATAAAAAATATGCCCAATACATGTCTGAAAACAACACAGATTATCTTTGACATTTATAGGATGCTTGCTACACTTTGTGTGTGTTCCCCACATCTGGAATGTGCAGTCTGTTGGTCATATGCTTTGAACCTCATCTTTCTTTGATACTAAAAAAATAATTAAAAAAAGAGTCTTCCTGAAGTGCTGGGAATGGTAAAGAAGAGGAGGTGTAATGGTTTTTAGATGAACAAGTAATGAATTAAATCAATGCCAGGGATCTGTTTCTCTTACCTCCTTTACATTTAGTTTTCAGCTACTTGGTAAGAATTAGGAGCAAGAACTCCGGGAGGGTATGGTTGGATTTGCCACCCTGACTCAAGCTGTTGGTTCCTCAAGTCTAATACCTTTACCTAGGAATGATGATTGTTTACAGAGTCAGAGGAGCATAAAAAAACAAAAACCAAGAAACCCACCAACATTCAAGGCATGCAGTGATATTTCCAGGGTGCGGAATGAGACTCCCATTCCCACGGAAGGGCATTTGGGACACCAATGCACTTTCACTGTATCAAATGTTGTTGATAAAGTTGTCCAACTCAGCTTGTCCTTTGGCCTCCCCATGTGATGAACTAATTTTTTAAGTTTAGTATAGAAAGAGTAAGAGAAAGTACAGGTAATTTCAGAAATTCAGTTTCTTTTAAGTTTACTGAATTTTAGTTTTAAAATGGTGTTAGAAGTTGTAGTTCCTTCTAATTTTTCTCATGTCTGCAGCAAGTAATAGCTGTCTTTGCATCCTCTGCTCCAAAATACAGTAAGTTGTATTATAGATCTGGATCAGTTTTGATCAAAACTATGGATTTGAATTAGTAAGTTTTCTTCCTTGTAGTCTTGCATACTTTGTTCCATGCTGCTCTTTTCAGGGCCCTTTCTGACTGCACTTCTGAATGGATTTGTCTGCCTTAAATTCTTTTAAAATCTCTGTGTTTCACTTCATGGGTATAATTTGGGCAAGTAGATTTTTTAACTTCTAGAGACCTTAAGCTCTTGGTGCATTTGATGTAGACCAGGCAACTTAGAATAAGAGAACCTCATCTGGAACCAAGGCATAACATATTCTTTTACAGTTTGGTACTCCCCTATTTCACCTCTCTTTCCTCCTCCTTGGCAGTTCCTGTTACAGTGTTTAGTGTAAATTTCCATGTAGTGTTTCTGTAATAATGGCTTTCAAGTTGTTGTATTTCCCATGTTGTCCTTTGCTTAGTGATTTGGTTGTGCCCTATAAAGAGAAGGACTCAGATGTGTTGCATTGAGCGTAGACTCGATTATGGCAACACTGCCAACCTGAGAAGTTAAGCCCTTTTTGAACACATTTTTTTCCCAGGCTTTTGTGGGTTATTTGATGAGTCAAAGAGAAGTGGAATTCTGACTCACAGAATCTCCTCAGCCGGTGTTCACAGTCAACCTAAGGCCTGTGCATCACACCTGCCCCACCTAAAACACTCAGAGCTAAAGGAGTGCAAAGGCTCAAGCTTTATGCTGGGCTTTCACACACAGAATTCAATGTCCTCAACCCACTCAAAAAGAAACTTGCATTAACACCTCCAGTAGCCTCTTTAATGACATTACTATGTGTGAGTTAATTTTAAAAGATTTTTTAAATGGTCTAATTTTCTGTCGAAGTGTTTGAGTCTATGAAGGGATGTGTTAAGCACTGTATCAACTGAATTACATTTTCCCCATCCTGCAGAAGCACTGCCAATCTTTGGAGAGTATAAAAATACCATTTACATAAGCTTTTGTCCATTCATAAAATCTGATAGCAGGAGTCTTGACTAGCATACAAATAAATACAAAAATAAATTAATATACAAATAAAGGGCCAACTTGACCTCATTTTGTAACAAGTGCAAGTTCACCTTGTCACTGCAGTTACTTCATATAAGAAATAATGGAATACCTCTGAGGGTAAAAAGGCTTTTTCAAACAAGAATATTTTTGATAGATATTCTTTTTTTTTTGTAGAGACATTTCTTTTAAAATATTTTGGCAGCTAGTAATTCCCATGACCACAAATCACTTCCAAGACTAAGCCAAATAATTTAGCTCTTACATAGCACAGTGTCCTTAGCCCATCAGGGTTGAATGCCCTTAGCAAATATTATGGCTTTGTTGGGCTGGAAAAGAACGAGTTGGAAAACCAGCAGGACTGAAAACTGCTGGATCTCAGACTGGGAAAATAATATTCCCATTATCATATTCGGGGGATTATAACAGTTGGATAGACTTTCAGGTCACAGAAGTATCTCTTTGCTGATCATAAAATGATTCAGGACATATATTTGTAGAATTTTGTATGCATCTGCTCAGATAGTACTTTTTCAGATGAAAAAATATGACCAAAAAAAAGCCTTGAGTTCACTGTCTACACTGTGACAGATGAACTAAGTGAGCCAGACTTTGAAAGTAAGTGATGGGCCCCAGGTTTTCCATGTCATGTGAATAAATCCACGCAGTCCTCACAGTGCTCAGGGCTACTCCCTCTCTCCATAGCTCTATGCCTTTCTCTGTTCCATAACCAATCCAAAGTTATTCCCATTATTTAAGTATTTATTTCAGTGCTGTTTGTTTATTTTTAATTATCCCATTACAGCCAAAAAGAAAGGTGGCTTCACGTTAACATTTTGGTACTGAGAAGCAGTACAGTTCTGAAATGAATCCTCTGACTGTCCGCACTTGCCACCTCTTGGTCCATTTGTCTTGTGTGGTTTTGGTTCACATGAAATAAATTCTTCTCAGAACAACTGCAACTGAAAGCTCTGATCTGCCCACGTATCCAGAGGATTTGAAGTCCTAAAGGGAGCACGGGGGTCTGAATCAAAGATCAATCTGCTGGAGGACTTTACATCACATACATAGTGGAGATGTTCTGATCCAGGAAAACAGATTAAATTTCATCTGAAGTAACAGCAGAACTTCATGTGGGAGAGATGTAGGGGCCTGAGCATCAGCTCCTCCGAACTACTGATTCTCTTCCGTTGTGTTAGAAAAATTTCTTGTGTAGACATAGTCAAAGAAAGCAGGTTTTGAATCAGTGGCTTTTCAGTGTTGTCATAAAACTATCACCAGCCATTTTTCTGCTTTCTGCCTCAAACTGATTGTGCTGTGTTCTAGAGCTGCACTTCAAAACAAGGTGTGCCAGGGAATCAAAAAGGGAAATATTGTCATAGGACAATAGACTGCCACGCTTCCAGCTCTGCAGGTAAAGAACAGACCTTAGCTGCCACCGTGAAACAGAACTGAATCACATATAAAACACTAACATGCCTTCCTAGTGGGAGTGCTTGTAGTGGTAACAGGCAATTGCTGTCACTCCTGCTCTGGAAGGTCATTCAGGATTGAAACACAGATGCTCCCATCTTGTCCTTGGTTGTAAGCACAGTTACAGCATGAAGAAAAGGCAGTCTGGTTTAATGGGAGCCTGGTGCTCCTGAGCCTGCAAAAGGAAATTCAGGATGATATGTTTCTGAGTGTTCTGCTACTATGAAAAGAAGATTAAAGGATAAGTGGCTTATACTGTTACATTGACTTGAGCCTACAAAACAAAATGGTAGATTTTTTTTTGCCATGGCACTTTTGATATGCCGTGTGTATCAGTAGTGTATCAGTAGTGTATATCTTCCATTTGAGCACTAGAGTCTTAAAGGAATAGATGGAAAGTGTATTGTTCTGTAGGGAGGAATGCAGTCCAGTGCAAGAAGCATGAGAAACATAGAAATAGGTATTCTAATTAACTTGCTCCATGACTTCAGGTAAGTCATACTTTCCAGAGTTTTCAAACAAAAGTGCCTGAAATTAGGTCATTTCAATATTGAAGCTTGGCTGGCCAAGTGAAAGAAATGAAGAAGGGTCAGGGCCCTGCACACAGATGGAACGTTTTTCTGGTTGACAGCTTCAGTCGTGGGGAATCCACAGTACTGAGGAGCATTTGCTGCTTTCAGAAAAATCAGTGGTTGTTTGCTGTTGTCTGCTAAGGGAGGCCTTTTGAGTCAGCTGTTTGAAAATCCTATTACAAACATGCAGCAAACCTCCTATGCAAGAGAAATGTGAAGAGAATACTAACTTTGTAAAGCATGTTGGGAACACTTCTAGTTCAGTTTTGTCACCTAAAATGAGTAGGGTTCTCACCGGCCAGAGAGTGGAGGCACATGTAATTGCCCCAAATCACTGATGATTTACAACATAGGTAAGGGGCAGCCGTGCACAAACGACCTGGAAATGACATTGCTAAACAGCACTTTTTTGATGTGCAACATCAGCTTCCTCTTGCTAGGATACAGGCATGTAATTTCTCTTTATGCCTGCCCAGTTCTGCTCTGTTGGAATCCACTTATAAATCCCTTGCTGTTTCACTTGCAGAGCTAAGGTAGATTCTGTCTGCTAAACTGCATACGTGGACTCCTGAGGTCTCATTCTTTGAAATCCAAGCATGCTTTTATTCCCCTCCCAAAGAACTGACTATACCTTTCCTGTCTTCACTTCTCTCACGAGGAACATAAACATGGATTTAGTCCTTAAAAAGCACACAAATTCTATTCTTTCCCCCATTGTTACTGACAAACTCAATGCTGAGTGAGTTTGGTGAGACTTGACCTAAAGCTTCCAGCAAAATTCTTATGGAAGCTACAGCTTTGTGTGTCTGTGGCCAAGAATGCTGCAACAAAGTGGAAAGTGGCCCTTGCAGACTGTGTTCATGTATTACAGTGAACTGGAACATTCTTTCTACATGGGCCTTATGACCCTTTTTTTTTCTTGCTGTCGTGATGAGTCCTTGGCCAAAGTGCTGCAGGCTAGTGAGAAGTTGAATCTCTAGGGTAAGCACAGCATAGAATTTAATGCTCATGCACTGTCAAAATAGTGGCAGTTACAAAATGCTCCAGCCAGTAACTTGTTGGAGAGCAAGCAGTGAGCAAAATTACTTCAATATGTAGAAGAAATTTAGATGCCTTGAGGGAATACTAATTCAGAGAGATAGTAAGAGGGATTACTACTTGATTTATAATGTGTCTTGAAAGAAATCAACAAGACCAGACCTGCTGCCTGCATGTGCACTTAGCCAGTCATAATCCAGAAAGGAGGACAATAATTGTCCATCCTGCCTCATGCTACCTCCTCCTCCTCCTCTTACCTCCTCTGCTCAAAGTACAGGTAGATTCTTTTGTCTCTAAATAAACAACTTGTCTGTGACTTCATCTGTCCCTCCTGTTTCCACCCTGTACCTTTCTTTGCTTTGCATGAAAACTGAGTTAATAATTTGCAGCTGCTGCCCCACATGCCACCTCCTCCCATCCGATAATGCCTATAACTCACTTCTGTCTACCTTCTTCTTTCCCTGTTCTGCAGTAACTGCCTTCATTAAGGTCTAGGAAAGTTTCTTTGTAGACAAATCTTCTGTCCTCTTTGCTACCCTGAACCTTTTTGCTTGGGTGTATCATTCATAAATGATTTTTCCTCTGCTCTCTTTTCCCTTTCCTTCTTTGCATCTTCCAGTTACTGTGGAGTTTCTTCTGGCCCACTTAACCTCCAATTTGGAAAAGGAAATTGCACTTTGGCATGTCAGCCTGGAAATACTGCTGACCCCTCATTTAACTTCAGCTGTCTGACATGCTGTGTGCTCTTCTGCTTTGCAATGTTTCTTCTGCCACATTTTATGGAAAAGAGTCAAAAGATGGAAGGATAATCTGTGAGTCACTTGTGCAGTGATGACTTGCAGATTTTCTTCCTTCTATCCTAATTTTTTTCTATCCTGCCAATCCAATTTCTTTTTTAAAATGGTGAGAATTCATTTGAAAAGAACATTGAATGCCTCAGCTCTTATTGCAAAGTATTTTTAAAATATTATCAATACTTATAGAAAAATTTCTCCACTTTCATCTGCAGAGTGTATCTAAATGATTTTTTTCTTTTTGTCAGAAAACATAATCTTATCACAGAGATTTTAGAGCCCTATTCATGACAGCTCAGACAGGGAGATTATATACCCTTTGAGCTCTGTTTCTCCTATTAGAAGCAAACTTTTTGCTTATGTGCTTCTGGTTTTTGTGTCCCACCCTGTGGCTCCTTCCCCCCATGTTGTTTAAGCTAGGTTGGACCATGGAGATGCTGTAATCTGATGATTTAGGGCACTGAAAAATATTAGTTACTTGGGACCTGGGATGTCCTGTTGTGTAAGTGGGTGGTTGAGTGGGGAGGTGTAATTTAGCACTGCCCCGGACACTTTTGTTATGAAATGACTAAGTATTCTGGAAGTCATCTAAGTTTCTGACTGGGGTGTACAGTTGCCTTGTTGTGTGTGTGTAACTATCAATGACTGTCTAGATGGAGAAGAGAAACTCTCAAAAGAGAAATGAGAGGGAATATTATATAGTTTTATTTTAATGTATTTGCTGATAGCATTGCTTTGAATCTATCTTTTGTTTTGATTTATTTTGATCTGCCCATGAATTAGTTATTGCCATATGCTCTATAAGTAGAATTTGTGTCACTGTTCAACACTCATCATTGGACTATGAGACTTAACAGTTTTTCCTCTTTGACATTTTTAGGATAAATATGTTTTTGCAATGGCTTGGGTTATTATGTAGTCAAAGCTGCTGTCAGAGAGAGCTACCCAGACAGCTTATCCATGGTTTGTGACATGTCATTACTGCAGGCCTGTGACCTTCACCCAGCTCTCTGACTGTGTCTCACGTTCTGATTCCAGCCTCCATTCTTCAGTCCTGTGGTTCCAGATACGTGTGCTGCCTTTGCCAGATGTGAATTGCAAAAGCCTTTTCTGTTCCTTTTCCAGTTTCTCACATAGTCTGCCTCATGTGTATCACTTCTGACCTCTGTAACAGCCTTGCTATTTGAATCACGGGCCGCCCTTGAAGAGACGTTGTCACTCCTGTCGAGTCCTGCCAAACCTGATAACAGTCTGCAGTCAGCAAGAGTGCATTCCAAACCACACTTCCCTTGCAGAGCAATTCCTGTCATGAACCCGGATTTGGGGGCATCTCTAAAACGTGGAGTTTGTAAAATGAATAAATGCAAAGACGATTCCATCCCAGTCTCTTTCTCTTGCAGATGTTCTGCGTGCAGGGTCTCAGTAAAAAAACTCACTCTTTTGGTCTCATGGTGTTTAAGCAGAACAATAAATACAACTCCTTTTAATCCTAACAAATGTTTTCAAACATTGAGAGAAAGCTGTATTCTTATTCTAGTTTCGTGGCATGGTATAATGGTTTCATGCTACACAGCTTCTGGGTTTTCTTTAGGAATGCAAGAACAGTTCTGTGAACCTACAAATAATTGAAAACCAAGATTTAAAATACGGATAAGGTCAAACAATTAATGCAGTTAATGAAATAAAGTGGATTATTTGCAGATAATCTCAGAATTTAACATGTAAAGGATCCTCTTTTTAATGAGGTTAAAAAAAAGAGGGAAATATCTTAGAAATACAGTTTCAGAGTTAAAAATTGTTAGATGAATGATTAACTGGCATTTTATCATTCTTCCAGAGAGTACTGGAGCTTTCACAGCTCATAGAGCATAAATCTGAAAGGCTGCATAAGACTTCAACATTTCTTTAAGAAAGCAAGCTATGAATAATAAAAGACACATTCAGCTTCCTATTTTGATTTATTTCTGAAATGTAATGCATTTCATGAAATTCCACAATACATATTGCAGTTGGAGGGAGTTACTTTTTTATTTTATTTTATTTTTATAGGCTAGGAGTATTAGTCACTCTCATAAAAATGAAATGTGTAACTTCTAACTAAAGAAGCTTAGCATGTTTATGTTGCTAGCAACATGTGTTTTCATGGAAAAAGTTGCTGAAAGCTGACCCCATACTGGGAAAATCGCTAATCTCCAAACAGAATCCTAAACAACTTAATACAAACATTTCACTGCATGTGTTTTTAAGGTCATCTTGCACATTCTGAGACAGTATTTCATTGCACATGGGAAATGTGAATGGGTTTGTGCCTTCAAAATGTTGTTGTTTCGTTTCACAAGAAATCTTCTCATCCCTGCGCTGATCTAATTATTGTAAAAGTCTCTTCCAGCCTTACGACACTGAGTGAAATTCCAGCTTTGGTTGGAATTGGTGACACAGTTACTGAGTTCAGCACAGCCATGGCTTCTTCACCTGAATCCATTATCTTTATGTACATTAACGATTCTAAAACCAATAATGATCTCTTATGTTTCAAAGGTGTGATGGCTCAATTTATCATCTTTAAATATCTGAACAGTCTCAGATCAAGTAGATGTGATGTATTATTCTTATTACTTAAGTGCACATCTTACAAATATATCTCCTCTTCTTTTGTATTTACCTAAATGAGTGTGATGATAAATTCTCCTCGCAGCCATGCTGAGCCTTCACTTATCCCATCTTCCCAGAGCATTCTCCTTGAGGAACTGGCTGCTCATGTCTTACACAGGAGGCTCTTTACTGGGTAAAAACCTGGCTGGATGGCTTGGCCTATGGTGGTGAATGGAGTTAAATCCCACTGGTGTCCTGTCACACGTGGTGTTTGTTCCCCAGGGCTCAGTTTGGGGCCTAGTCCTGTTTAGTATCTTTTTGATGATCTGGATGAGAGGACTGAGTGCACCTTCATGGGGTTGGGTGTGAGTTGATCTGAGTGGGCTAGGAAGGCTCTGCAGAGAGATCTGGGCAGGCTGGATCAATGAGCTGAGGCCGACTGTATGAGGTACAACAAGGTGAAGTGCCAGGTGGTGCCCTTGGGTCACAACAACGCCAGGCAGTGCTGCAGGCTGGAGGCAGAGTGGCTGGAAAGCTGTCCAGCAGAAAAGGAGCTGGGGATGCCGGTCAACACTGGCTGAACATGAGCCATCAGTGTGCCCAGCTGGCCAGTGGCGTTCTGGCTTTTATCAGAAACATGTGGCCAGCAGGATCAGGGCAGGGATTGTCCCCCTGTACTCAGCGCTGGTGAGGCCACACCTCAAATCCTGTGTTCAGTTTTGGGTCCCTCACAACAAGAAAGACATTGAAGTGTGAAGCTTTGTCCAGAGAAGGGCAACAGAGCTGGTGAAGGGTCTGGAGCACAAGTCTGATGAGGAGTAGCTGAGGGAGCTGGGGTTGTTTAGCCTGGAGAAAAGGAGGCTCAGGGGAGACCTTATTGCTCTCTACAACTCCCTGAAAGGAGACTGCACCCAGATTGGACTTGCCTGTTCTCCCAAGTGATAAGCGATAAGACAAGTGGGTAGGACAAGTGGAAATGGCCTTTGGTAGCAGCAGGAAAGGTTTAGTTTGGATATTAGGAGAGAAATTGTTCACCAAAAGGGTTATCAAACCCTGGAACAGGCTGGCCAGGAGAGTGATTGAGTCACTATGCCTGGAGATACTTAAAAGACCTGTAGATGTGGCATTTAGGGACATGGTTTAGTGGTGGGCTTGGCAGTGCTGGGGTAACAGTTGGACCTGATGATCTTCTAACCTAAATAGTTTATGATTCTCTTTCATTTCTGTGAGCTGATTCTTTGTAAAGAAACTTATTCAGTGATGTTACGAAGTGCCTTGCCTTGTGAATCTGGATTCAGGTGACAACTCTGGATGTTACTGTACTGGTAATACAAATTAGCAATACCACATTTTACCAAATGTTTTTTTAGTTCTGTACTAACAACATTTAACACTCAGGTTACATCATGGACATGTTTCTATGAAATAAGCAGAAAAGCATTAAAAATATTTTAAGTTCTACAGCATAAACAGAGAAATTGAGTCAGAGAAATAAAAATATGTGGCTAGCAAGCGGATGGGCCTTGGTGATAGAGCTACATTCTCAAATCCTCTTCCTGCTTCCAGGCTTATGCTGATTTCCCTGGGCAGGCTGCACTAGAAACTGTACCACTGGGGTCTTCCTTTGAAATGGAAGCACTCAGTTTATAAAATAGTACAGAACTGTCTTGATGGTCTGCATCTGGACATTAAGTTAATCAGATTTATCAGCATTCAGGTTACAGTGGATCTGAAGTGTGCTTTTTGGCTTATCATCTCTCTTGTTAGTTGAGGCTTTAGGTTTCTCACACTTTATTTGTATTTGAAAAGAGCTGTTTATATGAAGCCCCAAAATGGACTTATTTTCCAGGGCTTCTCCTTTGCCACGTATTAACATTTAATTAGCAAAGAGATCCTATTACCTCAGCACTGAAAGTGAGAATAGCTAAGGCACCTGCTCAGTATAAAATTAGATGCGCAATCAACCTTTAATCTGGTCATAATGCTGTTACCTAAATATTGTTCTAACTCCTATCATAAACCATGATTTGATTGATTTTGAAATGTTTATACCCAGAGTGTCTGGCACAACTTGTTTTTGTGAGTACACTGAAGTCAGAATGTCTGAACTATAGAGACATCTACTCCTAACAAGCTTTATTTGGGGTTTTCTTCGGTTCAAGTGGTTGGGCTGTAATGTCCTTTCTTCAGAATGGGAACCGAGCTGGAATCCAAGTTGAACTTAAACCAAGAAAAACAATTCTCTGAGCATACTTTAATCACCCATAAATGTTCTCATGGCTCTGAGGACCATCTTTCAGAGGAATCTGTTTCTGAAGGAATAGCAGGCTTTTCCCCTATGATACTAGAAATTGTGGGTACATAACTAAAAGGCAGATGTAACCCAGAAATATATAGGAAAGTGTATTATTTTGTTCAGTTTTTGTTTTGGGATGAGAGGTGTGAAGCCAAATATTAGATGGAAGTTTTCACAGTGGGATATGTAAGGAATGGCAAATCAAAGGGCTCCTGGGATGTCTGTCCTTCTGCAGCTTTAAGGAGAGCTTGGCTATTTATTACAACTCTTACCACAGCAGTTAAAAAGGCTTTTGGTAACATGCCCTCTGCAAAATCTCTCGGCTGTTTTTTCCACTTAGTTTTTGTTGCTAAGTTCTGTTTCTATACATGACATCTTTCTGGTTTGTTTTGTACTATGATGATGTCTCAGCAGCAATATTTCATCACAGACAGTTGTTTTAATACTCGTGGATTAATATAGCAATGGGAATCTCACACATCCCCTGTATTTTAAATTTGGTTCTCAAATCATGATTTGAGAACACATGTTAAGGTTGCTGGGATGCTGTGTGATAAGACATACCTCTGAAACTTTCTGACAGCATATACACTATGTTTGATCCAGCTTGGAAATTGAGATATATAACTAAAATTTTGATTCTGCTTGCCCTTACAGCTTCCAATTCAGAATCTCTATTTGTTAGAGAGAATCACACAAGTGATTTGTTTTTATAATTTAGGAGCAGGATGTCTCTTGAGAGGATTAGGTTTTGCAACAGTTTCAAGCAGTTTGCAAATGAAAAAGGGTTTCTTTGGTTTCCATTATTATTATTTACAACATTTTCTAGAAACAAGACTCAAGCAAAAAACTTGTCTTTTTGAAAAACTTACATTTTCCTTCCAAATAAAAATGTTACCACTGTTTTCTTTCTCTTGGAAGATAAAGCAAGCAAAGTATTTAATTTTGACTCTGCTTAATCCAAAACAAAGTTTTTCATGGTGTTGGACTGAACAGGAACATATTCTTTTTGCTGTTAATTTTCTGAGCTGGTTTAATGCCTCACAAGAGAAGCAGTTGAGGTATCTGCTGCCCCTCTCCTCCTGTAGGGATTAGCCTTGGTCTGCAACAGACTCATAGCCTGTTTTCTGGTTGCACACTGAGCATCCATCATAGGAGATGTAATCCCTAGAGCATGGCACATGTGACATGACATGAAACAGGAGAAACACATCTAAGAAGCAATATCACAGACTGCAAGACTTCACAGTAATATTAAATCAAACTTAAGGAGTTTTCTTTCCAGTGGGTGGTGTCAAACATTAATGGTTCAAAAAGTCCAAGTAATTTTTAACATCTTCAGACAATTGCTGGAAATACCCAGTTATTAAAGCCTTAACCTTCAGCATGTTTTATGTAATGCAGTGCCTGAGAGGTGGTTCTTGTTTGTCATTCTGAGTGGACAGGTATGAAAAAATAAATGCAAGAGGAACCACACTTACTGGTATGAATTCTTGCAACACAGACTAGAACACCTATTAGAAGACTATAAATATAATTCAAATTCCTTTGACCACAGTGCCTTGGCAGGTAGGTGCAATTTCTGAAGCACACAGTTGCTGTTATTTTATTGATTTTTATGGGTAGTTCAATGAGGAGCTACTCTTGGGGCTTTTTGCTTTCCTCAGATGTTTGCCAATATTATTTTTATTGTATATTAAGGGTTTATATTATTGTATATTAAGGGTTGGACTTGACGATCCCGGAGGTCTTTTCCAACCCGGTTGATTCTGTGATTCCATGATTAAATAAGTTGTTCCATTTATTCAACTCTTCAACTCTGTTATTGGGACACATCTAAAGCTTTTCCACTAAAAAATGAAAGCTGATGGAAAGTGCTAATTCACTCCCTACAACTACCTGAAAGGAGGTTGTAGTCAAGTGGGGCTTGGCCTCCTCTCCCAGCAACTGGCAACAGGACAAGAAGATATGGCCTCAAGCTGTGCCAGGGGAGGTTCAGGCTGGACATCAAGAAAAATTTCTTCCTTGAAAGGGTTGTTAATCATTGAATGGACTGCCCAGGGAGGTGGTGGAGTCACCACCCATGGAGGTGTTCAAGAAAGGACTGGATGTTGTCCTTAGTGCTGTGGTCTAATTGACGAGGCAGTGATCAGTCAAAGGTTGGACTTTATGATCTCGGAGGTCTTTTCCAACCTAATTAATTCTGTCATTCTGTACTTCCCTGAGAATACATTTTCCTCTGCATTTTACGAGTTGCTTATTGGTTCTGGGCCAAAATTAAAAGTGCTGACCAACACCAGAAATGCATTCAAGATTTGCTTTTTTGGGGGTGAACCCACTTGATATTCAAGGGGGAAAACATTGAGCACGGCTTGCCATGCACTTGCCTGCCGTGTGCATCAGCAGTTGGGGAAAGCTCACTGCTCATGCCTCAAGTAACTCCACATTTTCCAACTATTGTTGTCCTGCCGTAGCACCACTGGTGTTACTCATAAAATATATCCTGTGGTCCTCTTTAAAAAAGCCAAATTCGCCTGCTGCATGGACAGATGGGATTACTAGACAGCCTTATTTGGACACGAGGAGACAGATTTGAGAATATGTGACAGCTTCCAGCTGATCCCAACACCAGCCAGCTCAGGTGCAGATAGGAACAGCCTTCATATAAAAACATCAGTGGGTGCAAATAGAATGGATGCCTTTCTAAAGCATATAAACCATTTTAAACTATTATTGCATCCCACAGTATTCCTGATTATATATTTGTCCAATTCCCTTATATTTCTTTCGCTTTGTATGGATTTCACTAGTGCTTTAAATTTGTCCTGTCTGGTTTGCTGTCCTGATTCCTGCTAGCACAAAGTATGTTCTGTACAGTTGTTTTTTACTGCTTTAGTGCAATGTGGGCAGTGATTCTGTGCATATAATTCTAATGTTCCAGTTCTCTTGCATGAGCTCTTGTTGAACAGTTTTCACCATCATAGTGACCTAATTCCACCCTCAGTGAACTAGACTCATTTGCAAAACTAGAATTTGGGAACCAGGGCTGTATTCTTTTCCAAACAGGTTATCTGGAAAACAAGAACTTTCTCTGCCTCCCTAAATACTTAAGAAAAGTGGGACCAAGTGTAAACCTCTTCAATCCATGGACAAGAAATTCTTTTGGTGCTTGTATATGTTATACAAAAATCAGATTTATTTTAGGTATTTGGAATGAGAACATCATCCTTCAGGATAGTTTAGAAACAGTGTCCTCTTTGGTATTACAGCTTTCCAAATGTTCAAGTTGAGCAGGAACACCTGAGAGTGGATGCCAGCTTTTCAGTCACTTCAAGCAAACGAAGTTATTAGCTCTCTTCTTGAGTGAGACAGTTGAAATGCCCGCTAAAGCAAACAAAGCAGACAGCAGGATGGAGATTTGTCAAGTTGCCTGAAACATTTGGAGTCCCAGAACAGGTGGTTTTGAAAAACCCATCTTGAAAGTTGTCAAAAAAAAAAAAAAAAAAAGGAAAGGAAAGGAAAAGTAATTAAAATAATTGTGTGAGCATCTGAGTAGATCTAGTCCTTCAGGCTTATATTATGTGTTCCTGGCATCCTGAACAGATCTCTTTTCCGTTCAGATCAGTGCTGCAGCAGGACATTTGGCATGGGAGGTGAAGCAGGATCTGGGGAGTTTCCTTCTGTCCCCTCCTGCTGTGGGGCCTCTTCTGGCTCATCCTCTCCCCCCTCGCTGTGTTTCCCAGCTCATATCTGAGCTGCTGCCTTGCAGGAGCTCCCTTGCTGTTCTATTACTAATTTGTGTGCGGAACCCTAATTACAATTTACCCAAATGTTTTTCCATTTTCTATCTATCATGTTCTGAGTCTATAAAAGAGTGGGTGAGAAGACTTGTCAGTAAGTCACACCTCTTCCATTTTCTAAGCTGTATTTTTAGTTGACTGACTCAGATGGACGTTTGCTGTCAGAATATCAAAAAAGCCTTACCCAGCATGTGTACCTCCATCCATGATCAGTCATTTTGGCTTCAGGACTTGAGTTCATGAGGGGATGTATTTGTATCTTCAGCTTACTGATTTATTTCATCTTACATGTTTTTTCAGTGCCCTGAAGGTTGAGGGTAGATTTCACGAAGGTATGAATGTGACAGGTTGCAATCGTACCAGTTGCTTTTTCCAGCAGTTCCAGTAGTGAACATTTGCAGTCTGTGGCCTGATGGCTTTTGATACACAATCTGAAATGTAGCTCTAATTATATTGTATGTACTGATGAGTCTGTGGTCCCTCCAACGGCAGTGAACTTTTTCGTTGACTGGGTGGTTTATCTAGAAGAATAAAAGAACTTGGAGATGCAATAGGAATTGGAAGAGATCCGTTGCTGCTCTTGTTTAATTGCTCTCATCATTCCTCCATGTCTAGCACTTTTTACACTGCTACTTGCTTTCCATTTGTAGTATTGTGTTGTGCTCTTTGACAATGATCTATGTCATTGACAAACATCTGTAAATTGTTTTCTGAAGTAATAATATCTTTCTTTTCATCTTTTACTTGCCTGCTTGCATATACCCACAGTCACCATGCATTCATACACACACCTGCATACAGCAGACACACCTTCGTGAGCACACACAAGACTCCTTATGTGGAAGATGAAACTGCTATAAAGTCTTACTTATCCTTTACATGTCAATCATTCCACATAATGGGCTACCACCTTTTCCCAAGATGCATTCCAAAGAGCTGCTTCAAGCAGAAAGCCCAGCTCTGAACACCCTGGAGCTGCAAAAGCTCTCCTGATCTGAAAACTCGCAGCTCACGTGGTCTTCAACACAGAGGCTCAGGGTGAGGCTCTGGTGTGAGGAATTGCTGCTTCCCAAAGTGTATGTCAGTCTTAATTTAAGTCACTTCCATTATGGTCAGAGTGCTTTAAATGTAAACATCCCCAACAGGAAACAATTAATTCCTCATTGATCTTTTCTGGCAGCTTTCTTCCTACCTCCCGTGGAGTGGAGTAATGTGCCTTTGGGTTTGCCTGCCATATAGCTGGCTACTTAAAAACCAGTATTGACATTACTGAAGCTTTATGGAGCCTGTCCACCATGGAGAGTTACGGCCTGAGTGTTTTATGTCTCCCCAGTGGTTGTCACAAAGAGGAACAAAACACTGATTGAGAGATTGCAGGGACAGACCTGACCTCAGCTGTCCCAGAGAAGGTGACAGGAACTGTGTAATATCACCGTACTGGCTTTGTTTGATCTAGTCTCTTCATGACCTCTTATGGGAGCCGGTGAAATTCCCCTTTTCCTTTTGTCCCGTCTCTGCTACAAAAGCTGTGGTAAATTTTTGCCCAACTCTGTGCTCTCTCCTCCATGTATACTTTTTCTGGTGTTCCTATGTGTTAAGAAATGCCTGTCAGTAAAGCCTTTGAGGTTATATTTGTTTCACAAGGTTTCTACAAGCACATCACTAGCTTTGATGTCCAGCAAAATACAAAAGTGCAAGTCCACTTGCTGTTCTCCATGGCACAGTTTGGAAAGCAGCAAAAGAACTGAAAACCAGGGGGAAGAAACTTCTGTCTTCATTTCTCTCCTTCTAGAAATCACGGAAGATGACTGAGGTGACCTTCAGAGGGGTGTGTTCCCTGCTAAACCTTACTGGTTGCTAATTTGCAAGGAACACAGGAGTTTGTGCTAATTTGGCCAGCACAGGTTGCTCTCCTTAAGCAAATCACCTCTGAGAGGGTGCTCCTCTGAGAGGCTCCCGCGAGGCTGGGGCGGGGGAACCCAGGTTATTGTGCTTGAGAATCAGAGGGCTGCCCAGGTGCTCTTCGTTCCCATTAGAGATGTGAAAGAGCCCGTCCGCCCTGGGGCAGTGTGGGGCTTAAAGGCTGGGTTCTGTTTCTCCACCCAGATGAGTTTTCTCCCCTTCCGGCAGACAGCAGACGTGGTGAGCAGGAGCTCCCAGCCCTCCCTCTCTCCTCTGCCTGAGCACCCATGTTACACCGAGTGGTAACCCTTGAGCTAGGGTGTTTTCTGCTGCTTTTATTTCTCCTATTGGGATTGCTGATGCTTTACCTGTTAGGAGCCTTCGGTTGTTCTCTCATGGACGTGCTTCTGGTGTATATGTAGTTTATGGAAAGCCTATATTTTTTTCCTGTGTTATATTCCATTTACAAGTGTTCCTTTACATGGGCTGCAGAGTGAATGCTGACAGCACAGCTGCTTGTATGCAATGAATGGGTGGGGGAGAGGATCCTGTACATGTTAATGAACGCAAGGCTTGATTTGCTGCTATCTAGTGGCTCTCACAGCCTTTATCAAGAGATATTTAGTATAGTTGGTTGGAAGAATTTTGACTGTCAAAAGGTAGTACTAATAGCTACATCTGACCTTAAAATTATACTATAAACTGCAGGGCAGTGTATGTAATATAGCCAATTTTAATTAAACTCTGTTCAAAAGCCATGTAGCTCGTTAAAGTGATGGGATGCCAAATTGTCAACTTGCCAGTCAAGCTAAAAGGGTTTCTGTCTAACAAAGTGGGCCCATCTGAAAAATAGGGTTTATTGAAGTTGGGCACCTTTGAATAATTATATACGAAATGTGGCTGCCCTGTGAAGCAACACCACGATGATGGAGCTGTGCCTGGCAGACAGAAGCTTCCTGAGTAATAAAGAGGCTGTGAGACAAGTACAGCCTGTGCATGCAGAGGCCAAGGGGGTGATACATGGTAGGCTGGCTGCAGAAACATCACTTTGTGGATCTCTACTCATATAAGGAAGTCTTGTCAACCTGTAAACTGTGACTGGGCCATTTGAGATCACGGTTACCTAGCGTGTCTCAGTTAGTCACTTGCATGACTATATCTGTGCTCCAGATTTAAGGTGATGCAATATGGGTGTCTGTAGTAGATGCATTTTAATTGTGGTATGAAACGGCAGGTTTAATTCATTACCAGTTACTGTAAGTTTGCTGATTGGGCTCTATGCAAAATAGTATTAAACTTGTTTTACAGAGAAGTCTAAGGAATTCAGAATTCTTAATTCCTGAATTTAATTAACCCATAAGTAACTCAAAACATTCTTTTTGTCTTGCCCTTCCAAGTTCAAGGTTATTCATAAGGTCCATGTTAACAGAGGTATCCAGAATTCTAAACGTTTTTATATTTTTTGTCTTTACCACACAACCCTAAAGAAGAATAATACTGTCTACCCTAATAATCTCAAGAAGAATGGGCTAGAGAATACTGTTGTTACCAATAACTCAGAAGAAAAGTGAAAGGGCAAAATGCCCACTTTACTTTGGTGGCAACTTTGGCTGTTAATGTTTTGTGTGAAGGATATTCTCAGCTTTGGATGATTCTACTGTTCATTTTACGGACAGCAGAGAAAGCAAATGAGCAGAGGTGCACAGGAAGGCTCTGGTGAAGTAGACAGATGTGTATGTTGTCCCTGATTCCTGACTAGCGCAACTACTGGATCTTTTTTCTTCTAACAGCCTGTTTTTAGGGCTCTGATTTGAGAAGTGCTGCTGGGACAGTTTCAGATTATGAAGAACCCCAGCCCACTCAGCATAAGTGAGGTAAAGGCATTACAGCTGTGCAAAGAACGTAGGATGGAACAACCTGGGAGCAGCATGTGCTGAACTTACCTAGGCAGGTGTCAGATCCACTGTCCTACTACTTGAGACAAGTAGTGGTGGAAATTTTCTTTTCTATTTAAAAAAAAATTAATCTGCCCTTATCTTTCCAATTCCAAAGAACATTATTTGGAACATTTAAGGAAGCTGTTTCAGTTTGGTAACTTTGCAGCATTTTCGCCAGCACACAACTCGATTGCATGATATTGTGGGGTCACACTTCCTGTATTTACAGGCTAAGACAGATTCTTGTATGAACAATGATCCTCCTGTGAACTATTCATGGCTATAAGGAAAGCAGTTCCTTTGCTTTCCAAGGTGCTGGAGAATTGTTACCATTTCCCAGAAGGACCCAGAAGTTAACATATAGGTACACAGCAGCTGGAGTGAGTGTAGCAGAGATCAAGACAGTGTTTTTCTAGAGTAGCGTGTTTAAGATCACAGTGTGCTGCAAACTTGAAGAAATGCTGAACAAAAATCAAGTTCACGACGCTGGGGCCATGGAGAGGTTGAGTATTGCAGGGCTTTTGTTTTCTTTGAAAATAATGGACAAATAAAAGCAAAACTCTGGTTCAGTTGTCATCTGTGAACTTCACGCAAGAGATACTCTTGTGCTTTTCCTGCCTTTGGTTATATATTTCTGCCACACCTCTTGTGCAGCTCTGTGGTGACAGATCAGGGTTAAGGCTGAACCTGTAAGAGAGCCGTGACTGGTTTTCAGCAGAGCTGGTCCCTGATGAAGGGAGTGGGAAGAGTCCAAGGATGAGGGGCTAAGTGAGCAGGATATCGGGGTTAAGCCTCAGGAATAGCAGCTTGAAAGCTACAGCGTTCAACCTGTTTATGGTCATGAACTGAGCTTCTTTTGTGAGATGTGGGATGTCAACCACTCTGTCTTCAGGAAATGCATTCCTCTCTTCGAAGTCGCTCTCTTGGCTGGATGCAATAAGCTTCACATATTGTCTTGAGGCATTGTTACCCTTGTTACCCCTACTCTTTTTCCCTGAATTCCCGTGGGGAGGGCTTCAGCAATGGGTCAAATACTGATTTTTGTCTGGTTTTTTTTTTTCCTAATCTCTTCCCTATTTCTCTGCATGTGTGGTGAGGCCAGTGATTCAAGGATACTCGGAAACAGTTGAATCTAATATACTGTAGGAAGCCAGAGTGCTCTTAAAAAATGCAAGAAACCTTAGTAATACAATTTTTGCTAATTTGCCCACAGAAAAATTATGCTTTCTTTGCCACTCTAAGCAAAAATTTAATAGCAGAGTGCTGCAGTGAGGTTTTTTTAAAAGCAAAGAAGTCTTAAGTAATAAAAATATGCCCAAAGACACTTACTATTACCGTAAGAAATATTACCATAAATAACACTATAAATGACATTTGTAGAATAAATTATCAAAGTACTTTGTGTGATGCATTGTGCTTGCTTTTGTGTTATTCATTTACCTAGTACCTAAAAAAATTCAGGAATTTTCCACGTTTTATAATGAAAATCTGGGAAATTACAATTTAACATATAAATTTAGAGATTGAAGGCTGTATTTTAGTCACACAGAGAAACAGCTTTGCTGACTTCTGTTAAGTTGCACTTGGTGTCAAACTGATGTTGAAAAAAGTGATGAAAACAAACAAAAATATGAAGAATGTTGCTTTATGTATGGTTAATAATGACTAGGTGAAAAAGAAAAAAGACATGTTTTTGGATAGGTGAAAAAAAAAAACCACTTTTTTAACTTCCTCTAAATTAATTAAAAAAAATTCTAGAAAATTGCATATGTGTTGTAGGCTTAATTGTTTTTTTTAGATTAAATGCTTTTTTGAATGTCAATGACAAGCTGAAATCTTCTATTCTGAACACAAGTATTATGACATTGTCAGTTTTTTTTTATTATTATTATTCTTTCAGCCCTCAAGGTGTTGTGGTTTGGGGTTGGTTGGTTGTTTTAATCCAACCATTCGCAGTGTATTTTTCCGTGAACTAGTTCTACCTCTGTCTTCTATTACCTCTAATTGTTTTACTCCTCTTATTTCGTGCAAACCAGAGTTAGTTTTTGCACTTGTGGCACACAGTTTACGTGAGGATGTACCTTAGTCTTGGCCTGTTACCTGAATAAATGTGTACCTTTGATTTCTTGGAGGAAAGATGAACATAATGCGAAGACATCTAAAAATAAGTGATTTGGATACCACCTTTTGTGTTTGATGTGTTCCTCGCTCTTGTTTCAATCATATGCCACAATTGGAAGAAGAGGAAAAAAAATCCGGTGCTTTGAAAGAGAAAATACAATACCATTTTAGCATGCTAGAGATGAAATTTTATAAGAGTATTAAGTTCCCTTTCGCTTTGAGGAACGATGGGCTTATGAAATAGCAGCAGAAACTTGGAAGTAGAACAGTCGGTCAGTGGTTTGCATCCACACACAGGCTGGTGTTGTCAGATGCATTTTCGGTGAAAACATTGGACAAATTTTTTAACTCAAAGAAACTCGACCATTTCAAAGGAAAGCAATAATTCTAAAACAGTGAAATATAAGTGTAGTTTAGAAGCCTGCTATCGACGGCACATTGGGTCTGGTTCTGCTTAGTGGGTTTTATTTTGGTTTTTTTTTCCTGTCCTTTTTTGTTTTATTTTATTTTTGAGAAATATTTACATCAGCTATTTAGATAACCGGAGAACTTGCTAGCACCACCTATTGGATGAGAAAGTCTCTTTAAATAGTAGCTCCTGTTAATTTTGGTACAAATAAAATCAGTGTATTCATTTGAAGCTGAAAGATCTCCAAACAGTCAGCTTTCAACAAGGCATTTTGTTTCGTCTGTCTCTCAATAAATACAGTAATTTAATAATTAGTTGTGAGCACTGAGAAATGTAAGGGTTTCGTTGCTGCTGCGTGAGGGCTTTCTTATGCTGGGAGTTTACCTAAAGCTGCTGATTGTTGGGAAAATCCTCACTCTGAGCACGCTAATACTATAGCTGTCACTCTGTGGGGAGGGGAGGAAGTACTTGGAGCTTGAGGCATCCATTATTTTTGCCGAAAATTGCTTTTTGTTAAACCATTAGTACTTGTCTACTCATGAATAAAAGGTATTTGGGGTGGAAAAAAAATACAAACACCAAAACAAAACCCTCCTGCCGGAGCTGATTTCTTTGACAAGCCCTTACGCTGAACTAAAGCTTGAGCTCTGCAGTAACTATATTTAAATTAGAGCTATGCTTTTCACTTCTTTTTTAAAATAGATTATTTATCCTTCCATATACATGAACACAAGTGACTCGACAGGCATAAAGAATAGTTATTTATTTCCACTCCTACTCTCTTGTTTCTTCCCTATTAACATCATCTCCTTGGTAACACATCCCATGAATTGTGTCTATGATATGCCAGCTACTGCAGTTTGTTTAGTGTCTTTCTACTTACACGTATTTAAATTTTGTCTGTGAGGTCCCACCCTAAATGGTAGATTTCGTTTTTCTTTTTTTTCCCCTTTTTTTTCCTGAGTGTTTTGGAGTTTTGTCTTCACTGAACCCAGATGTAACATGACCTCAGCCTCTGAAATTAATGACACTGAACTTAATTGAGGCAGAATGTCTTAATTTTTCTCTTTCAATCCTATTTTAATATCTAAAGATGGTCAGATGCATCTTTTTAGTATATTAAATAATACCTCACCCAAATGTATGTTTATACACAAACTTAACATCTTTTCTTCCTTGCAGCCCTTTTGTGCAAGAGCCTTTTGTTTTAAATATTTGATAAAGTGTAACCAGAACCCTTCTGAGATCAAAACATTATCACTTTCAATACCAATTATAGCTGATAAGTTTTCTCATTTGGAAGCTGCTGAGAAGACATATATAAATATAATTTTTGGAAGACTGTGGAGGTCTGTTATGTCTCTATAATGTGTACATTCTATATAGGGGCTCTCATACCTGCTGAAAAACTGGTGAGCCATTTGGGATGGAATATTAATCTGTGTGAAATTCTACATCGACTTTAATACAGGTTGCTTGAGGTTATTAGTGTCGGTGGCAAAGAGGGAACCCCCTAAACTTCCGTGGCCGAACAAATTAAATTGCATCCTGGAGATCTTTCTCTTTCATCTGTTACAATGTTGTTTAATGGCTTCCCAAAGAAATACAGGGACCTCGAAATTACATCCAGGTCCTAAAAAACTGTCCATTTGGATCCAGCTCTCTTCCCCGTGAAAAATTTCAGCTTCACTGATTCAGAATTTTGTAGTAATAAGAAACAGTACATTGGCTAGTTAAAAAGTGACTTAGCTCTGCTAAAAATCTCTGTGGCTCCCTTCCTTTTATAGTAATGAACATAGGCAGAGAATTATTCCCAGTTCTGTGAAGCAGGAGCTCTGGCTACTGTGGCAGACGCCTCCTTCAATACACCCTGTCCGGCGCTGTAAAACAGATCTTGGAAACAGTTTTGGATACCCCTGCAACCCAGCCCGATTGAGCTCCCAAAATTATTGGTTACTAGCAGGAGTGTTGTCTTTAATTTATGTTTTATAACTGAAAATTGAGATAGTAAGGGAAGCAATCTTTTTGTAAAATACATATAAATTGTCACGAAGTGAAACTCTACCCAGCGCAGGCTTAAGAAACACAAAGTGTCAAAAGCCCTCAGCAGTGAGCAGGAGATGTTGCAGAGGGCAACTTCTGCAATTTAACGCGGAGATAATCCTAGTGAGATAACGGAGTATTGGCTGGGCTAGCGGAGAGAAAGCTTGGCGTGAATAACCTGCTAATGGGACTTGTGTGTCCCAGGTGCTAAAAGCAGCTTAACAACCTGCAGCTGTGCTTGTGTGGCTGTCCCTCTGCGCGGGGACATCCACAAACCTGCGTGTCCCGGTGATAGTGAAGGCATAACAAATACAAATAAATAGTCAAAACCATTTTTTTTCTTTTTTTCTTTTTTTTTTTTTGTCAGGAAGAGTAGATTGTGTTGAGCTACTCCATTTGTCTCACCTGATTTATTCACTGGTGATAAAACTGACACTCTTCTGGATGCTTCCCATACAGACAACTGCAATAGTTTCTTGGCAAATAGATGAAGAAATGGTTCTAATGTTACGAGGCTGGGAGTACTGATGTCAGTCTCAGGTGCTCGATATGTAGAAGTAAAGATGTGCTTAAAGGTATGCTTTTGACAAATGGAAGACCTATGCATTTATTTGCTATGTCATTGTCAACACTTTCTATGCCAGGTGGTGATAAGATCCTTTATTCCAGTACCTTGTACACCTGTGGACACTTTTCACCACGTAATCCTTATTTCCCTAATGAAATAGCCACTTGCTTTTGAGTTAGTAGAAATGTTTCCTCCAAGTGTGGATTCTCCAGTATGGAAATATAATATTCAATTATATTTATCCTTTGTGATTGGCGTGGTCGATAATGTGCATGGGAACTAAAGAAAGTGGAAAGAGCGTGAGGCACAAAGAGAAGAAACAATTTTTAGGGGTTTTAATCTTTGTTCGGCCACATAGCTTAAAGAGTATTAATAAACCACTCTGAGGACAGGTATTTAAGAAAGCTAGAAAGCCACAAAACTGCACCTCCAAGTAGCCAGGGAGCCCAGTATGTTTGCTGCAGCAAAGCTGGGAATGGAATTGTCAGATTCGTTTGCTTTTGGAAGATTTTTGAGATGTATAAACCAGGTCCACGCAGCTTGGCCACTTTGAACTTTGAGAGAAGAGCCCAAGTATTTAATATTTTGGGTAGGGTGCCCAAAAATATGTGCCAATGCTTCCCAGGATTGACTTGTGAATGACAGTGATCTCACAACTAGGAAAGGAATGGGAATGGACAGAGGCATGTTACTTGCTGGGAGAAAAAATGTTGATAATGTAATGTAGCCAAGTTGAAATTTGATTGTATTTCCGAATTTTCTGAACTTACGTGTTTCCCCCTGGTTGACATGTCTAAATTCTTAATGTCAGTTAAGCACAAAGGAGTAGGAATGCAAGAAGGAGCAATTACCACCAGTGCTGTCAGCACTGAGAGCAGCACTATTGACAGGAGCATTTACGAGCCCTGTTTAAAGGTTGTTTGCTTTATCAGCCCCCTCGGCTGTGTTATAAAAGAGATACAGTAATCTTTCACACGAGCTAAACCTGACAAATATAAAGCCTTCGACGGAAACAGGCACTGTTATTAGGTTACACATTCGGAGCAGGATTTTGTTATTATGATATCACCTATTTCAAGAGCATAAAGACTGCCCAGACGGCAGACTCAGATTCCAGGCTTTGCTGCCTCTCCCCTGCCAGGGCAGGAAGGTGGTGTGCAGAGCAAACCCTGAGGAGCTGGGGTTTGGCTAAGGAGGAGCACTGATGTAATGTGCTACTTCAGTACACCTTCTGGGTATGAGAGAAATCTGACCTCACAGCTCTGTAGGAGCCCTTATCGTGGGTTTTTTCCTATTTATTTTTTTGTTTGTTTGTTTTTATATTTTTTCCTCCTAAGAATAACTTGCCCTCAAATTTCAGGAGACCCTTTCGGTACAACATACAGTTTTGGCTTCTATGATTACTTGCAAGGGAAGGTATGAATTTGGCCTTCTGACTTCAAGTGTGCGAAAGACTTGCTGCGCTGTGACTTGAGAATTTTGCTTTACACTAGGCTTAATCTAAACCTGAACACAACCATCCCAGTTGAGCTGTTGGGTGTTATCACTGAGACCATAAGTTTGACCTGGCATGATTTTGCCCATGTCCAGTAGGAAATGTCCTACGGGTTTGGGTGTCATGACTCAGACAAACAGCATTATATCTACACCTGAAGGATTTAACCTGCAAGCACATCTAAATTTGGCAAGCTGTGTGTTATCCATGGGGATTCTGCCTATGTTTTTATATATGTTTGGACAGTGAAAAAGCCTGAGAGAGCTTACAGGGATACCATAAGATTATAGTTTGCACGAGTGGCAAGTGAAAGGGCTCATCCAGGTGTCAAGGAGGATTTGAAGAACATTAATGGGAATGAAGAAATTGGGTCAGACAATCTGCAGCCCAGGCAACAGGGACAAGACATTTTGCTGCCTTCCAGCTTCAGGACTTATTCTGAAGGTAGTGCTTTTAGAAATAGGGATTTAATCCAGGCAATTGTTCTTCCTCAGGAGTCCCATCAGCGTGAATGTACAAACCTGTTTCCCTGACAGAAATTGCACTCATACTGTGCAAGGAAACACTTAACCAAGGGTGACAATGGAAGCTACATAGGAACCTGTTTACAAGACTACTTAAGGGACAATTTGGGTCAAGGCCAAAATTGCATTTGAAAAAAATATATAAAATAAATAATAGTGTAAAGGTAGTGTAATCCAAAATATTTACATTTTTCATTTTTGGTTTTAAGATCTTTCTGGCCATGTATAGTAAAGCATTTCTAACTCCTGTTCCACTCCATTCTCTGAGGGAATTCCCTTGTTACATGGCTATGGCTAAATGGAATAAATTATCCAAGCTGACATTCTTAGTGGAGTAAAATAATTGCTTTTTGTAAATATTTTAAATACAAGCAGAAAGGGTCCTTTGTTTTACAAATTGTCCCCAGATTAACATCAGCACATGTCAAATGAATGCCCAAAACATTTAGAAATTGTCATGAGTGCTTAAGGTATGTCATGAAGGCAGGCAAAGCAGAGCCGTGTTGGGATACTGCATTGTGAGAAATGAAGGCAGGCAATCAGTCCTCTTCAGCTGAATAAGAAAACGAGTAAGAACTTGACTCCAAATTTGTCACTGGGGGTAACAAAATAAAGTATTACACTGTTCACCTCTCAGTGCACTGACTACAGTTGCCTTAGTGACAGCTTTCTTAGGTTTAAGTCAATGCTCTTCCCTTTGGACCTCCTGAGTTGTTGCAGATCTGAATGAATTTCCAGCCATCAGCGATGCCTCCGAGCTGTTCGCAGGGATAGGAGCTGTGTGCTCACACATATATATGCCAATCACATTGTAATTCAGGAAAGAAAATTTCCCTGTTTCATTTTATGAGAAGTTACAGCTGCGTGATGTGTTCACTTCTGGCCATAAAACGCTCAGCAGCACTTGTTCCTTGTGGTGCACTCTCTTCGGAGTGCACACCTTTGCTGGGAAGGTTCCTGTGCCTGGACCTCTTTTAGCAGGGAACCTCAGAGTTCCCCTCTGCCCAGACTCAGCACAGAACAGCTGTTGTTGCTCCATTTCCCAAATTTACCACCCTTCTATTCCTAGTGTTCGTAACATGATTCTAAACTGAAGACATTTATGAAGAAAATTGAAGTATAATGTAAGAGGAAGATGTTTTAAATAAATTAAGGTATTCCTACACCTTGAACTTTCTTAACCTTCTTAAAACCTTTTTACCCATAGGAAGGGCACATGTTCCAAGGATTCTCATGAAATGTCTGTCAACACTGGTCTGGAAATTGCTTTCTGCCAAGATCGAGTGTTTTGTTTCCTCCTCCTGTTTCTTTTGGTAGCTGAATAGTAGATGGGTTAGCTCCTCACAGGGTTAACCCATGGCCACTGGCCTTTATGATATCTCAGGTATTTTTGGACATGATGTTAATAGGATTGTTGACTTCCTACCTACTGATATGCAGCTCAGTCTGTCCTGAATCTCTTGTACCTACAGGTAAACCCCTTTACTTTAGTTTGGGTGATATATTTTGAGGAACAAGGCTGTGATATCTGGAAGTATGTCTTATTATTTTATTATTTTTAAGTTTTTGAAGCAAAAGCTGATGTTTGCTCTGCTGCAAGTGTTACTACTACCACAAGAAATTAGAAAATTTTCTTTCTTCGCTTTCAGAAACTGGTAACTCTTCTGTCTAGGCATTACATCACACCAATTTGTAACCAATACAATTACTGTTTTCTAGGGGAACATAAATCCTTCATATTATGGTGGGTTTTTTTAGCTTTTGGGTACACTGCAGATCAATTCTGTATGAACAGTACTTATCTGAAAGTGTGCAAGATCTTCTGAGAATATCTCTAAATCCTCCTCTTCCCAGCACTGCTAGTGGGGCTAGAAATAGAAACTGAGAAGATGGAGAGTGTGGTCTACTAATGTATTTGTCACTTTGAGAGTAGTCTGCTTTTATGAGCTCTAGGTGAGGCTGATTCTTAAAGCTGTTTGGAGATTACAGTAATTTTTTTACTTTCTTAGGTCTGTTACTCTTTCTTAATTTGCTCAAGAAATACAATAATATGAGAATAAGTAGAAGATTATATATATCTCTTCCTCCAAGTGCAAAATGTCTCCTTGGGGAGCTTATTTAGCTTAATGGTGGTATATTTTGGTAGGATTTTCTGATTTGTGGTAGTGGTTTTTTTTTTTTTTTTTTTTTTTTTAAGTAAATGGAAATAATTCCATTGGGTGTCACTACCTTACGATTTTTCTTGAGTCCTTAGAGATTGGTGTTTTCTGGACTGTTAAGAAGAAAAAAAAAAGCTACAAGAAGTAGTTTTCATAAGAAATATTGTGAATTTGCTCACTTAAGCTTTTTAAACCTATTTTTGGTTGTTTGAATATGTTGTCTCTTACATTAAGATTCATTCAGAATATATAAACTATTTGGTAAATATTACCGAATGTGAAAAATCACATCTTCACCCATTCTGTTTCTCTCTTTCACATTCAAAAACAGGCCATGGAAGCAGTTCAGAGATATCTCTGTAACTGCTGCATGAAGTTCTAGCACGGATTCACAAGCACACAGTGTATATTAATAATACTGCAAGGAAGTTAGGACTGGGACTAGAAGAGATCAAAACTATTTGATGTGTGTGTGTGTGTTTAAATAAACTCTGTGTCTTGATAAATACATGTGGTATTTATCTTTTTTGGTCATGTCTGCTACACTGCAGGGCCGTGGCTGTGACGGTCTGATTTGCAACACAGCGACTTGATCACAGTTACTCCATTGTGTATTTAACCAAGGATATGTATCTGATCTGATTTTGGTGGCTGTGCTGGAGTTCAAACTCGGCTACACAGAGCAAAGCTGACTTTCAGCCAACTGCCCAGAGAGGCAGAGGTTGCACTTGAGCCCAACCTTATGTTCCTGAGTTTCTCTGCCAGTAGAGGGAAAACCAGAATCTGATTAAAACCTGTTGAGGAACTCTGGTCTCAAGTGCAAGGCTGAGCTCTCTGGTACCGTAAGACAACCACGTTGTCTTTCTCTTGTTACAAGGTGTTGAGGCTGCACTTGACTCTGTACAAGTGTAGCTCAGGCCTCTGTGTGGGCCAAGTTATGGCTTCCAAAAAACAGCCTGTCAGGGAGGTGATTGTCCCTCTCTCTGCTGCACTGGTGTGGCCTCACTTTGAATATTCTGTGAACTTTTTTCCCATGACCACTGGAAACTACTGAACACCTGAAAAGAGGTACTGGGTTCTAGTCAGTTTGCTGTTACTTAGCTCCTATTACTTCTATGTATGACTGCAGTGATTATGCATAATGTTGAAAGCCAAGACTCCAAGAAGGCCAGGGGAGTTAATCTGAAGAGGTATGGTGTTGGGCAACAGGTTTCACTCTGTCCTTTAGGGGCATTTTATGTCTGAAACACTGCAGTCTGTAGTAGGATTAGCCTGGTCTACTTAGGTTAAAGAAATATCTCCTGCTATACTTTATTCTCTTTAAAGTGCTACATAGAAATAATAATATATTGACGTATCTACCTCTTGTTTATGGAGAAAATTCTCAGCAACTCTTTGGTGACAACCCCAAGGAAGGATAAAATGGATGTTCTGACAGCCATACCTGCAGTTTGACCACTGAATTCCACTGATCTGGGCTACTACATAAGAGTTGCTGCTGTCTCCAGTAAGGAAAAGGAGAGGAGATCTCAGATTCTGTACTACTTGTCTCATGTCCTGCTTCTTCCATGCAAAATTAAGAGCCAGGCTGACATAAGTGTTTCCAAGCACACACAGAATAAATAATAGGGAAGTGGAAGTGTTGGAGAGGTTTAAAACAAAGCAATTAAGTCTTTTCAGCCTTGCCAAGTTAAATAATTTTAAATACTTTTCCTTTCAAGAAACAGAGTTCAAGACCAGCATTGCAAATGAGCAAATATCCTCTGAATATTAATTCCTGTTCCCATTCCTCTGCACCTATGACAGGGAGGGCTGCTGCTGCTCCCCGTTCCCAGCCACTCTGAAAGTGATTGCAACTCATGCATAAATCCCGCTCTTTGACGTGTGTGTGTTTCCTGACCGGATTCTGCAGGTATTGCAGAATATGGAAGAACCCAAAAGTTAATTCCTCTTTCCTAGGGGAAGTTGCTTTACCGAACAGCAAATGACCTTGGATAGGTCTGTAGTATCTCCCAGATGTTACCAGTGGTGGCCAGTGGGACTGTATTGCTCCCAAGCATTCCCACACCCTTGGGGCTGGATATACCCAACTTGAAGGTGATTTCCAATGTGATCACTATGGGAAACATGCAGGATTTAATTAGTGTCTCCCCCCTCCCCTTCCCCCTGCCTATATGCCAGCAATTAATTGTTGACATTAATACTAAGCGAGGTCAATCAGTGTTGCAAGAGCAAACACAACAGAGTGACTTTGTTCCTTTACCTGCAAGGGGGAGGGAAATCACTGATCTGCTGTTGCAGGTCTTAAAAAGAACCTTATTCTTTCCTTGTTGCCACAATAATTTTGGCTGTTAGACGCTGGGGATGGAGTGCTGCAGGAGGGAAGCTCAACTGCCAAGGTGCTTCATTTCTATTATGAAATCAACACATGTTCAGTCTGTGGGCTGATATGATCTGAGATTACTTAATGGGATCACAACCAGCAAAAAGCACTAAAGCTAATTCTACTTTATCAGAGAAAGAGAGAGAGAGGGCTCACATTAGAGATGAATGAACCTGGCTATGGAACTGCACAATCCCAACAAGCAGCGTGTTGCGCACAGGAGGTGAAATACAGGTTTTCCACAGGAAAGAAGCCCAGGAAATCTTCCAGAGGAAAAAAATTATTAAAAATCTTAAGGTGCAAGATAAAATAGCATTTAGTGAGAACAAATGTTGACAAAAAACAAGACTTAGTGCTAATTAACAAACATCAGCCTGCTTCTGAAAGTCTACATGAGAAAACATAGGCAGCTGTGTGACTCATGCATCAGATGAAGCAAATCCCAAACCCATTTTGCTGGTGCCTGGAGATAGATGACAACTGTGGCAACAGCAGCTTGAGAGTCACACCCCGGGTAAAGGAGGTGCTCCAGACAGCAGCCACTTCTTGGGGAAGATGCTGTGCCTGGAGCTGGCAGCAGCTGCTGTTTGGGATAAGGCTGCAGAGGATGCTGCCTCTCCTCTGTGAGATGAGCTGTTGGGTGACTGTCGGAGGTGGGCCAGCAGAAGCCTACAGAGAATGGAGAAAGATGCAACAGAGCTGCAAGGAAGTCTCAGAGGAAG
>JAYRBT010000042.1:67926162-68014445 GCA_036023395.1 Myiotriccus ornatus
GGGTCATCCGTGTGTGACTGTCTCCTATCCAAAGTGTGTCCCGAGGGTCTCTCCGCAGGGGACAAAAACCCCCCCGCTATAGGTGACTCCTTGAGCAGGGAAGGAGAGAGCGACAATTTCTTTTTGGAAATCAAAACGGCATTTCACTTTATAGGTACGAGCTACCGAACCAAAAAATTTCAGATCACTTTGATGTTAACCTTTGTTCACCTGAATTGCTGTGATTCCTTCCGAGTGTTCCTATTCGGATGGTGTGTGTCCCTGTTCTCTTCCTGGCTTCCTGGAAGCTTCTCTTCCATTTCTTGGGGCTTTCTCTGTTGTGATACCCCTTTTTATTCCAAGTATAGCTTTGAGTTTCAACTTGACATTAATGACTAAACCAAAAATATTGGCATTTTAAATTTTCTGGTACTTCATGTTCTACAAAATATGCATGATGTTTTGGCTTTTTGACTGCGTTTTGGCACACTACTTTGATTTAAAAAAAATGGTGCTGAAATATCAAGTGACGTACTGAACTTCCCATTTTTGACTAGCTCTAGGCTTTGTTTACGCTATTCCAGCCTTAGTGTACTCAGTCTGTTCTGCAGCATCACAGAACCCCGTATTTCATACCAATCAGGACTTCAGGTTGTCAATAATAATTTATATATATTCCTACCTATCTTACCAAAACAGAAGGGAACATGAATTGCCCAGCTAGTAGTAAGCAGATAGTAGCACGTAACTAGTGCTGATAGTAATGCTGTGACAGCATCCTCAGGACAGTATCAGTGGTGTGCCCATGTGAGTGACTTATACCCTGTGATCGCTTTAATCAGAAAAGAGCATTTCATAATTGCATCTGTTCAATCAGCTCTATCTACGTCATCTCTCACAGCTCTCAAACCAAACTGCTGTTGCTTTATTTTTCCTTTTGGTCCCCTCCCTCCCCCCACACACCTCCCTGACAGCAATTGCATCACATTTTCTCCTAATCTCTGTGACTGTCACTTTATGTGACTTTGTTACTTCCATGCTGGAGTCATACATTTTCCTGAATATATTTGATTGAATATGTTGTCAAATATTTCAGCGAAGGTCACCAATCTCTGCTTTAATGGCCACCACTTTTTTTTTTTTTTTTTAGGAATAAGAGTTCTGCCCAGATGGTGTGGGATTTTTTTTTTTTCACTAGTACAGTGTCGACCCTCCTAATTTTAGTAGCAAAATACCATTGAGACACAGCTGCACATGCAATAAAATGAGAAATACACATTGCATTCTCAGTTTCTAATGCATCTCTTTATATGCTGTCAGTTTGACTGCAGCATCGTTGGAAAACTGAGATCCTCTCCTGTGGTCTTCATGCTATTTTATGAGATTTAATTAAAATGTTAACTTTTCCTGAAAATCCAAACTATCTTTTGATGCCAGTTCACAACTCAGTTGACCTAACTCTAATATAACAGGAGACCAGTTTAAAACAAACAGATCCCAAGGTAATACCTTTAAAAGGTTTTATTCCTGGTATTCTAGAAAATTAGTCCTAAACAGAATAGTCATCCAATAAACTAAGATGGGAAAATTCAGCTGTTCCACTGATCCACTTCAGGTTTTATTAAATGATTCGTGAAATCTCAATCTTTTAGCAACATTATCTAAACAGAGAGTAGAGTCAAGCAGGGATGCCTCTCTGATCCAATGTATCCATTTGTACTTCCTTGGTCAACTCATTTTGTGTAGGATTCATCAGTCTGTGTCTAAAATGAGATTAATCTGCTTCAAGGGAGATGTCTCAGAGTTGGTTGAATCTTAGTCTAGAACTGTTTCTTATTTGCAACCAATTTAAAAAAATAATAAAAGAAAAAGCTCTGTGACTAGTTCAGATACAGACCTGTAATACAGATGAATCCTCTCTCTTCCCTACCAAAATGCTGGGAATCTTGTGATGCATTTCACATAATCCCTTGTGACAAAATGGAGGAATAGTTTCTCCTGGAGTAAAATAGCTATGATCACCCATGCCAGCGGGTCTGATTGCTGGTTGAAAACGCTTCCATCCAACTTATTAAATTTTACTTGAAGGAGACAGGGAATAGCCATTTGAGCAGGATATGTTATCTGAGCACTTCACCGCCTCTCTGCCTGACTGAGTGTGCTGGTGCTGCACATGTCTGCTGCAGCTTGGAAGGGAGGGCAGATTCCATGAGGGGAAATGGCATCTCACAGGGTCAGCCAGCATTCCTCATGTCCCCAGCACTGGCAGAAGCGACAGAGCTCTGCAATGTTGTGGGAAGGGATATATTTGGCAATTTATTGTGCTTGACACAGGTGGGAAAAGGCTTGGGAAGGGTGGATTAGATGCCATGGGGAGAAATGGTGGATGGAGCAGGGGTGACTAGGAGTCAAGGAAGAGTCCTTAGACCTGCCCTTCTGTGGCTGGAGGACCCTGCACTGCATTGCAAATGACAGGCACATGGTGGTTCTTTGCCTTCCCTATGTAAAAGAAACACATTTGTGTGAACTACTTGTGTAGAAAAGGGGTGGTTGGACAACTGCAACCAAGTCAGGTAGGAGTTCATATTTCCATTAAGTGAAACACCACAAGTATCGACAGATTCCTCCAGGTTGTTTCTACCCATTTCTGAGCTGAGTCAGGCTTGTGTTTGGAAAAGCAGGGCTGCTTCCATGCGAATGACCTTTGTCTAGTGACTCAGTTCACAACTGTATGAACTGCTCCAACAATTGGACCACTGGAGGAAATTATCCTCTTCAGCTGCTGCTCCAAGGACAAAAGCTTTCTTCCTCATTTAAGCATTGTTTCCCTTAAGCTGGTCGTAGATTCATTTAGTAGTTTATATACTGTAGTTCCTTAAAACACACTGGTTTGGCTTTTTTAGTTATTCAGAGCTTTTAGAAATAGTTAAGGGGTATTATTTTGCTATGGGAAGATGTGAAGTTATAAAGTGTTTTCTTCTGGGTGATGAAACAACAAAAACGAAATTGTGAGTAATGTAGCCATGAACAGTATTTCAATTATGTGCCAAGACTAAAATCCAGCCAACACAGCAAAGAATAACAGAAGAATTCTCAAGAAAATAAAACCTTTTTCTTGCACTGCATTTTGTGCAGCTACTTGTATAGATTTTTCTCGTTACAGGATGGAGATTATAATTCTGACTTAAACATTATTTTACCTCCAACTCTTTTTATCTCTTTGTAAGACCTCTATTTTATAACAAAGCAGAGAACTTGCTGAAGTACAGGCAGAATCATAGCAAAACAAGACCATACAAACCCAGTCTTGAATGATAATAGTCTCTTGAAAGAAAATCATGACTTTCAGGTCTTGAATGTTAGTAGCCTAGTTCCACCTTGACTGAAGTCAGTTTGTGGGTTTTTTTCCCACTGAATTCTGTGCAAGAGGAACCAGGTTCCAGGTCAATGACGGTCTGAAGATTGAGATAAAAGGAGGGCTTTTCCTTGGTGTGACTTCCTGAGGGTTTTCTTTGCTTATCTCACAGTATTGTGGGGGCTTTGGCGAAACTCGACACTGTGTGCTGCCTAGCATACTGTCACACATATTTTTAAAAGACACATCATAGAATTGTCCTATGTCACCTGATGGTAATGTGACAGCATAAGCCATTATTGTGGTTTGGTGTGGTGTTACTTTCTCAAGTGCAAGTCAGTTTTTCTGAAATAATAGTACACAAGCTAACAGACATTCTAATAGCATAGCTTGAAATTAATTTTTGACTAAAAGTGATGGTTCTTTCAGGAGATGGGGAACAAATCTAAGATCTTAACTTAGGAAATTCATGGCTTTTTTTAATGGTTAGAAGAGTAAGTATTTAAAGTTGAATTAGTTTTAATTAGTTAGAATATAAAGTTGTTTCTTTCCTAAGTAGCTTTGTTATCTGTATAATTAGCATATACTATATCGTGTACAGGTAATATCTGTAACATCACTGTTATGCTGATTACAAGCAGTAAAACTATTAATCCTTTCAGCAACTTCTCTTTGCCTCCTGCAAGTGAGCAGTGGAGGTTGTGCGTAGGTATAATCAAAAAGTTTGGGAATCAAAAGGTGTTTTGGACTAGCGAGCTGAAAATGCATTATTTCAGTCTAAAAATAGCATTATTTAAAAGCATATTCGCCCTTGTTCTTGGAAGTCAGTAAATACTGAAACTTGTAACCCTATCCTTTCTAAGAACTAGGATATGATGAAGATACTTGCGTGCTATTTCAATGCAGCCAGCTGTCTGGGTGTGGATGGATATGCACACTCCACAACAGCACAAAGCCATGTTACCCAAGAGTTTGGGATGGGAACTAAGGCTGGAACTGCAGCGAGGATTTCAAAAGGCACCTTATAATCAGCTGAGTGTGGCTGTGCTGCCACATACAGAAAATACTGTCGCATTCTACATTGCCAATGCTAACTATGTTCTTTGAAGGGCTTCCATTAAGCAGCTGACCTAATATAACTTTTTTTTCAGCTCCTAAGACCTGATGATACAGCAGTGCCAGGTGGGAAGGCTGTAGGCTGTCAGTGGTATGCTGAGATAATGAAGTCCCTGTGTGTCAGCTTTGCAATGAAAATCTTTTGCAGTAGGATGATGCAGGAAGTGTGACAGTTGCCAGGGCCTGTGCACACATCAGAGGGGGCAGCAGATAAGGAGCCCTTGGCCAGGAAAGAGTGTGCTTATTCCCACTGAGATTGTTCTGCTTGTAGCCTTCGTAATTTGGTATTGTTATTTTTGCAACTCATACCCACACAATCAAAAGTAGTCTCTCTTAATGCTGTAGAACATAATTATAGGCCTGACAGGCTCTGACAAGTTGGTTGAGACATTTATTCTTGCAGCCAGCAGATGCTTAAATGATTTTGTATTGGAAAATGCTGTCTGTGAAATGTTCTGTCTTAGTCTCTGTTACTAAACCCAGATTCATAATGAAGTCTAGCATCAAATATTTATGTAAAATTACTTTAATCTGTAAATAGTTATATCTATAAGAGATAAAAACAGCTGAGAAAATTAGTCAGGGGAGTTTCAGAAGTTTGTGTTGCGAATTAGTGATGTGTTTCTTTTCTGGTCTCTTAAAGTTGCTACCCAGCTGGCACTTAACAGAGCAAGGAGTCCACAGTATCCATTGCTACATGAATGATGTTCATGTTCTAATGTATTAATAGCACTGTAACCTATCCCTCTTGGGGTCGCTATTATTAAAATCCTCTCGCAAGAGCCCTTTGGAAAAGCAGAAGGCTTTATATAATAATCATGGATCAGTCATAAATAAAACACTTTCCCACAGAGTCATTCCAAAATCAGATTGGTTCTCACCAAGAAAAGCCAAAATTGTGTAGACTCACTTCTACCTCTACAGTCCTCTCTCCCTCCTAGTTTAGGTGTGTTTAAGGAAGCAAGCCCTCATTTGCCATGAACCAGCTTCAAGCACTTGGAAAGCCACAAGGAAGAGAGGGATGTCTACAGCTATTTGAGCTCTTACTCAGACGTTTTGACAGTGACTGAGTTTCTTTTAATGAGTTGAGTCATTATTTGGAAGCTTCAGTAGCTGGTGGTTCATCTGCAGCATGGTTGAGTCTGAAAGTGACTGTAGCCTGATCCTATGGAATTGCACATTCCCTGAGTATTTTAAGAACAGCAAATCTCCTTGGGTCCACTTCTTCTAGCTTACGCACTCTGATGAAGGGCACTACGGAGGCTCTGCTTATCCCTACCATGAGGGAGGCATAAATCTCTACCCACTGACTCTGCTTACAACTTTGTTTTTCTAAGAGTAATCCCTTTCTAGCCACTAATCTGACCTAGTTACTATCAACTGATTTCACTAGGATGAAAGGGCCTATCTTTCCTCTGGGTCTACTGCAGTGGGACTCACACATACTACTTAATGGTTTTTATACTCTCATCTGTGGCTGTGCAATTTGGAGACTAGCCATTGAAGTGTTTGTATAGTCTATGTAACTGTCATATCTGTATATATATCAAAAATATTTAAAAACTAATGGTCTTGGTCAGTTCCTCTCCAGTTGGGAGAAAGGAGCCGCCTGTTTTAGTCACAGGGTTTTGTTGTTATTTGCTCATTTGTTTGTGCTTGTGGGTGGGTAGAAATTTGTCGAGGGAATTTTTCAACAGAAAAAGAAGTACCGAATTTTGTTCTGAAACTAATGAAAGCACAGTCAGTTATTTCTCTTGCAAGTCTAATCTTACAACATAGGCTTTGCTGCTCTGAAAGATGTGATATCATTAGCTGGTGTTTAACTGTGTTGGTGAGAAGTAGGTGCTGTAGGAAGGCTTGGACAAGGGAAAAGGGTCGTTCTAAATTGTCAAAAATAATCCCAAGAAAATTGTTTTTTCTGAGCAAGGACCTTCCCCTCTGTATCTGGCAGACTATTGCAAAGGAAGGTGAGTAGTGCAGGGAAGAGCCTGTGTGACTTGTGTTTCCAACTGCATAAATCTCCAAGGTAAGCATGGCACTGTCTGCGGATACTTAGGTGATATTCTCCTCTCCAACCTTGTTTCTTCATAGACGTACACGCAATTGTGCTTTCTTGATGCAGTGGCTATTTGGGTGATGTCTTAAGGAACGCAGATGAGACCAAATAAACCTCAGAAAATCTAAGGACAAATGTCTCTGAGAGAGAAAAAAGCTGCTTCTTACCACTGTTACTCAGCCTTGTGTAGGTTGTTCAGCTGTAGGTAGATACTGTGCCTCCACATGCTGTTTTCATAGAAGCACTGAGAAAGCTGAGGGATGGTGCTGTTTACATGTGATGAAAAGGAGACTTGGAGCTGTGGGTTGGCTCACAGACTGCCAGCACGACAGTGTTTGTTATCTTGCTAGCTCTCCCAGCAGCTTCGTACAGACAGCGGGTAATGTGGAGGAAAGATCTGATTCTTGAGGACTCTGGAAGCGAAAGAGCAGCTTCCCAGACTAGTCCTGTTCAAGTGAAGCAAAACTATTGCTGTTGATCATTGCTCATTCTCTCCAGCAAAGGTCATGGAGTAAGTGTGAGATGTAGTGCTTTGATTTCTTTATTGAAGCCTTGGAAGGACTAAAGCTGTCAGGCTCTCCTCAGCTGATGACTGCAATAGAAGGAAGCCCAAACCTTTCCTCCAGAACAAAAACTGTTTTGATTTTTGGGTCCTCCATGTTGCACTTATTATTCATAGCTTTATCGATGTGTCTGTTCTTGGAGTTCTTACATCTCTATAGGATGTGAATTAGCTCATAAAGAATATATCTGGGGGGGGGGGGCATCTGCCTTTAGCCCCTATGAAATTCATTGGCATGAAAAGTACCTGCACAATCAAGAAGGAATTGTAGGATTATGGTCATGTTTGCCTCTAAAATGCATGGTTTGGACTCCCACCATTAGTTCCAGTATGCAGGTGCTCTCTGTCCTCATGCACAGTACGCTGACCTCCCAGGAGAATGTTTACTTACCATGCAGCTCCTTATTTCAGAAACTAAAAGATAATGATGTGGTCATTTCAGAATATGTGTGCTGTATGAAAATTATTCTAGAGTCTGACAGCAGTTATCCTAAAGTCTTGCTCAGGGCTATTGCTATGTTTCCATTTCTGAGGGGAGCTGCAGCTAAACCTCTTAAGTGATAAGAGACATTAGGAATATGAAAAGGCTCCAGCGGGTATTTAAAGTATTGGAAGGTCTGATTCTGTAGGTCTGTAATTACATATTTACACTGCTTCGTTATTCTAAATTGAAGGTGTGGTAAGCAAAGCAACAGCCACTTTACATAGAAGTCAGGAGAAGGCTTGCCTACCTTAGCTGAGCAAGTGGCTACATTGTTCAGAAAAACAAGCTGGAAAAATACTATTTGTTCCACCTTCTGGGAAAAAAAAAATAAATGGAAGGAATTGAGGAGAGAGAAAAAGAGGGCAGGGAGCAAGGATGGGAAAAGGGGGAGAAGAATATATACATCTTGCCAAAGTTCATTCTATAATGGAATACAGCAAGTGAGGAAATGTAGAAATTTTCAATTATGACAACAAGCTCCCTGTACAGCACAGACTGTGTATGAACTTGCATTTTCCATTAGCTTACCAGTTATCCAAAACAAGGCATGAAGGTCAAATTACCTTAACATGGTTAATGTCAGTATTTCCTAGAAAAATGTTTAATTTTGAAACGATTCTTGTGTTTAATTTCACAAAGGCAAATGCAGGAGAGCTAAATGCAGAAAATAATTTAAAAGGTTTGCAGTGGTAGTCCTGGGAAGTCACACAATCGTTATTTTGGCAGCTCTGTAGCTTGTATGCAGGTGCCTACTGTAGATATAAGAACATGACTGACCCAGAGCTGTGTGAGTTACCATTTAATTTGCCTTGCAGCTAGAGAAATGTATTGGAGATTGTCGTGGTTTAAGCCCAGCCAGCAGCTAAGTACTACGCAGCCGCTTGCTCACCCCCCCACCTCCCCAGCCGGTGGGATGGAGAAGAAAATCTGAACAAAGGTAAAAGCCGTGGGCTGAGATAAGAACAGTTTAATAATTGAAATAAAGTAAAATATTATTATAATAATAATAGGAGAGAGATAAGTGATGCGCACAATGCAATTGCTCACCACCCACTGACCGATGCCCATCCTGTTCCCCAGCAGTGACTGGTGGCTCCTGGCCAACTCCCCCCCAGTTTATACATGGAGCATAATGTTCTGTGCTATGGAATATCCCTTTGGCCAGTTCAGGTCTGCTGCCCCGGCCATGCTCACTCCCAGCCTCTTGTGCCTCTCCTCACTGACAGAGCAGAGGATGCTGAAAAGTCCTTGATTTAGGGTGAGCACTACTCAGCAACAACTGAAACATCAGCATGTTGCCAACATTATTCTCATCCTAAATCCAAAACACAGCTACTAAGAAGAAAATTAGCTCTATCCTGGCTGAAACCAGGATAGGCGTTAATGCACCTAGGAACCTGTTTGCTTTTTGCTGCCTCTTCAGGATTAGGTCATCCTAGGCTGTGCTTGCTCAGTGCTCCTGGAGGACGTAGCTGCATTGTGGTGTAGGCTGGGAACTGCTCTGGTTCCCGGTGTAAGAAGCTCACAGCAGGAGTAAATTATATCCCTGATGGCTGGGGACTCAAATGGACATTCTGGCATCCAGGAATCATTAGGCAAAGGCAAGATGCATCTTTGACAAAAAAAAAAAAGGGCAAGAAAGATGATATCAGGAAATCAGCACAGAGCTATATAGCCCATTATGCTGTTTCCAAGAGAGTAGATGCAATCTTTGGATGCATAAGCAGGAAAACAGGCTGCAGAAGAAAGGCAGAACCCTTCAATCTTACTGAGCATTGGTAGGACCTCAGATGAACCACTGGGGCTAGTCCTGGGTAGTACATATTAAGAGAGTTGTGTATGGGCTGCAGAGAGCTCAGAGGAAGAACCATCAAAGAATGTTTAGTCTAGAGACAGGAAGACCAGACTAGATATTGGGAAAGAAATTTTAACAATAAGGATGGTTAAGCTTTGAAATACATTGCCAAGGAAGGCTGTGGAGTCTCATTCATTGGAAGTTTTCCAAAAGACTAAGCAAACATCTGTTAAAAATGATGTAAGTATATTTCATTCTCCCTTGGAACATGGAGAAAGAGTAAATTATGCTTAAAGGAATGAAGTAAACCAATGATTTTCAAACTCTGGGTCATGCTACTCTTGAAATCAAAGAGTCTTAAAGTGTTAGCAGTGGCTATATCTAATAGCATTTGACCTTGAAGTTTCTGGCCCCCATTCATATAATTGTTGCAAGAAGATATATAACCCAAAAGGGAGTTATGCTTTTCAGAAGATGAAAATAATTGTAATAAATGGCTTCTGAGGGTTATTCGTGGCCTTCTGACTCTGATCCCACAGTACTGCTGCTAGAGCAATGCAAAGCAAAGTGGGCAGAGCAGATTTCAATTTGGGTTAATCTCTTCTAGGACTTATTTTAATGGATCAAAATATAATGGCCATTGGTGTTTAAAGCTGTAGTAATTTTTTTTTATAGCTGCTCAGAATGTTTCTGCAGACAGACATACAAAAATACTCTATTTTTCTCCTGTAATTTAGGAAATGGCCATAAATACTAGCTCTGTCCTGTGGACAAAGAATAATTATAAAATGTTCTACCCTACAGACATTTTGTTAAAGAGGCATTTGTGTAAGACACAGCATGGCAAAACACAGGAAGTTTTGAAAGTTTACCATGAGCAAATCTCCCTTTTACTAATAAAGGAAGGCTGCTCATTCTGAAACTCAGACACAAATGAAAACATCTGTAGAAGTTCATGAGTGAACCATGAGCTGGTTAGTTTATTTAGAGGGACAATGCCTGGGTGACAATCACTGCCCATACCTTAGGAAATGACCACGTGTATATATATAACTTACACTTGAGTTTTACAGTAATGGATCGTCTTTATTACTGGCTTTTAATAGATGCACAACAGAAGAAATATACCTTTCTGTGTAAAAAAAAACCCCAAACCAGCCAAAAACCCCAAAACAACAACAACAAACCCCAAACAAAAACAAACCAAGAACTCCAGCAAAAAACTCCCCCAACAAAAACCAAACCAACCAAAAAACTCCAAAATGCACACCCATAGAAATAAAAAGGAAAACTAAGAAATTATACAGTATAACAAAAGCACAGAATAATTTAAATTGGAGGGTTCCTCTGTAGGTCATCCTGCCCAACTGTGTGTTCAAAAGCAGTGTTGCCTTCAACATTAGATCAGCTTGCACAGAGACCTCTTTAATTTGGGCTTTAATTCTATCCAAGGATGGAGATTCCACAGCCTCTCTAAGTGCCTTTTCTTGCCGTAACTTGTGTTCGTTGCCTCTTGTCTTTTTGCTGTGCAGTTTTGAGCAGACTCTGGTCCACTATCCATCCTCCTATTAGGTAGCTGCAGCTGAAGGCAGTAACTAGATGTCCCCTACACCATCCCCCCCCCACTTCAGCTTTCTCCAGGCTGAGCAAAAAATCTCTGCCTGACTTCATAGATCTTCTGCTCCAGCCCCTTATCTTGGTGTATCAGTATCTTATTCTGGCTTGGTTGGGGAGCTGATGTAGCCTCACATGTGCTGAATAGGGGGAAATGACCACTTTCTTCTAATATTGAGCATCATTCCTCTGGATCACTTTGGTGTTAGTGAAGTGATTAATACTGCTAGCTAAACATCTGCCATGCTTTGTTGTGTGTCCAGGTGACGAGGCTTCTAATTCTGTAAAGTTTCCAAGATAACTGAGCAGCGGTCGCGGTTCCTCGCAAAGAGTTGTTTGGTTTAACACCAAACATCATATCTAGTTGTCTCATTTTACCACAGCAAAAACACCGATGTTGAGAATCTACCTGTGCTCTCATCTCATGCACAACTCGTGTTTTACATAAGGTGCATGGCTGCAGCTTTTGGTGTAGTCAGAGATTTGGAGTGTAAGAGATGTAGTGATTTTTGCATCTTCAGAAATCAAAAATGACCCCTCCAAACAGGGCAGGTGTTGTTTTCTCAACTTGAGTTCATAGAGGCATTCCTGAATATAGGTCTCACCATCCCTCTTTTGGCTATTAAGATCAAAAAACTGTATCTAGTTTTATGCACAAATAACAGATTTGTGGTTTTTTCAGCACTTGAAGTGTTTGGCTCCACCACTGTTATTTAGACCTGTATATTATGTTTTCAAATAAGATTTAAAGTAATGTTTTGCCTTGCTCACCTTCCACTGCTTTGTTTTCTCTGTTTAAGAAGTCTCTTGATTTGAACATTTTTTTTCTTCTCCTAATCCTACCCTGTCTTTTCACACAGGATTGCTGTGGTCTCATCTTAGATGCATTTGTTGAACATTGCTGTAGTCAAAATAGTGAATCATGGCTTTCTTTATATGTATATACATAATGTGCATATGTATACATATATATATGATACAGATGTATTATATACACAAAATATCACCAAGAAACCAGGAGAGGTTTTGTATAGAGCTACGGATGAAATTTTTCTCTCTAGAGGAAAAAAACCCTCTCTAAAAAAAGCTGATGTGGATAAAATGGTTTAATATTTGGGATTTTTTTCCTTTTCTCTGCATACCTATCCTAAGGTATTTTTGCTTAGCATCTGAGAAAAATATTTAAATAAACTCAGACCTTAGCAATTCCTATTTTGGATGCATCCTAGGCAGGGAAAGGAAAACATTTAGTTTAAGTCGAATCAAAATTTAAGCACAAGCTCTCTGTTTTATTGCGAGACTCTTTTTTGTTGTGGTTCTTCTTAATATATGTAGGGTTTTATTAAGTTTTTGTCACTCTTCTATTACATCCCTAACGGGGAAACAGAACAAGCAAAGCATTGCTGCGCAGTCTGGCTGGGCTTGCTCTCTTTGTGCATTGGGGTGTGCACAGGTATACAGGGAAATCCAATAATTAATTGCAGCTGGGACTTTGCCCAAGATAATTATGGGTCAAAGTTTCTGATAGATGTGCTGACAAGGAGTTGGAGCAGGTGTAGAAGCTGCACAGGGCTTGTCCCCAGCGGAGGTACTCGTTGAAGTGTGACACGTTGCTGCTGCTTGGATCAGTGCTGTCTTAAATGCAAGATTTATGTGGGTTTTTTTCTCGGAAGCAGAAAAGAGCTAATGAAGTGAAATGGCAAAAAGAAATGACTATCACTTCAATGCTATAAAACTGTGGTTCCAATGAAGACAGCAGGAGATGTTTTAAGGGTCTTGGGACACAGGAAAGTCTTAACCATTGTACGTGGGAGGTCTGGTGTATGACTAGGGGCTGATTGCATTTTATATAAAGCCTACTTAGAGCTAACCAAACAGGAACCTCTCTAGCTGCATTTGATTCTTTTCAAGAAGATATTCATAATTTCATAGATGCATATTTGAATCTTTATTGCTAGGAGTGTGCTTGGCATAATTATGTCTCATTTGATTCTATTGCAATGAGGTTCTCTGGAAAATCTGCTCAACGGTCTGATTCTGTCATTACTTGGATTTGTTCTCTAATACAGTGATGAATACAGTGAAGACTTCAGAATGAAATGACTTTTTAAAAGTTGCCTGAAAGATTAAAATATACATGAAAAATCTATGCTGAAGTATGCTTAGTACTACTGCTCTGCATGAGTGTTCCACACGGAAGGTATGCTTTTGAGAGGATGAAGTGTGCAATAATGCAAGCTGCCTCGGCGTAAGTCACAAAGAAGTTATCATTGTTGGCCTAATAAGTCTGTCACTTGCTAAGATTGCCAGGAAGAAAGTAATTTGGTGACAATGGTGACTGTTACATCAATAATGGTGTGGTGAGAACTGGAATGAGACCTAGAATTCAGCTCGTTTCTTTATAGTAACACCTCTTTAGACAAATCCTTCCTAACAGGTTAAATCTCTTTGATACATGATCCAGACGTAGATGATGATAGGAAGTAGCTCAAGTTTCTTCTTCCAAAACCGGTCGAAGTAGTGTTGGCAGAATGATGTTTCCATGTTTTCCAAGGTCATTGCTGCTTCCAGCATTGTTTGTTTTCTGTGAATGACCAAACAAGGATTTTCTGTGGATCTCTGCACCCATTTCTTTCATCTCATACTATTCGACCAATGTGAAATTGATAAATTTGACACTACTTAGTAACTTCTACAAGTGCCTCCTCCTGTTTTCTTGGTTGTAATTTCAGTCTTCTCAGAAGACAGAAACTGGAGGGAAAGGAGGGGAAGAGGGGAAAAAAAAAAAAGAAATACTTCAAGGTCATTTGGATACCATGCCCCCTGCAAGTTTCAAAACCTGAGAGTGTGCTCTCAAGTGTTAACAAGGACTGTGCCAGAATAAGCAAGCTTTAATTCCTGCATTTAATTCCTTGAGTCTCTGAAAAAAAAATTGTGGGTTAATTCAGAAGGGTTATAATTTTAACCTAAAATCCATCTAAAGATGATGGAAAGCTGATGTTCTAATCAACCACGAATGCTCTTTATAAATGTGACATTCTTGCCTAGGGTAGACCGACGCTGTAAGAACGAGCACCTCGTTTTTGTTACTAGTGCCATAAATACAGTAGCTTCTGCCATTGCCAAAGGTTCCAAGTCCACATAGCTGTCTACTTACATCTCTCGAGAGCGAATTCAATGGTGTATTGAATAGAGGCAATTTCAGTCTGTTAGTCAATCTCTGATAATTTTGGCAGCCACATGGAGTTTGGGGCACTCTTTTACAAAGCACTGTTGCCTAGACTTGACAGGAGTTAAGAAGTCGAAGACTGGACTACTTGAGTTGTAGAACTGTTTTTTGGCGTTGAATCACCTTGAACCCTGCCAATCTTGTTACATTTTTCAGAATTCTATGTATTTTTTTCTACCTTTTCTTCAATATTTCTTTTCCAGCCTGCTGGCTCTGCGTGATCGTATTGTTTCTCTTTCTCTCTAGCCTAGCCTCTTTTTAAAATGCTACTCCAGGGACCAAAAAAAATGGGTTGCCAGATACAGCATTATTTCTAATTAGAGCCCAAAAGTACTCCTTGAAAAAATGTGGAATAACTATTTTTAAAAGAAGGTTGCCCAGTTGAGGCAGTTGGGAGCACAAGTGCAAGTACTTTGACAGGGTAAGAAGAAGTTTAAAAATGTTTCAAGAATGTTTTTGTTTCAGCTTTTTTTGTTGTTGTTGTGTTTGAGTTGTTGTTGGTTTTCGTTTGTTTCTTTTAGAGGTTGCATCCTAAAATACAGAACCTGATTAAAGCACCACTGTCTGTTGAATTCTGACAATTTATAAAATCTCTTTTTCAAGCCTAAAATTTTGTTTCCTAAGGCTGGCTTTTTGACAGGATCTTTGGGAAGTTCTTATTCTCAGTGGTTGGGGAGGTTAGAGAATTACTAACTTCAAAGAAAAATGAGGTTGAACGCTCAGGTACTGTTTGGCACTGATAATTGTAGTTTCTGAGTAACCCATGTGGGCCATTTTACAAGACAGGATACGGAGCCAGTGTCAACGATATTGAAGTTGCTGTGCAAGAAAATGTGCTGATGCAGGAGATCAAAAGTTGTTAAGCTTTAGGAGTTCCTGCTGATCCCATTCCCCAGTTCTCTGTTTGATCAGAATCCTTTCATCACATCTGTTCAGGAGGCATTTGCAGTTTCAATCCTCTGAAATTCTGCCATACAGGTAGACCGTGTATTTAGTTGATTTAAATGAATGTAATTGAAGCACTAAGAAAAATTCATCATGCTGATGGACAAGTTAGCTGTTAGTCTTGGCATCAATGCCAGATTCAGAATAAAAGGCAATATGAGTAGTCTTTGTGCCTCTCATGATGAGTTTTCCTGGAAATTTTGTAGGACTGCGTTACAGATTACAGCGTTTAGTTCACTTTTATACTTTATATCACAACAATCACACCACTTAAAAAAGTTAGGAGCAAGACTGGTGTAATTTTTTAGACAGATCATATATTTTTCAGTGTATCTTTATGAAACGTGTCCTGGTTAATTCAGGAATGGGTGACTTGCAAACCCAAACCAAAATCAAGGGAAAACAAAAGTAACCAAAAGCTGCTTCCAATATGTTTGGGCACTGGAATGTGCATTCTGGGAGCTGTAAAGAGTGCCGAGGTTTAGGTACCGTGGTAAGCTGTGACTCCATTGTTAAGATGTTTGGGAATTCCCTCTTACACATTATCCAGTTACTTGCAGGTATGCAAGTTAGTAAGCTACTTCTTGAGATCTCTTCTGCTGATGTTTGGAAACAACTGTAGAGGTAGTTCCAGGCCTGGTTTTCCTACAGAATTAACGCCATACAAGTGAAGAAACGCAATGCAAACACTTTGGTTTGTGTTTCACTGATTGCACGTATTCAGAGGAAATGTGTTTATTTCTGCCTGTCTTCAATTCCAGGGTCTACAGCTCCTATTTTTAGCAGCCATGCACTATTGTTAATCTGAGATTTTTGACTATCCTATGAGTCAGAAGGTCTGACTGCCCAGAGATATGTGAGTCAGACAGGCAGGAATAGCCTGTTCTTCAAGACACCAGGAGACATGGATTTAAAAAGGAGGTTTCATACTTAGTGAACAATACAAATGGAAGCTTAATATATAAATAGAAATCCTTTTACCCTTCACATTGGATCCTATTCCTAGGATCTCTTGTCCCAAAATTAGTTACTTGTCCCAAAATTAGTTCTTGTCCCAAAAATGTAGTTACCTACTACACAATCTATTTGTACATGAAAAGGGATAGCTTGTCACCCTTTATATTCTGTTCATATCCCCTGTCTATTGGTTAGTTAATGTATTTCTAGGACAGGCAATCTCCTCACTGTGACACAGCTATTCCCACAGTAACAGGCAGAATATGTAAAAAGCTTAGAGAAGGGGTGTGGGTCAGGGAGTAGAATTTCATAATCATTTAAATTTATCTTCTGAAATTGTCTCTCTGTGGAGGGCAAATTTCATTGAAACAGCAAAGGCATGTATGGAGTCCTGAAGTTTCTTTCTGCAGTGTATTTTTGTTTTTACTTTCGAATGCTGATACCTTTCCTGCTCTGTTCACGACAGTGGAAAACTGTTGGTAGCCATAGGGCTACACACAACACGTAATCGAGGTTTATAATAGTAGATTGTAGAAGGATGAATGTTACATATCGATGTTCAGTCCCAGTCTCTGCAGAATTTTCCTGAGGAAGGTACAAATGTCCAGCTAGCTATAAAATTTCATAGATTCTGAGCTGGGGATCAAGTAAATGCAAGGTACAAATCCACGCTGGAACGTGTCGTAATGGAATTACCGTGCTTTGGCAGCTCAGGAGTTCAGGAATGAAACAGGGATATTTTTACTCAAAGGTCATCGGTGTAAAAGCTAAATTATGGGAGACTAAAATGCCTGGCGGCAGTCAGAGGGACAGACATTGGTGATCTGGGGTCTAATAAGAATAGATGGGTGCACAAACAGCACCAGCTGGCTGCCTTTTGGTCAATTTTAGCAGAAGGCCACAAAATGAAGATTAAAGTCCCCCACTCTTCAGGTGAAGAAAACCTATGAATCTCTAGGAATCCAGAAATCATTTTTCAGAATGAGTTACTAAGTGATGCAAATAAAATGCTTTTTTTAAAAGTGTATATTTAGAGAGAAGTTCTAAAGACTTCCATGGGCTTCTAAGTTGAGTGAGGTCTTAGTATGCTGAGAGTGCCCTTCAGATTTGCTCAAGGCAAAGAAGTCTCATGAACTGATTTGGTCAGGTAACTGATGGAGCTTTTCAGAGACAGAGGCTTGTAAATGAAGCAGAACTGAATTAAATATACAGTGAAATAATTCCAGGTTTTTGTTTTTTTTTTTCTAAAGAAAAGCAATTGGTCTTTTATTTAGCCTTTAGTTTGATGTCTGTAATATGTGCATCATCTGTTAAGCTCTGCTAAGACTTGAAGTGGTGCGTGGTTTCTTTTGAGCCAAATGTCTTCCATGTGACCAGGAGACTGGAGTAGAATAGAATAGAACAGCTCAGTTGGAAGGGACCTACAATAGTCATCTAATCCAGCTGTCTGACCACGAGGTAAAGCCTATCACTTAACAAGAAAACCTGTCTGAACCACCTGCATTCCTGGAGCTGTTTGTTCTTAATGTGTCTTCATGAACCACTTCTCTTTCTGCCACATGGTCACTTGGGTGTTATTTCCAACAGTATCGTCAGCTCTGCACTTGACAATGCAGAAACATCCAAACTGAAAGGCTGCCTGAATAAGGACATTGTCTTGTAAACAGTAATGAGTACATTAATTTTTTTTTTCATTGCTGGAGGCATCAAGATGTATGATAAAATTCATCCAAGTTTAGTATTTTCCCACACAACAATAGGGAACACGCATCCAGACATCACTGGATATGGCTCATCTGAATTTAAATTGTCTCTTCTCCCTCAACAAAAGTTCTAGAAAGTATTGCCTTTGTCAAGGAGACTAATCAGAGCCAGCATTTTCACAAAGATGTTGCTGAGTGTTGATTCAAACAGGAGAATCTGTACAGTGGTTACTGGTGGCTGTCTGTCTTCTTCCCAAAAATAGGACTTTCTTGCATTGTCATACATGCATGTTTTGGCACGTACTTGTTTCATGAGAAGTGCCTTTAAAAATGGTAGTTAAGTCTTTGAGCCAATGGATGCAAATTTTTGATGATTGATCAACATGTGATATGCAGAGATTAACGATAGGAAATTAACTTTGCATAATTGCTCATTTCTTCAAGTGACTGGTCAACTAATCTGTCATGTCACCACCAATGTGCCATCTGATTTTACATGCCAGTGAAATGAAATTGATAAATGTAAAATGTTCCCCATGGCTTTTACAGTAAGGCTAGTCCTTGTTGTGCTTGACTTTTAATTATCTGGACAATTGTGAAATTATTGCATTCATGTGACTTCCCAGCTGAGGTTCTCCTTTTGATCTGTCATCCAGTCTCAAGCCAGAGCTTACTTAAATCACAGCAGTGCCCATGTCAAAGCCAGGCTTAAACAATCACTAGGAAAATTTTCAGTTACAGGAAAAGTATAAAATATTATTTGAAAGCTCTTTTGTGGAATCTAGATTTAATTCTCAGTAGCTCATTTCTACCCCTAAACTCTATCCCTTCATAAATTCATTAAATAAAACTGATAGCTCTCTTAGTTGAGAAATTTTATTCATGAAAACATTAAAAACCCCCAGTTTTGGATACAGAGCTAAAATTAATTTCAAATGTGATAGTTTCAGGTGAAAGCAGAAATAATAAATTAATCTACTATTGAATATATGGTTATAATAACAAGCCAAGTGATGGGAAAGGAAACAAGTTAGTTGATATTAGATGTCAGTATCATTTTGAATAGAATTATCGTGCAGATTAGCAAAAAACCCCAGCAATCCATAGATTTGAAGGATACAATATTTACGCTTTCCTTGATGGTGAAGTAATCTGCGTGGGGCGCAGTTCACATTCCATTTGTGAAGTAAATTGTCTGCAATAATTCTGTGCAGCACTGTAGAGCTGCAAAATCAGTCAGACTGGTATCAATGTGTTTTTCAATAAATGGCTGATTCCAAGCTATGACGCTTTATATTTAGGGGTAAAATTTACTTTGTTAGCAGTTAAATAAACGCTTTGCACCTTTTAAAAAGCGTGGGATGCTTCTGTCAGCAGTGAAGCAGCAACAGTGGGTTCAGAACTGTGGGACTTGGGAAGAACTGTATGAAAACTGGGGACTGGAGGTGCAAGGGTGCTGGTTTATATCCCTGCACGAATTTTAAGAAGCATGATACGGCAGAGCAAAACATGTTAGAGGGATACCATCTAGAAGGCCAGAATGTCTTGCAAGTTGTGATTAGATTGTTCAGAGAGAAAAGTTTATGGAAATGAGGCATCACCAGCCTGCACGACATGTGGGTTAAGGCAACAACACAGTGCCTTTGTTTTCACAGGGAGAATAAAATTCCCCAGGATGCACCCACGCACATCCAAACTCACACACACAGAAGAAAAAAAAGACCAAATAAACAAAAACCAGGGACGAAGGACACACAGGAGAGGTGAAAAAGAGAATGAACGTGTTCCAGCTATGCCTGGAAAAACAAAAAATAAAGGCACAGAGTCCAACTCCAGAAATGGAGGGACGATCCCTGGTTAGGGCTCACTCCTCTTCCCCTGTGGCCCCATTAGTTGGATCCCTTGGAGTGTCAGGTCTCGTGCACATGCACTGGCTGCTGTTTGAGTAGGAGGCAGCCTCAATTCATTCCAACACCCACAAGTTCCCTGGACAGAACTATTCTACATCCAAAAGGAGAAATTTGAACAGTGATAATAACAGGAACCAATATATCTGCAAAAGAAAAGATGACCTAATGGAATATTTTCAAATATTAGACAAGCAGAGGATTCCTTACTATTAAATATTATCGCTTCCATCGCTTCTCTCTGTCCATCAAGCATTACTTTGTGACAATCTGTAGCTCAGAGATAATTGTTAAGTTTTATTCAAATTACATTACTAACCCTGTAACTCATACTATGCATAATCTTAGCTATCTAAAATGATTCTGTGGGAGGGATGGTTTTCAATTTAAGCCGACATTTTTAGCATTTTTCCCCCCTTCGTTGTGTAACAATTAGCAGTAGTTCCTAACACACATATCAAAGAACTGTGATAATAAAAATTATTGCTAAAGAATTTTATACTTGAATATGCTGTGCTACTCTTCTTTACCGATTGTTAAGCAATCTGATTTGGCAAAAGCATCTTGACTGATGTCAATTTAGTCTTTAACTACAAAAGTGTCTCCTTTCCATAGTTTTATCATGCTGTGTAAATTCTTTTCCATTCTAAAAGAGATGAAAGATTTTTAGAATTTACAATTTTGACCATTAATACTGTTTTCCTTACTGGAGCTGCAGTCTGTTACATGAGAAAAGAAACTGTTGCTAAATTTCTCTCACTATCTGCTTGCCAAAGTTATAGTCTCCAGCTGGAGTTGCTCCAGATTTTCACTAATATAGATAGAATTAGAGTGAATTGCAAATGTTGCAAGATGGAAAAAAGCTCTTCAAACCTTAAACCTGGAATATAGTTTATTTTTGTTTACAACGGTGAAGATTAGAAACACCCCTAATAAAAGCAGCAGACTCAGCAATAGTGAAAAGTCAATGCAAATGAGATTAGGATCAGGTGGAATGGAAATGATCTTTTCCTGTCAGATTCAAAATCTGGTTCAGGCTTAATTTACGAGTGGGCGAAGAGCCAAGAAGATCTTCCTCATGAATATGCAGGCAGTGGTTGTGGGTTAAGGAAAATAGAGGCTTTGTTGTCAACTGGCAGCAGCACCTTGACCATGGATGGCAGCTGTCAATCTATTTTATGCATTTTCCCAAACAGGACAATTTATATTGTGAAGGACAATGTGTATCAATCAGCACAATTATTATTCAGTTGGTAATCTGGACAGAACGAAACGGAAGCCGTAGGCAATAAGAAGAGAGATGAAAAAAAAAGCACATTCTCCATTCATATTCAACCCTCACAGAGAGGGAGTAAACAGAACCAACAAATATATAAGTAGCATGTCTGATGAAAGAAGCAGGATGAAAGCGTTCAGCTCTCAAAACTGGATTGACTGTTGTTACTAAGGTTGGCTCTACCACTGATGTTGTGAAAATCAGAGCTGGGATTTTCCCGTTTTCTTCCATTTCCATTGTACAAAGGTAAATTATAACACTGTTTTAAAAGTGAAATTTTATTGTAAACCTTCATAAATCTCAGCATGAAACAGTGTCCAGAGCATAAAAGTAATTTCACAGCAAACCCTCTTAGGGTAATTTGATAAGGTGCTCTGATTCCAGAAGAGTAAAAACCCTCTGCATTGATTCATAGCTGAGCTTGAACAAAAATTTCAGCAGAAGAGGAAGCCTGGGGAAGAACTCATACTGAATCTACTTATCTACCGTTCTTTTTTTTTTTTTTTTAAATCCACTTGAGTGGTCTGACTTGCACACTTTGTTCATAAATTCTGATAGCCACATGGTCTACATTTATAGAAGGATTGGTACCACATGGAGAAGATATGAAAGTGTGTGTTAAGTGCATAGTCTGATATGATATTTCATAACAAAAAATGTAAAGCTTTTCCAGGTATGGGAGGAGAAGTGCTACCCAAAATTCTCAAAACATCACAGCTTATGCTCCCATTAGCAACTGGATGCCACTTTGATTGCAATCCTTCATTTGGATGTTTTCAAACTCATTTTAAAGCAAAAATTAGTAAGAATTCTAAGATTCCACATAGCTTTCCTTCCTTTTTTCCTTACTAATGAAAATAATTTCATCTAATGTCTGATTTTTATTTATATTTTTTGGCTTCCCTTCCATATCTGAAATTTGTGAGGTGTTTATTACAGGCCTTTGAAATTAATTTAGTGTCCCATAACTTTCTGATTGTAGTGAGGATAAGCATGATTAAAAGAGCTCCTGAAGAGGCAAATGACTTTTTTTTTTTCAACAGATAAGCTACATACAGATCTCTTGAAGTCAACAATGTTAGTTGTCTAAAAATTTGATTTAAAGATGTAAATTTAAAATGGTGTTGCAACTGGGAAAGCCTAGTTGCCAGTTATGTAATTAATCCACTAGATCATGCTGCCACTTAGCTCTGCTATTAAGAAATGTGTGTCTATGTAGCCTCTCTGAAATGGGGCCTCCTGATGAGATAATGTATTAGGGAACAATGATGGGCTGTTATGTAATGAAACCAAACTCCCTATAATCTAGGACTGTGCTGGTTAAACAGGAAAAAAAAATGCTGTTCAGTCTATTCTTTTGAGAGGTATTATTCTGTGCTTAGTCCCTCCTTTAAAAACACCATATAAAAGAGCGTTCCAGGATCCCTTTTCCGAGGTCAAAAGCCTACTGCATCTTGTTGTGAAAAATTGGATGTAAGGAAGAACAGGCAAAAAGAAGATAAAAGATTGAATTGCAGAGAAAACAGAGACCAGAGTTTGAAAACAAGCAGGTTATCTGAAGATGCAGATACATGTGCCTAATGAGATTGTCTGAAGTGCAGAAGCAGGTTAGGGCCCGGGAGGTAGATGCCTGACTCGGTTAGTTGTGTCTGAAAAATCTCACTTGGCTCTATTAGCCCTTTCAGTATTCTCAATAGCTTTGACAATTTGGCTGAGGGAACTGAAAATCTGTTTTCTCTGTTCTAGAAACCTGGCAAGTCCCGCGTGCCCTGGGTGTTGGGGAGGTTCCAGTGATTTCCAAGGGGCAGATTTAGTTCCCTGTCCTCTCGGTTTATAGGCAGTGTGTTCCAGACAGCGTGGGCTGTTACAATAGCCAAGAATTCCTCTTTCTCTTGCGTGGTTTTATAGTATCTGCTCAATGTGCTAAACTTTTTTGTGAGGTGTGTATGCTGCCATATGAACCAGTCTGCAAGCGTAACAGAATAAGGTGTGTTCTTTGCTCGGGAACGCTCAGCAAGTGTGATACATATATGTGTGTCTACTTCCACTTATCTGCACCTCAGCAGTTCACAGGGGGTCTAAAACCTGGACCTTCCCAAGCTGTTCTTGCCTTGGCTCCCACTCAATCCAGGCAGCAAAGGCAATCGTATTCCTTCGTTTGGCTTCTCTGGTTCTGAGGTTGCTGCCTGATATAAATGAGTTCTTCTTCCTGTTTTTGTATATTATGGATTAAATTCTGTCTTCCATTCTTAGCAGAGATTTCTGGTTGTCTCTATGTCTTTATAACTGAGACCATCTGATTTTTACTTTCTTGTCTTTATTCTACTTGTTAATAAGGGTAAGGCACTGCAGGCTCCTGGTCTGGGAGAACCGGTCAGGGATATTCCTTTATAAAAGGGAATTACATGGACAACACGAGTGCTTAATCATTCAAAATAAAAACCACTAAATAGCAAATGCAAATTGGAAGATAACAGAAAATCACTTTTTCTTGGCCTTTCCATGAGGTTGCAAGGCAGCAAAATTAATGTAGTAACTGCAGAAGGCCTAGCGATAAGGCGAGGCTTCAAACCTCCCTTGCTGGTCCACTGTGTCCGCTTCTCTAATGCCGAGCCTGTGCTTCCCAATAAAATGTAGCTGATCAAAGGAGACAGAGGGAAAGAGGCACAAAGTAATCCATAGCTCACCCTGCTTTATACAGGATTTTCTAGCTGATTGGATTCGTAGTAAAAAGGACTAGAGAAAGAAAAACCCGTTTAGCAATTCTTTTAAAAAACATTTTTATGGTAGGGTGGAGATTATCGAGGCAGTAACTCTATAAAGTTCAAATGGAAAAAAAAAAAAAAAGCCAAAAAACCACCACCAAACACAGAAGAAGGCACTTGATTCGTGAGGGCTGAATGTAATTATAAAAATTCTGATCAATTCTAGTCCTGAGATGGTAATTGCATTACCATAGATACAGAGGCCTGAAGCAAGAAGGTAACAAGAAGAATATATCTGTTCTTTTAGCCTATTTTTTTAAAGCAAAACATGTGGCTTAAATAGGTCTTTGGTTGTTTATAATTAAATTTTCCTGAACAATGTAGGAGTTGGCCATTTCTTAACTGTCTGAGGCATCTGTTTTCACATACTTCAAATACAATAAAGATTTTTGTTGTGTGTTGACTTGTTGTTGGATTTATTTTTTTTTTCTTTTTGGATTTCCTGTACAACAAAAGTAGGAATGGATGTGAACTTATAATTGGTTATGCCTTTTGGGTACAGACAGCTGGAATAAAAACTGCTTGAACTCAGTTTTGCCCTTAGTTATCCTTAGATAATCTCATGGAGCTTAAATTCTACAAATGTAGAGAAGAGACAAAACTATTCTTAATCGTTCTGTGTGGAGCAGCTGTGTCCTCTAAGGAAACACTACTCTAGCAATCCTTAGTCAAAATAACTTGGGTTCAGTATTTTCTTTCAATCTGTCTTGCAGTAAAGCTTTGTCTCTGCTGTTTTTTTCACAGAGTTGGTGTCAAAATATTTGATTTGCATTTTTTTCCACCCCTCTTATGGAACTTGAATTTTTTTGAACACTTCAGTAAATTGTGAGTTGCTTTGGTAACTTGAAAAACACTCGAAGTCGGGCCACTGGACCACTAACCATTCAAGGAGCTAAAAGCTCTTAAACTTCTGTTACACATGAACTCATTCTGGCTTGGTGTCACAGGCTCTTTGGGTTTTTTCCCCTGCTGTTTTTCATAAAATTCTGGTGCTTTGAAACAAAGGCTGGTCGTTCTTCTCCCAGTAAAGAAATTTAATATCAAGATGATTATCTTTGTTTTGCCAGTGAAATAGAGCTTTTGTCTATGACAACAAAATTTGTTGTCATTTTTACAATAACTTTGAGCTTCTGATGTTAAATCTCTGTGGGGAATAAACCATACCATTTTATTTAAAGCATTTCAGCAGTATTGCAGCCTGCTTCTTATCCTTCTGTAAAAGGTTGTAGTGTGTGTAATCTTTTTATTTATCTTGTGATTCACAAAATATATGTTCTGAATGAAGCAGATTTGTGACCATTTGAGAAAAATGTCCAGTAGGAGCAGGATGCCACCACAGAGGTTTGGGGTTGTTGGTTTGGTTTTCTAAAAACCGTACTATGTAGTACCGTAACGGCAACTAGTGCCTTCAAAGATACTCTCAAGTTTTAAATTACCTCGGGAGGTTTTTTTAATTTATCTCATTTCAAACTTGTGCCGTTATTTGGTCTGTTGCTTCAGAAGGTAAATTTTAAACTCTCAAGAAAGAATTCTTTACTTTGTTCGTGACAGTGACAAACTGCAAAGATTTGGGGTGTACCTGCAACACTTCACTCTACACAGCCTGACTAACCTGTAGAACTATGCAGATTACATTATCTGTGTTTCATATATTTCTTCTTCGAACTTCTGACTTTTCCATGTAAAATGTTGTTACTTTTAGATAAAGAATCCTGTAAAGTGTTTTGGGGGAATTATGTTTTGTGTTTTTATTAAAGCTGTACACCACTTTTCAAAGAGAGATTATATTCAGATCAACTCGGCAGATGTTTCAGAAGAAATAAATGAAGAGTGCAGAGACCAAACTAGATGAGCAAGTATATTTAATACTGGGCTAGTTAGTGCAAGGAATTAAATATTGCTTATATAAAATCTTTGAGGCCTTACATGCAATAAGTTCCTCTTTCACTGTGAATTCATAAAAGGATTGTCTTTAGAAAGACAATAATGGAGTAATAGCTTGTCTTCAGCAGAACTAGAACAAAAAATTGATCTAGAAGGTTTTTTATGTCAGAAACTTCCTTAGGAGAAGGTGATTGGGCCTGGCATGGTAGGTCTTTTCTCTTTTCTTTGCTTCTGTTCCCTGTTCCTTTTATTCCCCTGTTCATTGCACCACCTCTTATTTGAAACTTCTCTTCATAATACAAAATTCCCCTAGGAACATAGACATCAATACTTCTGTCTAGGAGACTGATCTATCAGGGTTAGAGACTTTTCCCCATCACTTAAGTATTTTTCTGAGCTGATAGTTATCCCCTCATATTTTGCATAATGTTTTAGTTGATCTTGAAGATCCATGTGCACTGCTACAGTTTTGATAAGCCATGGGAAAATATGGCCATGTTTTACGTTTCTTTGAATCCTATTTTGCTTGTGTGATGTTTTGATTATAGTCCAGTGAGTGAAATTTAGTATGTGAGTGGTGTAATGAGTATGGTTGCTGTTATATTTGCTTTTCTGTCTGGGTGTACTGAGCTGTAGAAGTATTTTTCTGGGTAGTTCTCATTTTTCTCATAATCAGATATTATAGTGCATTGCATGCAGCAGTGATTCTTTCTCTTGATTCACTGCTAAAAGACATCATTTCACTGCATTAATGATTGTTTGTGACAAATTTCCCCATATTTTCCCCAAATCAGTGAAATATCTGCTGGCACACAAAAAACTATGCAATTTTGCTTTGTTTTGCTGTATTAAAAAATGGTACTTCAGAGTTTTGAGATATCAAGTCAGAATATGACTAAGGTGGTGTGTATAGCTTAAAGGATTAGAGGAGTTCCACCACGAAAGGTGTGTAGGATATATAAGCTGGGTTAGGTAACTGCAGTTAGTCCTCCCACAAACCTCAGCTGGAGCTCTTTTTGTAATTCAGAAGTGTTCAGCCACTTTTTTGCCTTAATTTTTCACATTTTTCATATCTCTGTGCTTTGTGCAGAAGCATCAAGAAACTGCAATAAAGACTCTTCTGCAGACTCAAGGGATTATGACAAGTATCAGATATTGCAAATGCCTATCTGAACCTTCAAGATATTTGTGGTTTGCCCATGACTAATTTCTGCCTGACTCTGGAGAGAGCAGCTCAGGATGACAATTTTTCCACGGTAATGTACCTGAAGGTACAATTTTTTCACCAGTGAGGCCTTTGAGAAAGTTCTTCTTCCAGGATCTCAGTTTGCAAAGCATTCCTTTCATTTTTCTACCACAACATATAGGCAGGGAAAAAAACCTCTAACCCACAACCTCTGTCATTTCTTTTCTTTTAGCTGATGCTGCTCATCTGCTTGCTCAAAGTGATGTTAGGGATTGCTAATGCATAATACAGGGTCTGCCAGTTGCCCTTTTGCTGTTGATACAGGCCTTTAAACGCATTTAGTGTAAACAGATAAAATGTCAGGGTTACTGAAAAGAAAAGAGCAGTGAAGTCAGTTAATTTGATGAAACACTACACGTGAAATTCTGTCCTTAGCTCCTTAGCCACACCTGACTGAGCTCCCATCTGTCCAGCAGGATTTTGGGTGTAAATGGTGGCAGATCTTACCTGGATGTATTCTACTGAAAAGCCGATGGTGGTAGCATTAGAGAGACCACAATTATAGCCTTCTGCAAGTGGGCACTGTGCTCAAAATCTCCAGGGAGCACACTTCCCAGTAACAACTTGGGAAATCACCTCTTTCCAAGGAGGCAGGAGTGTTTTGTCAGTAGCATTTTTCATGGTATTTTGAGGATTAGTATGGAGATGTAGAAACTTGCAAGTAGCATAAATGTGGGGTTCCTGACTGACCAAAAACCAGCTGGGAAAGTTTTGAGATTTGCTTCAGATGAGAACAAAAGTGCACATGATTTCTTTTGGTTCCGACCTAAATGATAACTCTTGAAAATTAAAGTTTTGTCTTTAAAGTGAGTACTCTTTTCATCTAGCTTACTTACAGATTGCATTGCATTTAGTCAGGAGAGGAGGAAATGGAGCTGTGAATTTTTTTATTGTTGTTAATCTTGTTTGTCATTTTTCTTACATCTGGGAAGCTTCCACTTCTAGAATATTCATAGTAGATAAAGAAGTCATTGGCATTTCCCCACATAGTCACAGCAATTCAGGATGCAGGATATTTTCAGGAGAGTATGTTTGACTTTACAGTATGATAAAGAAGAACGTGTAGCTATTTTCAGTGACAGGCGTATTTCATCTATCTTCGTCCGTTATTTAATTCTGAATCTTGAGAAATGTAATCTGTGGTACAAAATAAGACTTGGTTTTCGTAGGTTCATTAGAGAAGCACAGATCCGTCCTCCCAGCCAATATTTCAATCTCTACTTCAGTCTGACATGCGCTTAAATCTCTTATTAATCATCTGGTTTAAGACAAACTTTGCTGGCACCCCAGGCAGATAAAAGCAAAGCCACCCAGAATGAGAATTTACTTTTCTTATAGAACTGAGGATGTAGTTATGCATAACAGAGGATAACCACTCAAAGTTGTCGCTGGAGTAGCAGTGTACAAATCGTTGAGATAAGACTACATTTAGCTTATTTAGGCACTGTGGTTTAATCCTATGTTTAGACCACTTGTCTCTGCAATGTGGAACCTCTTTGAAGAATCTGTTCAAGCACCAAATGCCTATTCCGTGGTTTTCCTTTGAGTGACGTGTTTAGAAAAGCTTTTCTAAATAAATTGTGCAGCAAATATAAGGCAGAACAAAATATGTGCTGGAGTTGTCAGCTTTTTCTGCTGATTCTCCTTTATAAGTCACCTCTGTAACATGTTGGGATTTTTCCTCTTTTGTTCTTGCTTCTCCTCAACTAGCTGGCTGGTTTGGCATCTTATACTCGGGAGTATTTTTAGCATCTCTTGAAAAACTCAAAGATGGATTCCTGCTGCTGATCAGCCAGTGCTATGTTCTCTAGTAGTTGCCATCAAAATATGTTCTATCTGCTTTCTCAACACTCTTTACTCACCTATTTTTTTTAGTCAGTGTCCATTATATTTATCTCTTAGCAAGTATTCCCTCTTTGGAGAAGGAGACGTATGGATTCTGGCTGGTACTCTGCATGTCTTTTGCCCAGACTCTTTTGAGTTGCAGAGTAAATATCTGTCAAAAACTTTAGGAGTGTATTTCCATGGTGATTGCAACGTGTTTACTGTAGTGTCTGCCTTCTATTCTGTGTAAGTTGTCCCTTTTTCTCTTTGCCTGGCTTTTTGTGATACTGCAGGAATGTGCCATGTGCCTTACAGGAATCCTGTCAAAATAACATGACCTAACCAGTACCTCTCCTGATGCAGTAGCTGCCTTATATAGAAAGCTGAGTTTGCTCACTTTAAACTCAAAGAAAATGTTCCTAATTATTACTGGCTGTTTATTAACAATGGCAGTTTTCATATCAAAACTTTCAGAATCATTATCCTTCTGCCTGGCCTCTCTCAGGACACTTGCTGGGAGCTTGGAGTGCTGTGCAGCACTTACTGCTGTGCTCCAGGGATGTTTCTTGCTGAAGCTTTTGCTAAGGTGAAAATGAGTTTGAAGCACAGGCAAACAAGAAAAAGGCAAACCTCAAAGTGAGGCAAGACTGGCTTCACTTCTCCCTACCTGGAGTGCTGTGAGACTGCTCCTGCACCCACCCAGTTCTCAGTCCACAGCACAAATGACCAGGTATCCATTTACAACTGGGTCAAACGAGGACAGCCTTTTACACAATTTCAGTAGGAGAGCTCTGCCACCTACATCCCAGAGATGAAAAACGCGTTCTTTATTTCTTTATAACTCTTCTCACTTTCAGGGGCCAGATTTCCGACCCCCAAAATACAGGAATTGGATTCGAACCAAATTTCTGAATTAGCAGACTTGTCTGGGAAGCACTCTGGGAAGCACCATGGGAACTTGGCTGTTGACGTGAGCTCTCTGCGCCTCAGCTTATGGGGACGGTGCCACAAACAAAGCAAGGAGCTCGGGCAGATATTCCCCAGGTGTTACTCAGCCTTTTCAGCATTAATGTGGAGAGTGTATTATTTTAGATTTATTACTTTTCCTGTGCCTCTCCACTTTTACTGTTTCATAGTCATGTGGGAAAGGCTAAGCCCTGTTATATTCCTTGCTTACTAACCTGATGCAACAGCACCTCCACACTGCACATTTGTCATCAGAGGATGGAGCAGTACCTTTGAAACTTGTGGTTTAACAGTAGCATCCTCGTGTGCAGAATGCTCTGGGTACCAAGTTTCACAGTAAGGAGCATGTTTGTGGTGTCTGCACTCAAAATAGGAAAAAAAAGAAGAAAAAGAAAGAAAGAATTGAAATACCTACTGATGATACCTGGGAGCTTTCAGTTGACTGATATCCCAGGATACTGTGAAGGGAGCGGAGAATCATGGCTCACTAAAGTAGGGAAATGGAGACACAGAGAAGTCACACTGTGACTTTAGTCTCGGAGTTGACTAAAAACTTTCACTCTCACTGACGTGGCTCTGCATGTGGCTTGGTGCTTGATGTACCATGTCCAGCTGCCATCACAGCTTTATGATGTTTATTTCAAATGTTTTACTGAAACCTTATTTATTCTCCTCTAGAAGCCTGTTTCTTGTCCATTCAAAACTTCCAGTGATGTCAGAGACTTGGACATGCAAGGAGTACAGCATGGAAGGGAAGCTGGTTTAGAGCTGCTTAACCCTTTCCTCCTAATTCAGTATAAAAATGGTTTTTGTTATGTGAAAAGATAAGGCTTTTGATTTTCAGAAACAATCAAATGGAGCTCAGTAATATCCCTAAGGCTTTGTTTTCTTCTATTTGGCTAAGAAACAAGATACTAACTAATATATCTTCCATTTTGACAGCACCTTTCTTAAAACGGCAACTAATTTTAACTGAACTCTCAGTTAATTGGTTTAAAAATATGAAACTGCTCAACCAGGGTGTGCAGTCAGCTTTTCATAGCACATCCTGGAGTCAGTTACCATGGCACTAGGAAAGATTTTTGGTCTCCATGGCAACCTCAGGTCGGCTTGTCGCACCTTTTATCTTATGCAGACTGAAAGCAGCAGCGTGTGGTATCTGGAGTTAATATGTTGAGGAGTAGGCAGATACGCTACCAGAGAGGTGTTGGGTTTCTTGGGTTGAGGGATTTTCCCCCCTACACCCCTGCTTCAAACTCAATAGTTTCTTAGTTATAGTTAATCAGGCTAATGGCAGGAACTGGCAGTAAGGGGCGAGTGGAAGCGGCACTACCCGATGGGTACATGGATAGGCAGGGTACTCCTGGGGGCTTTGCAGCAGGTGAAATCTCCCCCTTTCCCTCCTGGTGACCTGCCTGCAGACCTGGAAAGCTGTGGCTCCATGTACTTTTTGAGACACCTTTGTAACTGGTTGTCCTGGGTGATCCTTGCCCAGCCCTGCAATGAGAGGGGTTTGTGCCTTTGGTCCCCTGCACTCAGCGTGTTTAGTCAGGCGGCTTTCACAGAACAGTTTGGGTTGGAAGGGACCTGCCACGTGCAGGGACACCTTCAACTTGACCAGGTTGCTCAGAGCCCCATCCAACCTGGCCTTGAACACTTCCAGGGGTGGGAGTTTGGCTAAATGCTGGCTCTGGCCAGGGTTAATGCATGGCCTGGGCCCTGCTGTAGGCCACCCTGGTGAGGAGCTGTGTCTCCAGACCGTCAGTCCCTCCTCTCACTGGTGGCATCAGCTCTTGCTGTGTCTGCATACGGAGCCCTCAGGGTGCACACAGCAAGAGGAGCGGGCCAGCCCAGCTTGGGAAAGGTTGGGGTGGCTTTCAGGAACGAAGGAGGCAGAGAGCATGGCACTGGAAAATGATTCTTCAAGTACACAATTTCAGAAATCCCTCATCGTGTAAATGTTGGACAACTTGGCGATGTGAAACAAACAGTCTCCTTTAGCTTTCTGGTCCGTCTGTGCAGGGTGTGGTGGATACTCGTGTGGGTTTTGGTTTGTTTTTTTTTTTTTGCTCGTGTTTGCTTATCCCTATGCAGGCTACATCTTTAGATGGAATCATTCCCATTAGAACTGGCCCTCTGCAGCTGTGACACTTGGAGCTGGAGGGAGAAGCTGCCTCCTTGCTCTTCTAAGGCTGAAGGACTGCCTGGCAAAGCAGAGTGCAGGAACATGCAGTGTCAGCAATACAGACCTCCCTCGCTCTCCCTGCCTCCACACACACTTTGCAAGCTGTGTCTCTCTGCTAGCTTGCCATGTTTAGGGGGCTGCAGTTACAGGAGATAGGGTCAGGTTGGAGGCCCCAGTAAAGACCACCTCTGCTTGTGAATTGGTCTTATGAAAGTGCAGTGGTGGTGCTCAGGCCCTGTTGCGGGAAATCACTGAAGAGTTCCTGGAGCTGCAAAAAAAAAAAAAAAAAAAAAAATTGTAGCTCTGGCAACCTGGTGCTCAGAGCTGCTTGAAGTAGTCTTTCATATTCACTTCTTGTTTACCTTGAAATTGTAACGGCTGAGAGAGCAGGCCAGTGAGGAAGACTGCAATGGAAGCAGGAATTAAGGCACGATTGCACTATTTTCTAACCCCAGAACAGATTGAAAACCGTTTATGTTGACATTTTCAGGGATTTTGTGTGCTCTCAGGGCCAAGTGGCACACGAAGGTAGTTGTTTAGCAGTGGATGTGTATGCTGTGAGGTGAAGCCTCTCTAATTACACTGTTGGCTAAAAGTAGCCAATGCCCAACCTGTGTTAATAGTGATTTCTGAATGTTTTGTCTACCAGGACCCTCCTTCTTAATATTCCAATACAGATCTTTTTAACTGCCTCTTTTGAAAGCCGAACAGCAGAAGCAAATAAGTTTTGCTTTCAATGATGAGCAGACTGTCCTCACGTGGAATTAGGAGCCCTGAAAATCTTCAGTAGCTGATAGACAAATGAGCATTACAGTGCATTTAAAATGCCGCTGTATTTTTCACACATATTATCTCACATTCACGCTGATGCCTGTATTGGGTTTGCATGGCAAGGTTGTGGTAGCACAGGGGATACAGGGGTGGCGTCTGTGAGAATCTGCTGGAAGCTTCCCTGAGTCTGACAGAGCCATGACCAGTCCAGTTCCAAGACTAACCCACTGCTGGCCAAAGTTGAGCCCATCAGCAACAATGGTAGCACCTCTGGGATAAGAGATTTAAGAAGGGGGAAAGAAATTTCTGAGTAACAGCAATTGTAGCTGGAGAAAGGAGTGAGCATATGTGAGAGGAACGATTCCGCAGACACCAAGGTCAGGGAAGAAGGATGGGGAGGAGGAGGTCCAGGTGCTAGGGCAGAAACCCCCCTGCAGCCCACAGTGAGGCAACTGTGCCCCTGCAGCCCACGGAGGTCCACAGTGGAGCAGAGATCCACTCGCAGTCCATCAGGGATCCCACACCAAAGCAGGTGGATGCCCAAAGGAGGCTGTGACCCAGCAGAAAGCTCCCATGCCAGAACAGGCTTCTTGCGGAACGTGTGACCCTGTGAAGAGACGAGCCCGTGCTGGAGCAGAGTTGCTGTCAGGACTTGTGACCCTGCCGGGGACCCACTGGAGCAGCCTTTTCCTGAAGGACGGGACCCACGCTGGAGCAGTTTGTGAAGACCTGCAGTCCTTGGGAAGGACTCACATTGGAGAGAAGTTCATGGAGCACTGTTTCCCATGGGAGGGACTCCATGCTGGAGCAGAGGAAGAGAGTGAGAAATCTTGCTCCTGAGGAGAAAGGAGCAGTAGAAACCACTGACTTCAATCCCCATTGCCCATCCCCCTGCCTTGCTAGTGGAGAGGAGGTAGAGAAAATCAGGAGTGATGCTAAGCCCAGAAGAAGGGAGGGGGAAGGGGGGAAAGGTGTTTTTAAGATCTGGTTTTATTTCTCATTATCCTATTCTAATTTGATTGCTAGTAAATTAAACTAATTTCCCCAAGTCGAGTCTGTTTTGCCCGTGACGCTAATTGAATGATCTCTCCCTGTCCTTATCTCGACCCATGAGCCTTTTGTTATATTTTCTCTCCCCTGTCTAAGCAGGTGATGGAAAAACCCTCAGGAGGCCCACAGATTTATTCACGAGGATTTTGCTAAACCTCATTTGGGTTATAGAGTTTTCTACTTTCTTAATGTGGAAAGGAAAAACTCTCCCCCCCAATCAAATATTTTCTCAATTTTGTTTCTAGTTCACGACCACTGGAATGGTAATCAGGGCATATGTAATATTTTCAGGCCTCAAAATAGATTTATATTTCGTATGGATACAGGCTGTGGTTGAGACTTATCATCTGTTCTTAACCTAATGATGAGGCCAAGGAGCGAAGTTTGCATCCAGTTTCAGAGGAGTAAAGTATGTGTTGTAATGAAGGCTATATTAGTGATGGTGTTAGGCTTTCTGGCTAAATTTAGGAAGTCTGTTTTAAGATTCAGAAATGAAATTTTTGTATAAAGAATTGATACATAAATCTGTATGCTTTTAAATATATGGATTTCATTTGGAAAACTGACAGCCAGAATTGAAAGCACTTAGCTGTGACACAAAATTACTCTGCTAAATATCAGGGAGAGAAGAGAGAAGAATTAGCAAAGACAGGAACCAGATGTAAAAGCATATTTTAGATTGATCCCAGCATTAGAAGGGAGTGCTTCCTTTCTCACCTGTGCACTGGGCATTCTGCACTGCAGTCAAGCAGCTTTCCTGCAGCTCTCCCAGCAGGCAGCTGCCCTGACAGCATCACAGTCCTGCTGCCTTGAGAAGGCAGAGCTGGCAGGATAAAGTTCTTGTTTACATTTCAAATGTTGCTCTGCCCAATACTCTGAAAGGCACAAATAGATGCATGTTGAATTTGTAAAAATCCAGCAGCTTTTCCAGTTGGTCCCAGCACTGGAAGCTTCCTTGCTTATTTTCCTGTGGTGCTTGTGTTTGAGAGAAACCTGTGACTGCTTTAAGGGGCAATTACTTGCTTTTCCTGTGGTGGTTTTCAGTGCTTAAAACAAAGCTTAACAAGTGCATAACATCCCTGTACAGTGTTTTCAGGAATCGCTCTGTAGCGACAGAGGGAAGGAACACGCAAAGGCAGAGCATGCTCTGCCTTCTGCCTGACTTGAGATAAATGACAGTAATCACACAGACAGTAATCTGGCCTTTTCTGCTCTGCCCACCTGCTGCTGCTGTTGTCATGCTCTGCACTCTGCTGCCATCCTCCGTGACAGCGGCTCCTCCAGCTTGGCACTGCTGAGAATAATTAGGGGTGGCACAGCCCTGCAGCTGCTGTGGTGGTAACGGGGGTGAAGGCAGAGAGGGGACAAAGAGCTGGGCTGGAGCAAACATAGCGGCAAAACAGCTGAGCTGTCATTCCTGCCAGCAGGGAGTGTTTTAGTTCTAGCGTGAGCTGAGGGCGTGAAAGGGAAATTTTTCATCTGTGGAATGAGAGCCTGGAGAGCAGCCCCCCAGAAAGAGATCTGGGGGTCCTGGTCAATGGCACGTGGAATACGAGCCAGCAGTGTGCCCTGGCTCCCAACTGTGTCCTGGGGGGCATTAGGCAAAGCATCTCCAGCTGGTGAGGGGGGGGATTGTCCCACTCTGCTCTGCGCTGCTGTGGCCTCCACTTGAGTCCTGTGTGCAGTTTTGGGAGCCACAATATAAGAAAGATGTTAACATAGTAGAAAGCGTCCAAAGGAGAGCAATGAAGGTGGTCCTGGGTCTAGGGGGGAAGCCTTATGACGAGCAGCTGAGGTCACTTGGTCTGTCAGCCTGGAGGAGACTGAGTGGAGAACTCATTGCGGTCTACAGCTTCCTCACAAAGGACAGTGGCAGGGCAGGCAGTGATCTCTTCTCCCTGGTGATCAGTGATAGGCTGGATATTAGGACAAGGATCTTAACCCAGAGGGTGGCTGGGCACTGGAATAGACTCTGCAGGGGAGTGGTCACAGCACCAAGCCCAAGAGAAGGATTTGGACAATACTCTTGGACACCTGGTGTGATTCTTGGGGCTCCGCAGTGCAGGAACAGGAATTAGACTTGATGGCCCTTGTGGGTCCCTCCCAACTCAGGACGTTCTATGATATTGTCAAGCCTGACTGTTACAGGGAGAGGAGGGGGCATCATGAGAAGTCCAGCCATAGTCTAAACTGTAGATTGCCAGAATATAGCTCAGAGGGCAGGCCTTGGCACCTTAAATACACTCATGATCCCAGCCCTTCATAGGGCAGCTCAGGGCTTCAGTGGAACCGTCCAGGGCAGAAATCCTCCAATGGACAAGAGGCTGTTTGAAAGGGCAGGCACTGCCTGGCTTTCAGCACAGAAAGAGCACCTCTCAAACACTTCAACACATCCCAGCTGTAACTAACAAAGAATCGAAAGTTTGCGTGTAGTGTGGGGTTTTTTCTAAATAACTATTAATGGTGAAATTAAGAATACAAACCCTAGTGGATGCAGCTAATTGAAAAGGTGACGTGGATATGGAAAACAGGTAGGTGATGAACAAGCTGGTGAAGAGATCTGGGTAAAGAGTAGCAAGTTGTAGCACATGGAGGTCATCTCAGTCTCTGAGTTCCCAGACTGAATACTGTGGTGGTGTTGGGACTAAACAGTGACCTTTAACCATACGGGGGTCAGGGGACGAGGCAGAACCTGTTTCTAGAGATTTGAGATGTTCCTACTAATTGGAGGTACCAGCACTCATGCCAGGCTGCAGCATGTGAGGTCATTATTTTATCATTATTTTAGATGGACTTTCTATAGTTCAGCATAAATACAGTTTTAAGAAATACAAATATATAGGCTTGTTCTGAGGACACACTAACCTATATTGTTTTGTGTGTATATATTTGCATATATTTATATGTATCTTTATATATATACACACTAGTACACATATTTAGTGTAAAATTTTATCCTGCCATGACAGCGTCTAATCATTTTGGGCTGATTGACTGAAGCACACATGACACAAAAGATTAATTTTCCACTGTAGATAAGCTGGAATTGATATTGAAATATGAAATAAATAGGGACAGTTACACTTTTCTGTATCTTTATTTAAAGTTGTTATTTGGAGACTTCGGACATGGAAGATGCTTAGAATCTCTCATCGGTGCCAGTGCCTTTGGTAGGGCTCTGGGGATGGTGTTTCTGAGTCCTCTCCCTTTGGACTTTCTTTAATCAGTCCTTACATGGTATCTAGAAATGAGCACCCAGACCTGAAGCCTTTCAGTTTTTCAACAGAACGAAAAGAAAATTTCTCATGTTGACTTTTCTTATACATATCAGTGTTTCAATATCAGTTGCAATTATTGTGTGTATATTGTGAAGTAATATCTAAAATATTATTTTTAATATTATAATAGTGTTTCTACCAGTTGGTACCTTTTTTCATGTAAGTCTAGTTTTCTACATTTATGACACACATGTAGGAGCACGTTACATACACTACTGAAGTTGAGTTGTGCAACATCTATTGTCTTTGTTCCCTCTCCATGAGGCCTGTTACCGGGTCCTAAAAAGAAATTAGATGGGTGAGAGATGATTTTTTTTCACAACCAATTCTTGCTGGATGTTAGTAATTACCTTCCATATAGTTACAAACATCTGATCATTTGTTCCAGAAATTGAAGTTAAACTGACTGTTTCTAGTTCACTTAATGCTCTTTTAATGTCTTTTAAGAAATAAAAAACTAGAGAAAGGTAAATGTGATGTCTGATACCTTACCCAGTCTGGATGAGTTATCAAAATAACTGCTAAAAGCCCTAGATTTCATCAGCCGAACCCTTAGGTTTAGTCTGGAGTGGCACTCATTAGGTCTGGGCAATTTGAAAACAACTGAATTTAACTAATACTTGTTAATGGGGGAGTTCTTTCCTATTCAAAGACTTAGCTATTGCTCTTCTGTGACTGGAATTAGATATGATACCCATCTGATGAAAGCTTGTCTTTTGTGATGATGAACACACACAAAAAGCAGTAACAACTTGACCTTTTCGACCTTATGTATCAATGACTTTCACTCTTGAGCCTCCCTTTATTGGTAATGTCTTTACTGAATGACTTCTTGATGTTTCTTGCTGGTTACATCCTACTTTATGCCCTGGACACTCTTAGCGGGTAACACTCTGTAATTTAATCTAATTTTGTTGAGCTTTTGTACTTTTGTGTGGTAATCTGGCCTGGTTTTCACTGCTGCTTTGCTTCCTTTTCATGCTTCAGGTCAGTGAGCAGCTCACGGTCTAGTCAAGGTTACTGTGTCACTTGTCTTTTCTCCACAGTGAAACAGCTGGCACATAAGGCCGTGAGAATTATTTCATTAAAGAGCTTTCATCTGTCTTTAATGCCTTTTTTCCTTAGACCATTCTCTGGGGGTCTTTACTGACAGTCCTCTGGGATTACTGAAGTGCCCTCCCTTGAGATCTATTCATTTGACTTTTCTCTTGTGCTGCCTCCCTTCCTTAGTGGCTAAGGCTGGAAAAAGGAAGAACTCTGAGTATTTTATCTTTTCCCTGTAAGTAATGCCACCAGATTTTTCTCTTGTTGTCCCAGATCTTACATACATGAGCGTATTCATTCACATCACCTGTCTTTTTCAGGTGCCTAAGTCCAAAGGTTATTCTCTAGTCTCTTGGAATATCTGATGGGAAGTCATGGAATGTGCATTTGTGTCCATGTGTTAGTAGAGCACGATTCACAGGCCACCTCAACTCTTGCTTGAATTACAGTCTAGTGGGGCCTTTCTCTTTTCTAGCAGATGTAAAAGGAGACTGAACACCTAATTTAGGCTTTTAAGTTTAGTGCTCGGAATTAGGTACTTTTTCAGGTGATGTCTTTCTTCATGTTCCCTCCCCAAACCTATTTCAGCCTTACACTGCATTGTGCTGCAGTGTCTCTTTAAGACAGAAATGGGGGACCTGAAGTTAAGAAATGTGATCTGAGAAGTCACTGTGCACTGTACAATTTTCTGCGTTCTGACTGATAAATTATCGTGTCTTCAGTGTGCTCTGGCATGCAGTGCAATTTGTCCATGGAGCAGTGATGATAGGTTGTCCTGAGCTAATAATTAGGACCCCTTTGTTTAGATTCCTCAGCCTCTTAGGGAAGTCTTAAAAAAGAGTTCTTATCTCTTTGTCAGTTTTTATTCACATTTTATCATAAATGGAGCAAGCTTTTAGCCTTGAGAGTTTTACTGTGATCATGTTAAGAGGGAATTTAAGAAAAATAATCAGGACTGTTTGCAGTGACAGACTGTCTTTGTGCATCACCAGAGAACACAGTTAATTGAATGTTGCAAAATGCTTTGTAAAGGAAAGCTGCCTTTCTTGTCATGTGTCAGAGATCTTTGTGCCACCAGAAAGCAACTCTCTGACTTTGGCCTTGAGTTCTTTCAGCCTTTTATCAATAAGCTTATGATTTCACACACTGTGTTTGTCCCCTATACCTACTCGTCTTCCACCTTGCAGTCAGGGTGCCACCCAGAACAGGATTCCACCACAGCCTATTCCCCTGTCTCCCACTCTCCATCTTCTACAACAGTTCCTCACTGTGCGAGCTGAAAGCTTTCTTTCAAATTAAAAATTGACTGTCAGTGTCACAGGGGCAATGCAATTAACTGGCAGAAAAGTACTGAAGAGCTCTGCAGCTTTAAAAACTGCATTATTAGCTACTTAAGGTTGATTATTTGCACCTAAACTTTCAGTGGGTAGTTTCTCATTCTTGAGGGACCAAGGCTGCTTTCTCATGACAGAGGGACTACTGTTAGAGCAGGAATTGTTCCATGCCTATCCAATGGCAAAATTAGAGGTTAAAGGTCGATTGTCTCCCCTGGAATGCTTGTAATAATGGAAAGCTTTGCCTTTCTCAGTGTGATCCTCACCTCTGCTGTACCGCCTTTCACTGCAAAATGTAAAGCTCCCTTATTGATGTTATAATTCAACTTAAGATTGCTCATATTTTGTTTTCTTCATTTCGTTTAATGGTAGATATGTTTTTACTTCACGATTCCTTTATTCTTGCTTTGTGGGTTTGCTTTGTTTTATTAGTCCAACTTCACAACTGTATTTCAAGATCAATTTTAAGCAACCAAATTAATATAGAGGCAACCCAATGTCTCACCTACCTAGTACTTCTAAAGAGGTTTTGCAGCTGATTTCAATGAAAGTACCTTCTCTGTTTATTGGGAGAGGCCAATTAACAATATCTTTCTTTTTCCCAAATATCTTTTCTTTTTTTTTTTCCCCTTTGTCAACAAGGTATAGCCCACTGAGACTGATGACTCCAGCTCTGTGACACACTTACAGCATGTACTGTTCTCTGAGCAATACTATGGACCTAGTCATTAATATTTCCATGAAAATTATATTTTTAAGAGCAAGTGGATTCATCAAAACTGAACCAGTTCATGTCACAAGTTAGTTTTGATTAATTTTTTAGGACAAATTTTTGGGGAAGTGGAAATTTTCCAAATTTGAAATACATCTATTTTGACCTTTTTTAGATTTAAAAATAGTGTTTTTTCATTTCAAGATGACCTTTCCTTTAGAAAGCTAAGCTAATTATCATTAAAAACTTTTCAAAAATAAGAAGCTTAGTACTTAATCTTTTAAGGAACCTGAATGATTTTTTTTTCCCCTTAATGCCTCTGGTACAGAAAATTACATTTCTGCACAGCCACAGATGTTGCCTGCCACTGACCAGAATGGAAACTAGAGGTCTGAATCAAAGCAGAATACACATTTTAGTGGGTTTTCATAGGAAGAAGCTTCCAGTCTTTTTCTATTCAATTACATCATCTGGAAAAAAAAGAACAAGTCGCTACACAACAGGATAACTATTGTAGCCTTTTTATAGTTGTAGATCAGCCACCTGTTAACACAGATAGCAACTTCTTCAGAAACAATCCTAACCCTTAAATCAGGAATTCTGCTTGCCATAACTGCAGCACATGCATTCAAGAACCTTTTTACTCCTTGCCCCCTCTTTCTCATGAGCCTTTCGTGTGTGTTTTGTGAGTGCTTACCAGGTTGTGGAATGATGTACTGTTGTGTTAATGTTTTGAAAAATTCCTAGGGGAGATCTGAAAGAAGGTCTTATGTTTTGCAAAGTAAATAAGTATCAGAAAGATGTGCAAGTGCTTATTGCAGAGAGAGCTTTTCTAAATGAACTCAGCTGTCTTACAGCAAATACCACAGCTATTTTTGTTACCCTCTCCAAAGTCATATACTTCTCAAATAACATCTGCCAGAGTGAAGTCTGACTTGAGCTTCCCAAAGCACTGTGTCTAGAAGATATGAAACTTCTTTAGCCCATCAAACCATGGTTATTCAAGTCTTGTCCTACCAGGGTATTCGATACCTACATTTTGTTTAAGGCCTCAGATTAACCCTTGTTGCAGTGTCCTCATCTGAAGGCTTACCAGGCTGCTGTGTTTTGATCCCACCACCTAGAGCCTCCTTTTCCTGATGCAGGAAAAGGACTCAAGTTGTAAGTCCCACAATACTCAGCAGGTAGAAGTTCATAGTGTGTACTTGTCCTCCTTGTAATGTGCAACTCATTTGCCTTCTCTCTTCAGAATCAGAGCTGACGATTTATCCCCTACCTTCAGCTCAGGTATTTTATGCCTCATGCTTATTTATGCCCTTTTCTGTAGATCTACTTTTGATACATGTGCAAATTCGTAAGGGGCTTTTTGAGTGACACACACACAAGTGCAGGGGTTCTCATAATATGTGTGGATTCTTCACTGTATTCATCTGGCCTCTTTCTGCCCTAACTATCCAGACTCCCCCTTTCTCAGCAGGTTTCCTGGCTCCATGAGACCTCTGAGCAGTGACATCAGCTCCAGGGCTGCTCAGGAGTCTTTGAGTCTTTTTGTTTCTTGCATATCTCTCAATCTCCACGGCATTTAAGATAAAGGTCCAGTTTCTGACCTCTTTATCTCTTGTTTGTATGTCCACCACTATTCATGTTCCAGCATTCTGCACACACTTTGGGGGAAGCTTCTTTTGGCCACCCCATCAAGAATTGTATCCAGGTTTAATGAGTGCCCATTTTCCTTGGCCCAGGATGTACACAGCATTATAGAATGGCCTTGTGAACTGAAGCAACCCATAGATCACAATTTAGAGATTTAATAAACTATACATGGATAGATTCCTTAAATGTCTACTAGGTTTTAAGCCTGAAGCCAAGATTGCTAATTAATAGGTAAAGCTCTAAATCTGCATTTTGGAGGACCTTGGGAGTAGGATGAAGAGATGGGAGTGCAGAGGAGTGACCATAAAGGTTGAGAACTGGACAAAAAAAAACCAACAGGGTGGGCAGGGGAGGAAGGGGAGAAAGCAACTGCTGTGAAGCTCCCTTTTAATAGCATAGTTAGAACTCATGGATATAGCTTTTAGCTTCATGTTCCCTCACCTATGCCAGGTAAGGCTGATACATGGAGTTAAGTCTGCATTTTCTTGTCAGCTGTCATACATTTGCACTGATCTCATGAAATTAAGACAAAATCACAGTATCAATGTCAGGTAACAATGGGACACACTAGGCTCCTAAGTTAATGTTTACTTTATTGCATTTTTTGCACGTGGATGATATCGAGGTTCATACTGTCCTGCCACCCACTCTTCATTTTACAGCACAGTGCCCTCACTGACAACCTTGACATGCTTGTTATATAAGAAAACTGAAGTCACTGAGGTACACTATCTTTTTCCTGTCTAATCCCTGCCAGTTGTTCCATTTAGATCTCCCTGCAACTTCGTATGAGATGCTGCGTACGTTGAGGATGTTTGTGATGGGGCAGGCACAACAGCAGATAAGGTTCTGTGCTTTTATGATGTTGAAGGAACTATGGAAGTGGTTGTGGCACTGAATAGGTGAAGACAGAGTAAGAGGAAGGCCAAGGGAGAATATGTTTAAAGAAGGGGCATGAAATAATCCAGAAGAAGTAAACTCTGTTTTACTGGGGAAGATACTCGTTCTGAAGTCATGTGGCAGATGACTTAGGAAAATAGGTAGAGGAGGACCTGCTACACTTGTACACCTTAGTCACAACAGCATGTCCATCAACAGTGCTACCTGTGGCAGATTCCTGCATTACTGAGGGGAATCACACCACTTAGCATGTCCAAAAATCATGTCATCACAACGTTCTTGTTTCCAAGAGACATAAGGTTATTTTAGTGCCAAGATTCTGGTACCGAAAAAATCAAGTCCTAGGTTTGCAGTTAGTTAGCTTTGTCTTGTAGGCTAAGACATCTAACTTCCCTTAGCCTATGTTTAACCATCCAAAAATGAGAATAATTCTTGCTCATCTTCCAGGCTGTTGAAATGTTTAATTAATTAGTCTTTCAAAACTGTTTTGGACGATGCAGATATGAGGCACACTAAAGTGCTGCTATTATTTCTTAACACTACATACACCTTCCTTCTATTTTATTTGTAACTGTAAAAAAACCCACTTTTGCTGCAAGCTACTGAAACCACAAGGTGTTTTACTCTGTCATCCTGTACTAACCTTCCAGCCAGAAGAGAGAACTGAGCCAGACACTGAAACGTTTACAGACACTTTTTGGTAATTGCTGCAGTTAATAGAAACTCCAGTTGCTTTAAGAGAACTTTCAGTTTATGGCTGTGTTTGAATTTAACGTGCCATGAAACCATTCTGACGTGCACAGAGCCTGAAGCTTTTGCTGCTCAAACCTTTCTCCATGAAGCTGAGAATCTTAATGAGAAAAGAAGGCCCCAAGCTAAGGATCTCACAACAGGCTGTTGCTGTAAACAGAGCAGAAAATGCCCCCCAAGGTGAGAAATCCTCTTTAAAAGATTACTCTGCTGTGGAGGTGGAGGAATGCCAGACCTTCCTCTAGTGACCAGATCATTTGGAGCCAGGCAGGTGTTTTGGCAGCCACCATGTGATGAAGAAGGAAAACCCAACAGCACTTGGGAATATTTCTGCAGCAGTGCTCTGGCTGCTACGAGAGTGCCAAAGTAAAGCTCCTTCACTGCTGGAGCTTCCCTTTCTGGACAATTTATTTGATTTCCCCCACCCACCAAGCCCTTTTTCCCTCCAAAGTAAACACTGACCCAAAGGTTATTGGATGAACTACTTAACAACATTTTGCAGAGGTGAGCCAGACCAGAATTAACCAAGGCATACTTCTGATCTCAGGGAACATTAAGGTCTGGACTCCATTTCACCAGGCATGGCATGAGAGCCAACTCAAACAGGGCAGCATGGGCAGCAGCACAGCGCTGTCCCTCCTCTGTCTGCTGGGCAGGCAGGTGAATCCTGCCACTTGCATCAAATTGAGAGCAACGACGTTGCACGCAGTCAAAGTCTATTTCTGGTATTTGGGTTATTTACAAAGAGAGATTCAGTGCAATGCAGCAAATTTAGCCTGAATTCTTGGTTTGTTAAGCTCTTTCACAAAGCTGGCTCTGGTCTGTGTAGGCCATTTTTAGAGGGATGGCTGCCACCAACCAGGTATGTTGGTGTCACAAGCTACCTGTCTCAGCAACGCCCACTCCACTGTTTCCAGACGGATTAATGTGAGCTTGTCAGACAGAGTGAGGAGGAAGAGCGTTAGATGCAAAAGGGTAGTTTACAATAACCTCTATTACTCTGCACAATGTTATCTTGAGATCTATATAATAATTCTGTGGAATTAAAAATTCATATATAGTTAGAACGTGTTGTTTCTCAAGGCAGGAGCATAAAACGTGGACTGTGTGCAGATCTGGTTAGTGCTAATTTAATGAGGGTGCAGAACTGCTAACTTCCCCCAGGTGCTTGCTGCTTTACATCAGAAACATTGCAGATGATTCTGGTTTTGCTAAATGAAAAGGTTTAACAAAATATACACAAACTTATATATAAAAATATATATGCAATTATGCAGACACATAAATATATAATTTAAAATGTACTAAATACATATGAAAGATCTGGAGAGAGATAATTATTTCATATTTGTGTTGAAGTTGTTGCCAAAAGTGAACGAACGCAGTAAATTAAACAATGCTCTCTGATCATTGGTGTAATCAAATTGAGTGTAAATATTTTGGCAGAGGCTCTGATTTCTGTCAACAATTATTAGTCAAAAATATATTTGCTCTTGGACTGAAAAGCAATTTTCATGTATGTCACCAAATTTAGCTACTTTAGGGCGTGTTGTCAGTGTTAGGTGTGTTTGTGCATTACATCAGCTGCAGAACTCCCAGTTCTCTTCAGTAAATAAATGTGAATTATTTAACAGTTGCTTGAATCTTTGTACCTACCCTACCTGGTTGTTCAACATGGAAATGGCCTTCTTGTTCTGTAATCTTTTCTGCCTGGAAAAGGATTTTCAGTCTATTCTGATCTCTTATTTTGGTGTTTATTTTTCCCATATACTCACGTGTTGTTTGCTTTGAATACAGATGGAGCAACTAACAGAAAAACTGTGAACTGACATTTTGGCAGATAAAAAATAAAATTATTAATGGTAACCTGCAGCCAGAAAATGGCCCTTTACCTTAACCTTTACCTGGGGCCTTGGTCTCCCTTTTGACCACGCTGCCTGCTCCAGAGCTGAGAAATTTCTCAGATAGGCCTTGTCTTTTTTCAGTATTTAGATTATTTAATTTTGCTGACCCAAAATTTCCAATCTCCTCTTCCCTCCTCCTTCCCTGGGTCTCTCAGTTGCTTGGCAGAATAGAAAAGCTCATCAAAGACATTTGAATTCTCGTGGTTTGCTGCAAATGGAAAACAATGTTCTCTCAAAATAAAGAGTTTTCAGATATTTTTTACAAATGTGTTGTAAAAATAATTTCAAATCCCTGTACTTATGTAGGCTTTTTCTTTTCCACAAGGAAAGTTTAGAGTTACACAGTCAGTATTACCAGAGGCTGTGGAGTCATTAGTAACATCTCGGTCTTTCTGAGGAGGGACAAATAAATTCAGTAAATGACATTATCCATTAGCTGGGTAGAAGATTAGTTTTAGAAATTGTTTTTTTCAGCCTTTTTCTCATAAAGGGATAAGGGGGTTTGGGAGGTGGTAGCTTTGAATACCTAAGAAAAGAGTCATGAATCACCTTGTCATTGCTCTTGAGTAGGGCAGTTTGGGAGGTTCAAGCACACTACTTGCCTATTGGAAATATCTTTTCTTGTCAAGACTGTTCTAGTAGCAGGGCTTTCTCCTGGATTTAGTGACAGTGAGTGACAACTTGCCATAAATTCCATGAAATCTAGAAGGTCCTTTTAGCTTCATGATGAGGTCTGATAGAAGTAGGAATTCTGTTGGAGGATCTTTGAGTTCATATGCACTACCATTTCAGACTTGGCAGGGGGGTGGTCTGTCAAGAAACCTCAAGCTGAGTAACATGGCAACCAAAACGGAATGAAAATGCCCTTTTTCTGTTCAGCAATATAAGTTTCTTAACAGATGTAGCAGAGAAGTACCAGAACTGAAACTGTAAAGTTACAGCGGTCTTTACAGGCAGAGCATTTCTATTTTGCCAGTTTTTGTAACATGAACAAAATGTGAGCGTAGGATATCTCAAAGAGAAAATCAACCAAACACTTTGACTATGCATCACTTATCAGTGGAACTGGAAGGCTGTTGCTACTTTGGAATACTGTATGGAGAAATCACTGAGCTCTAAAAACCCATTGCCTTTGTTAGCAAAAAACACGTAGCAGATGCCATGTTGTTTGTTACTGGTGACACCTTTCGAAAGCAGAGAATAGCAAACAGATTTTCTCTGTACTAGCGGCATTCACAATCACTCTTGCAAGGCTTATGACAGCAAAGCGTGTATTTCACACGTGTGAGAAGAGAAAGGAGTGTTCTTTCTGTGCCGTCACCGCTGCCTCATTGAGAATTGTTGGCAGGCACAGGGTGGAGTCTGCAGCGTCAGGAGAAATGGAGGAGAGCATGTGAGCCTGGGCTGTGTGAAGGAGGTAGTCAAATAACTGTAAGACACCTGCAGGAAAGGGGACATCTGGTTTAAAGCTGAGACAGAATGAAGCAGAAGAGGATAAACAACTGGGGGGTAAGATGCTGGGCTGAAAAGTACATGGGGGGAAAACAGAAATGTTGAGGCATCCTCAGTTATTTCTGTGACATTCTGTGAGCTTCACTACTTGTGTGAGACTTATTTTCTGGAGTATCCTGAAAGGGCTGAGCAGTGAGGGTTTGGTTTGACTGAGCTTAGCCCGTTCTATGGGCCCTGAAACACAGCTGGCTCCCTGTGACATGTGGTGTCACACGGCAGCATCATCACTGCCAGCCTGAATTAAAAAATACATGGTGTGATGTCAGGCTTGAGTTTGATGTCCTGACTTAGTTGAAAGGAAGTAAATTTAATATGCCAAAGCAAGATACTTTCTGTGCAACGTGCAATTCAACCTGTCTTGCAGTGGCAAATAGGTTAGTAAGAGAAGAATTGGACTTGGTTTTGGAAAAAAGTAGTGATTACTTTGGTTCGGATAAGATTATAAGTGTCAGCTCCCTGTGCTTTAAGGAACTTTGAGTTGTTATCAGAAAGAAATTGTGTGTGCATGCAGCTGGTTTACTTTACCAAGATCTTCAAGACTTTGTGGAAGTCAAGTATTTAGATTTAAATTTTCTATAGCTCTTTTGTTGCTTTTGCATATGGAGTAGATGACCATGTTGCTGGAGAGTTTCTGTCTGTATCCATTTAATTGGTATTCTTGGGAAAGACAAACTTAAAGCAAAATTTGGGAATGATTACTGATCACTGAAGCCAAGTCTTCTGATCCTGCAGTCAAACCACAGAATAATCCCTTTTATAGACTAATCAAACCCCATCGTTTTAATGCTCTCTTATTTGAGAGGCTGTTCTGGAACCTCCATTCTTTTTTTGGTTAGAAATCTTTTTCTAATTCCTGTTTGAAACATAGGCATGCCCTGGTTCTTGAGGTGCCATGTCCTTTTGGTTAAATAGGTCTTCTTCCTCCATGACTTGTGTATAAGCCGCAATTACATTCCCCATGGTATAAAGCTATTACTGGCTAGCCCCAAGTGAAGAGATTACATACCAAACCCACCCTGGCATTAGTGGGAATGCACTCCCTTACAAGAGAAAATAATGGGTTTTGGAACTGTGTGTTAAAGAACTTGAAGCGGTAGAGCTTTGAATGGTGATAAAGCCCACGTTTATTCCATTCCTCTAATCAGAAGTGATGAGTCATTCTGCTGTGCAAACCCGGGCCTGGGGCCTGTCAGCAGCTTCAAGGAGAGAATCGTTTCTCCACAAATAACGTCACCTCTGTAGCGCTGCTCGTCTCGGCGAATCCAAAAGCAGTTCGTGAAAGGACCTTTAAACTAGATAGGAAGATTGCATGTCCCCTCCTGGAGTGAAGGCCTTGTCCCCCGTTGTGATGCAGCAGTTTCTTAACACCACAGTTTTATTACCAGCGTGAGAACAAATGAAGTGAGGATCAAATTCAGTTAAATCCACAGGGTGGCCTTGGATGTGTTGGGTGCTGGGACAGCCGGGGGTCCCTGCTCCGGCACTGAGGCCTGGGAGGTTTTTTCCTTCCTTTTCTGTCATCATTTTAGTCTGTTAACTTCACAACTCCCTCAGCCTTTTCTATCATGTCTGTCTTTTCCTGGTGGAGTGGGAAAAAACCTTAATGGTGGTGCTGGGTCTTCTTTCCTTTCCTTTTGATTAATTTAGGCTTTTTGATTAAATGGCAGCTTTCATCGCTTTCAGCAGTCACTTTCTGACAAGGCAATTTATAGATGCATTGGCATTATATGATTAGGATGAGTGCAGTAAATAACAAATGAGTGTGATTTATTTTGTTATTTAAACAGATCCTCCCCCAAATTCAAAGTTCATGCTGTTTTCTTATATGGAAATATATTTTATTTGTTTGCTGAGTAATCTAATACTTGGTGTACCTTTCAAGCATAACTGCTGCCATGAAGCACTGAACACAAAAGACAAGACATGCAATATCACTGCGAAATTTATTCTGTACTTCTGCAAAACTTGAGCTAACCACATATGAAGAAGGAAAAGTTAGAGTTCAAACAGCGCTTTTGGTGTTTCCATCTCGTGCCAAATCAGCTGATAATTAGATGTCATGTTCTGGTTAATCAAGAGCAGCTAATCTCCAGATACCAGTGTAACTATCTCAAACTCAACAGTTTACAGCCTCTCACGGGGAGCCTGAACTCAACTGTGCAGAGACAGACAAGTGCTAGTGACTGACACAGCTGCTGGAATTGGTTAGATGTTTCCTGGAAGTATTTCACTTCTCAAAAAGTAATTTCAAAGCAAACTTGAAATGCTTAAAAGATGTTTGTTAAGTTAGACAAAACAAATAAAACACAGGAAGAACAGAGGCAGAACATTCTACCATTTTCTTTCCAGATTTTTGGAGCAGAATATTTTTATTCTCTATTACAAAATATTTATTTTGCTTCCAACAGCTATGTTGATGTTACAAAACAAAAGGACAGAATTGGAATGAAAGGGTTTAATTGCTGTGAAGGGAAAAAATTTGTTTCATTTTTGTGGGGGAAGCTTCATGGGTTATGGAGTTCCTTGCTTCTGTTGAGGGTGTGGTTAACTGTTACAGACTAGTATTTCTGTGGGAGTCACAGGTCACACCAGCACTAGCTGCAGTGTAGTCATGTACAGTCCCGTGGGAACGAGCTGGGGGATGACTGAGTGAGGAAATTTCTGGGGTTACATGATGCTAGAGTCACAAAATCATATCTGGATGCCTCCTCTGGAGAGGCAGTAATATGAAGCACACAGACTCTGGAGTGGTACATTTTGATAAATATATTTTCAATCAAATCCTGAGAAGGCAGGACAAAAGAGTCACTTTGGTAGCAGGTGTTGTAGCTGCACGTAACAGCCTGATCAGTGAATTCTCACGTACTGGTGCCTGATAACAGGCTGGTTGCAGCTCTTCATACTTTCTAGAAGCTTCTGCCGCACTCTCCAACTAACAGCCCAGAACAAATAATAGGATTTAGAAGTTTATGAAGTTGTCAAGACTGAAGGCAAAACAATCTCACCTAGCTTGCTGCCTTCTCTGGGAATATTGTGAGCAGACCCTGCCCCTGTCCTCACTGAAACAGCTCCCTCAAATCTGTGATTTTCTTTTTGCACTCTGGTACTAGTTTTGCTTTTCCACAGGTGAATGTTGGAGCAGTCTGTAGTTCTCACCTGGTAGTTGCTTGTAAAAAACAAATCTTGGGTCTTCTCTTGCCTCATGAGAGACACTGGAGGAGTGTAATTTCTGCTCTCACGTTTTTTTTACATGTCATACTAATTGCCTTTGTTTTGAAAAAGGCTCTTTGGTCTATTTATTGGTTTATTTGTCTCAGGCCTTTAAGTCTGAGATAAACAAGCAGGTTTCCCTATTTAATTTGATAAATGGCTGTAAATTTGAACAGGGGCTCAAACAGAAATAAAAGATTAATGGAAGACTACTACCTATTAAAAAAAATTAAAAAAATAAAAGGAAGGTTTTTTGAGTTTGACTTTTTTTTTTAAAGCTATGGTAATAGAACACTGAAATATCATGAAAGGATTGACTAAGACATCCCATTCAGATGACTGTACACATTTGTCTGCAGATGTCTGCGAAGGTCATCCAAGCTGTCGTGCATAGGTCCAGGGCTCTGCAATTCCAGTGTATTTACACTGATTCATGAATTAGGTTAATTTCTCTGTGAAATTCCTTGAGATCCCTGCTAATGATAAATTCTTTCTTAAAAGCATTCTTTTCCTCCTAGATAGTCTTGTATCAGCTGGACCTCTCACAGATTGAGTAACACGATGTTTTAGCCCTTGTTTTTTTGTACTTCTGCTGTTCAGTCTTGTTAATAATCTGTTCTCAATTTACAGCTATAGAACTGGGCAGCAGAATTTATCTTCCTGTTACAGGGAAGTGCATGTTGCAGCCTGGAATTACTTAAATGGATATGTGTGACTTCTACTGATCGAGAAACAGAACTTGCTGTGCACTGGGGTGGGAAGTCATGGTATGGAAGGTTGCAGTTCAGTGTGGGATTTCACTTTGATTCATTGGAAGTGAAGGCAGGGACAAAAATCTGCAAAGTTAAAAAGTTTTCTCTTAAAGAAAAAGTGGAATTGATGGATAAATAACCTAATCCACAGATTTCAAGATTTAGTAATAGTGTTAAAGATGAAATACCATAGGTGTTAGTAGATGGCTTTCCTAGAGTTTAAATACAGAGGATGGTGCTGAAACTTGTCCTTTGTTTGGTACCCAATATTTTGTATGCAGATCTTTTAATCATAAACCATAAATTCCTGCCCAAAGCTTCCTGACAGACTTGGTGATTTCTAGGCAAGATCCATCTAGATGCTTCTCTGTGGCGCACAGGGGAGGGACGAGCCTGCCTGCTGCCAGGAGCCAGCGATGCCCTGCAGTGCTCTCGCAGCTTCTCACTCAGTAGCTCGGCCAGATAATCCTCCCTCCCCACTGAGGTGAAGCTGTACCAAGGCCAGAGCTCTGGTGGAGCTCAGCGTGGCTGTGTGTCTCCAGGAGTGCTTTTTCCTCTAGCACACACTTCACTAAACAACTCTGTGTGCTCTGAGGTGCTTTGCGGACCTGATGCACTGAACCTCACCTTAGCCACGGGGGCCAAAAGCCATGGGAGCCCTCTGGTTTTCCTGGTGGGCTGTAGACCTCTCTAAGAGCTGGCATAGCCCCTCCTGCTTGGAAATGCTTACCCCTGTAGGTTAAGCATATGTTTATTCAAATTCCCAGGAAGCTGTGAGTTGAAGGATGCATTTTTGTCCTGGTTTCTGTCTGCCTGTCTTCAGGTTTTTGCTCATGTGCTGCTGCTCTTGCTTTATGTGGTGGTTAGAGACTCTCAGACATCGGGACATCCGTGCCTGAAAGGAGCGTGTGGGTGTATTGATGGAAGTACCAGGAGGTATTATACATGCTAAATCTCAAGAGGCTGGAATTAAAACATTTTTGTTGCCACATGAGAGCAAATGAGTTGAAATGGGTGTGCTACTTACAGAGCCCATGTAAGGATTTCTTATTAACCCTTTTGACATTACTCGTTCCAATATGCCTTCTTCCTTTGTGAAGAGAAAAATTGGATACAGCTGTAAATATTAGGTTTACAGTGGGCACAAATCAAACTCAAATTCTCAGGTTTAAAGATGTGAACTTGTTAACAGTCTTTTCCCCTTAAAATATAACCACTCCCCAGATTTAGATGAGGCAGGACATAAAATAAGGACATGTGTAAATCTGGACCTTTCGATCCAAGTTCATTTCTGCTTTTGGCAATAACTTGTTATAAGTCAGATTTTTGGGTAGTTTCCGAAACTGTGCAAAATGTCAGTGGATGAACACGCTTTCAGAGCAATGCACGAGTGCATTCAAGTGTATATTTGCACATGAAGAGGCTGTAACTGTCCCTCCAGATGCTGGGTAGGTGCAAACAAGTGACAATTTCTGCACACATGAACTGAGAGCATTCACAGATAGGGCAAAAATTTTCTGGGGGCTGGTAGGAAATGTGGTCTTTGGCTACCTCGTTAAGGCAGCATCATAAGTTGAGTTTACATCTTCTATCTCTCTGAATCCTTAGTAAGTATTTACTTAATCCACTTTTCTGGATCTTTTTGCTTCTGCTTAGGAGGTTGTGTTGAAAATCTTTTTCTGTTATCCTCTGTATTAATTATCCTTGAGTGTCAGCCACAACAAGTGGCCTCTACACCTTCCCAGCTCCAGAGGAGAAGTGAGTCCCAGAGCAGGAGTGTGCAGGCAAAAACACAAAGTTTGCCTTGGCTGCTCAATGAGAGGGCTGATCCAAGAGCAAAATCCAGTTCTAACTCTTGGTTTCACCCCCTTCATCAGTAATAAATAATCCCATGCACCTCATCTTCCCTGCCACTGACTAGTTTTAAAATACACTGTTACTTAAGAAGAGGGCCTGGGTTCTTGGGGGGCTGCTTTCCATCTCTAGTCCTGTTGTAAACTTCCTAGGGTAGGTTGCAACTGCGATCCTAACGGAGAAACTGAAAGGATTCAAGTTATGGTGTGACTTTACCATTGCTACCTTCTCTTGGCACAGTTTTAATACACATCCCGTTTCTTAGATTTAAGAATTGACTGGTCCCCAGTACAGGCCAGCAGCAGTTTCTCCAAAGTCATTATGAGTTACTGGTCCCTGTTCTGTTGATGCTTAGTACTGTATTTTGAAGAGGAACAGCACTGGGCAGTATTTATGTCTAAAAGGAAAAAGATTAAATGTTGTGTTGTGTGGGTTCTGCACCGTCCCTATGGAAGATAAGATCTTCTGATTTGTAAGAGGAGAAACATGTGGCTTTTCTGACATAACACCCAGTTCTGAAAATGTGATCTGAGAGCCGAGCTGGGTTGCTCTTGGTTCAAGCTGAATGTATTGTTCTGAGGAACAATGAGATCTTGAGTAACAGTTTTATCAATAGTGCTTAAGATATGGAGGAATGTATTTCCTTTTCAGGATGCAATCAAATGTCCTTCTCTCTTGTATTTTAACTAAAATTAGACTCATCTGTTGGGGTTTTTTTCTATTATCATTACTGCTAGCATTATTATTATTTTTACTACATTTCACTTGTAGGCAGCTGTTTTTCACAGTACTTTGCTAGTCCAGCTAGTCTGAGGTATGGAGTGAGCCTCTCTGCAACCAACTGCTGTTACTGAAGACCTGATCACTTACAGCTTTGTTAACGTCAAATGAGATTGTTAAATGCTTAGGGACCTTGTAATTGGGTCAGGAATTTTTCTACTTTCTACCTGAGGTGGTAGGTAGACTTGAACAAGTTTCTCTGTTGTGGTCCTTAATTAGGCAGATTTCCTACAGTGGCCAGAAGTAGTCTATGCACCAAAGCCTCAGGACCTGGGGCTCGGTTTTAGGACAGAGCTGCAGGTTGCAGACTCCTGCCCTATACAAGGAGCTGCTTGCCTTCCCCTCTGTCAGAGGAACAGCACATTTCCACAAGAGAAAATGCTTTTCTCTGTTGTGGGACCTGCTCTGCAGCCATCACCTGGCCTTTTATATTGGTGCAAAAGGAGGTAATCTGTAACTTGGGTAGCCAGCAGCATTCGATCACAGCTGAACTGTGTTTTTGAGAGTTATGCTGCATAAGCTGCTGTGCAATTTCATAGGAAACTGAGTGGAAAATATGCTGGGGGGAAGTTTGTTTTTTTTTTTTTTTTAATACTTCTAGGTAAGTTTGGCTCTGTGCCTTGATACTCTTAAACGCAGCATCTTAGCAGTTTATCACCCATCAGGAAATGAGCAGGTGCCACTTATATTGATACACATATCCAGGGAGAGCTCTGACATGGTTTCCTACCAAAATAACGTTCAAGGCTGATGTAAGTTGGGCTGGTGTGATCTGTAGGATTAAACGCTGTCCAAGAGCTGTGCAAGAACACTGCCTTAGAATGGGGAGAACCATTCCATTGTTACTCTCCTTGCAACTATAGTTTGGAGTTTGAACCCAAGTCATGTGTGGTAGATTAATTTATTTTTTCTTGTCAGAGCTGCATCAAATGAGGGATACTTTGAGCAAGTAGCTGTAAGTCCAGAGGGAATGTCCAGGTCTCTAACAACATCTGTGGAACTGAGCGTGCTATTTTAGCCCAAACAAAACAGGTTCAAACTTAAATAGCTGTAGATTAAGGCTTTCAGTGGTAAAAGTATATCTTCAGATACCTTATTTCTTGTACCTTCCACAAATATGTTGGGGTTTTCATACTGGTTTGTACAAGGTCAGCAGTTTTACAGAAAGCCAATAAGCCGTGTCTTGCCACAGACATATTTCTTGGCTTCTGTGCAGTCAAAATCTAAACTTTATGCCCCCATGGATTTTTAAACTGTTACATGCATATGTAATGATTTAAAAAGGTCTCCCACAGAGTGTTTGATGTTTGTATTATTGTTTTGTTTATATTACTAGTAGTAGCTGACTAAAGATATATCACTGTCTTCCAGAGAGTCTTGTCCTTTCTGCACATATGTGTTTGTGCATGCATAACAATATACTTTTGTCCTATTTTATAGCTCTTAGGCTACTTATGTTGCTGCATCTTCACACCCAGACTTGGTTTAAAAACATTAAAAATGAACTCCTATTATAATTTTTCAAACTTTGAATATACTCCTAATGGAGTACTTTAAAGTGCTTTAAAAATTGTAGATTTCTTTTCCTGGTAGTGCAAAAACCCCAACCAACTTTGCTAATCCCAAGAAAATCCAGATTCAGTCACTAAATCAGTGACTGTAACTCCAGCTCCAATATGCTGCATGCAATTTGTTTCAGTAAGAGGTTGTTTTGCAGATGGAAATGATTAGCAATAAAATGTATTGCAATAATGGAGCGTGTTAAGGTTACATAAGTTCAAAAATACACAGTAAAAACAGGCTGTCATTTGCCTTCTCATAGAGTTGACCCAACTAAAAGTGCTCACAGTGCTGCATCACATGAGCAGCCATTCTCTCACTTCTCTCCACTTGTCTCCTTTTCTCCATTTCTGCATTCTCTTTCCTCTCCTTGCTTGATCTGTCTGTTCTTCCCAATTAATGTTTGCATGTCCCATCTTATCCCCCTGCTCTTCTGTCTCCACAGGAAATTCTGTATTCCTTCTCTGTGGGTTCTCTGAGAAGGGATGTTGCAGGAAAGACAAATGCCTGGTATGATTCACCCCAAAGTGGAACCCATGCTGACTAAGGGAGCAGTGTTGCTGTACAGAGCTGTGAATATACGTGGTGACAGGCATGAAGATTGCTCTTTGTATTTCCTCCAGGAATGGCCAGGCACCAAATGAATCAGTGCAGAGGGCAGGCTCATTTAGTGACGAATCATCCCACCCAAGACACAGGAAAAGAACCTTTCTCCCACAGCAGGAAAGAGGCAGGTGGGAATGCTGGAACTAAGGAAAATCTCCTTTGCCTGGCAGTGCTAGTAGCAGCTGTTTCCTTATCCTTCTGTTTAGGATGTCTGCCGGGGACAAGAGTGTACATGTGCCACAGACAGTTTGTTGCATTACAGTGAGCCTGAAAAAGCCATTTTGAATTGGCTTGCATTAGTGAAGGGCATAAAAGTCTGCGTGAAGCTGCTCAATGAAGTTTGCAGTTAACAGGGAGGATCAGTCCACTGAGGAGGGGGAAGATGTAAGAAATCTCATTTAGATTGCCTTCCCCCAGCTTGCTTCATCAAGTGTGATTTTCTGAGTACCCTCTGTCTTGTTAACGATGTGCAATAACAACTACACAGAAGAAAAATAAAAGCTAGCTTGCTCATTTGGGGAAGCACAAGTAGGATAAACACCAGAGCTTCTTCATGGAATGGAAATAGCTGTCCAACATCTTTTCCTGTGAATTCTGGAAGGCAAAGGATTAGATGAAACTAGCAAGTGATGGGGCAGGTTATGAGAACTTGGCTCCTAATGCGTCCTGGGATTCATTTGTGGGGGTCCTTCATGCAGGGTGCTGTGGATATCAAGGAGTTCACAGAGGTTCAAGAAGAGGCCTGGCTTATTCTCGGAACAGAAAGCCACCAAAGTGTTTGGGTACAAAGATACTACTCGTGGCTTCAAACGTCCCTCAGCTGAGACTGTAGTGCTCCACGAAGTGCTCTGCAGAAGTGCCACTGGGAAACTTGCCTTTGTCCTGGACTCTCAGCTGAGAAGCTCCTGTTGGCCACCATGAGAGCCAAGATAAGGGGCTAGGCAGATTGCTCATGATTGCTGTATTTCTATGCTGTCTTTCCTTTCCTGAGCTGTCCTTATTGCTCTCAAGTATTACTGGTAGTATAAACAATATGAACCTATATTTAAATGTGGTGGTTGCTCCTGATTCGAGCTGATATTTTTATAGTACACCCAATCTCTTCTGGCAGGTGATTGATTTAAGTCTCTCTTCTTGTTTTCAGTAACTCTCATCAGTCTGACCCACCCTTTGATGGGTTGTCCACCTTTTTACAGTAGTGGCTACAAATTTTCACACAGTTCACGTTTTTTTGCCTAACAAGATTGTTGGGGAATGAAAAGATTTGACTCTGCCACTGCTCTGCATGATCCTGGTTCTCTCCTTTTCTCACTGAGTGTCTGGCTCTCTTCCACACTGAGTGCAATTGAGCTGCCTAAGCTTGGGCAGGTGCCATTTTAGGCATGCAGAGTATCCTGCCTGGCCTCCAGGAGAGCTTGGCTCATCATTACGGTCCGTGTCAGATCTGCCAGCCCAACAGAGCTGCCTCAGAAAATTTTCCAAACTTTTTCAAGATATCTAAGTTCAGAAAACTGGTTTCAGTTCTATCCTTAAAGCACCTGTTTTCTTTAGCAATTTTTAGTACATCTGCATTGACTGTTTGCTTTGAATTCTTTATTTCCTTCCTTCCTTAATGTCCTTCGCTGTCCTTTTATACTTTTCTCTCTTTTCCTTGTTTTTGCCTTAATTCTCCTCTTTTTATGAATTTCTCTTCTTTTCACTTCCTATCAATGTCTCCTCCTCTTCAAGCCGTCCCCCTTCTCCAACTCTGCTGATGTGGTTGTTCTTCATTTTCCATCAAAAAGGCGTTTTGGAGTATGGGAGGCTCCTTCAGTTTGCATGTGGATTGTATAGGGAGCTCTGTGTGCATGTGTGTGGCTAGAAACTGTTGACTGACACCTCCCAAAGAGCTAAATTACGGAACAAAAGAAAATCACTTCAGTTTTAACCAATGACTTGGCCTTCCCACATGCCCACTAGCTAAGCTGCAATTGGGATAATTCATTAATGAAATCATCCTCCAATAATAGCTGTTTCTATTGAATCAGCTGCATCTCTGTACCTCTTCCTTCTGTCTGCCTTTTGTTTAGCGTGTGGCTCAAATGCTGGAGTGCTGGGGCTCCTCTGGGTACCTCGATAGCCAAGCCTGTAGGCTCTGTTATGTGTTTGGTGGCTGTGTCAAATCTCAGCTCTGCCACAGGTGAGGTCAAGACAGCCTGGTCCTTGAGCAGGCAGGAGTCCAACACTTCTCATGAGGCACCCCCAGTTGCCGCCCCTTCATTTCTTCCCTGCCTCCTCCGCCCGGGAACCACAACGGCAAAGCGATTCCAACTCCACATCACCAAGGAATGGGTTAAAACGCTGTTGAACTGAGAGAGTGAGCGTGTGTGTAATGCCTCCACAGCCACCCACGGCCTGAGCCCCAAAGGGAAAGTCTTAGATCTCCTTATATGGGGATCTTCTTTTCAGAAGAAAGTGGTCAGAATTTGGACGGTGTCTGCGTTCAGTCTCAGCGTGTGCTCAGGGCTGTCACCTCCTGTGTTACGGTGCCACGGAGCTCAGTGCAGACCTTCTCCAAGGCGGGAGGGAAGCGGTGGGGGTCAAGACAGCTCAAACGCTGCTGCTTTTAGTAGTACAGTGCAGTTACAAAGAAATCTGGAGGGTATGATCTTTACTTTTGCAGATTTTTTTACAGATTTTTTTTTTTTTTCTTTTAGACCGGTAGATGACTTCCCTGTTTGAATATTATGGTATTATAGATTTGCTGCTCCAGCACTCCTGTCCAAAATTATGCTTATATTCTTCTCTGATTTTTTTTCTCCCCTTCTTACTACTTTCCAGGAACGGGCACATGTGTGCATAGGAATACCCACATGTACATTCAGCCCAGTGAAGCTGGCCTGCACATGAGCTCAAGAGTATCTGAATGTGCAGGGGCTTGGGATGATTATTTACATTTCCTTTTATGGGGATCTTTGCAAGTGTAGTTTTATGGTGATTCATTTTTTGGCCAAGGCTTGGCCTTGAGTCTTTTTCAGATTTTTCATTAAAAGGACTGTTGCCTTTAGTGATACTTTACATTTCTCCCCTCATGCCTGCCTTGAGCTGTGCACTGTAAAGAATATACAGGAGTGCACGTGCTATGGAGGGTAAACTGAGGATGAGCACAAGATAAGAAAGAATCAAAAAGGAGCTGGCAAGGTGTGTGGCACAACCCTGGGCTCTGGTGTGTTAATGACTCCAACAGCTCAGATGCTTCTTTATTCTGTTTATTTGATGCAATAGATGTAAACAATGCTGCTCCCTCTGCTCCCCATCCTTTCAGCTTCCCTGTAAGTGCTAAACTGAAGGAAATTACAGGTTTTGCAGAGACCAGGAAACCTTCAAGCTCAAGTCCAGAGCTGCTTTCCCTGGGAGATCTCACTTCTCAAAGCACAGGAGAGCACTATGAGGATGGGCTCTGGGAAAAGTTCAGCTAGCAGCTGGTTCATCCACACAGTCCCCTGTAATCTTAGTCTCAGGACAGCCAGGGAGCTGTGTCTGCCCATGAGATGGCAGAGTGTTCCCATCTCTCAGGTGTGAAAGAGAGGCACTGCCCCCGTGCTGCTGTTTTGACGGGGGAAGCCATCATGGAAAGCCTCATCCCATGGCAGTGGATATGCCACACCGAGAGCCTGCTGTCAAGTGGTGGCTGTGCCAGGTATCCTGTACAAGCAGAGCACCACTTTGCTGTCAGACATGCAGTCACTACATTTTATTTCCTAGGTGAGACTAGGAATTGGATCCTGTCTACCCTTACCTATGTTTCTTTAGGATCCTGCAGTAATTTCCTGCTGCCTTAAGCTGCCGTAGCTTCAGTGGTACTGGCACAGCATCACATTTGCCTTGAGACTTAAACACTGCATGAGAGCTGCAGGCAGCTACGAAGTGATCCAGTGGGGTCCAGCTGCTGCCCTTCAATTCCATCAGTGAGCAGTGACTTCCAGCTGATGCTTTCCATTTCCATTGGTGATGCAATTGCTTCATCCCTTTAGAAGGACTTGAATTAATTTCTGAGGGATTGGACTCTTCTCATCAGCCTGTCTGTGACCCCTGACAGTACTAATACTGCAAAACCAGACTTGATTAATCATTAGGCTTTTAAAGAAGATTTCCAAGCCTAGCTGCCTGGATTATCTGCAGCTATTGCCAACACTGACGGGACAGCCTGTAGTAGAAAGGGGCATGGTTGGTGCTCAGCTATACATGCAAGCATGTTATTTCTTCCCTATGAGATTAAAGTTTGGGAAGTGCTTTTCAGCTGCACTGAGTCTGGTTTTAGTAGTACAAAGCAGCAATGATCTCATTTAAGGTAAGAAAGATCTCTCTTCTCTTCTCCAACAGGTATAAAAATCACCCAAATATTTTCAATACCTGAATGAGAACACGATTTGGAGATTGAAACTTAGTCATGTGTAACAGGTGCAATTCTTTTACTTTTGACTGTTCAGGCTATTCATTTGAAAGATCCTTGTGGGTCTCTTCCAACTCAGAATATTCTGTGATTCTGTGAAAGCTGCTGTTGGTAGTTTTAATATAAAAATGTTTGCTCTTCAGTCGTCACAGTCCATTACAACTAAATGTGCCCATTCCACCAAGTGACTGGTTTGAGCTGAACATCTTTCATTTTCTGTGATTGCTGACATGCTTCTCGGCACCTCTTAGGTTAGCTTAGGTTGACCCACAGTATACTTTCTTTAGAGGGAATGAGCTTTTAGTCATGATATATGCAGGTATGTGTCCCATTGGTTTATGAAGGGAATCCTGAGTGCCTGTCTTCAAGATACCCCTGGAATCAGTTCTTGGCTTCACCACTGTCTGGTTCTGGTCTCTGAAAACTATAATTTCTTGAGTGTGTTTTTGTACCTGATTCCTTGCCGTTTATATCCTAGATATAAAACAGATATAACTGCTGAGTTCTCCTTCTTCTTTGTCTCTTTGCCAAGATGTGCATATTTAGCTTTTTCTTAGTCTTTTCTTTTAAATCGCTTACACTGAGTTTAGATGCAGTGATGTCAAACAGTATTCAATAAGTAATGTATAATACTTTTGTAATTTGTAGGACTCTTGAGCAAGAGAAGACAAATTAGCTTTCACCGTCTTTGTGAGCTAGAAATTCTCATTCCAGTGTTTTGTTTCAAAATAGATATTCAGAGAAGTCACAGTAAGGAAAAAACTTACTAAATCATGAAACTTCTCTGGCTCCCAGTATGGAATATTTTCCATACAGACCACTTTCAATTATTTGTCCAAAATCCTTCTAAATACCCAAAGCAATGGATCTTCTGAACTTTCTGTTGGAAGACTGTTTGATAACACACAAGAACTACTTGTAAAGACAAATTAATGTTTTAATGCAAGTTTTCTTCTTATTATTTAATGTTGTTACTCATAGGTTTACTACTTCTTGCACAACTCAAAATTCCTCTCCTTTCTTAGTGTTTAAAGTCTTCAAGTATTTGTCGTTTCTTCTTGTATCCTTTTTCTTCATTGTCTCGGAGCCAAGGTCTTCTTATTTCATTTTCTTAGTGTCTCCTTTTAAATCAGCCCCCGGATGTTCTCGTTTCTCCTCTGCTACTGCTTTAGCTCCATTTTTGTTTAAGTTAATGAGCTGTCTCAAAATGAATGAAATATCCCTGAGTGTTCTAGAAAGAAGGACGGAATCTCCCTGTTCTCTGATGTGCTGGCCCCAAATGCAAAGCCATTTTAATGTGTGTGATTGTGAGAAGGTCAAAAGATCCCTGAACTGACGTGGGAATTCCCAGATACCCTATTTATTAGAGGATTTCCCACATAAATAAAATACCTTGTGTAACATGGGACTCGACATAACTTTTTCTCTGTTTCTGGGGAAGCAAACACTCACACCTTGCAAAGGCTCCTAATGTACCTGTGCAAATAAATTGTGTGCATAGAGCAAATCTGGTGGGTTGAATTTAGTGTGGAGGCTCAAGTGGACTCTGTCACATGCTGTGTGAACATAGCCAGACTTGCTGTTGTCATGTTCCTGTCTGGAGTTGTAGAGGTGTTTAATCATAGTTCTGTCATGGGCCACCAAAATCCTTAAGACAGCCCTACCTTATGCTCAGCTGTGTTGGGGTTGCTTTGCACCTCTTGAGCCCTGAAGCTATTTTTCAAGGTTGTTAGAGGGACAGTGACATTCTTGCAAGGTATGTGGAAAACCTGGCAGGGACATTTTTGCTTTACTGTTGTAATCCACAGATACGATCCCTGCAGCCAATGTGTGACAGTGGGAAAAACCTCTGGATAGAGCTCATTTCAGTCTCATGGTTTTCCAGTTGTCGTTGCAGCCTTTGAAGCTACCTTTCTTCTAGCTTTATGATTTCTGATCTAACATTTTCCAGAGCAATGAAGATATTAGGCAAAAAGTGGACTTACATAGCTCCAGAGAATATTCCAGTAAGCTAAGTGTGCAAACTGGATGTAGTGCCAAAAAATAGATTTTGTTTACTGTCGTTGTCTACTTTGGCTTTGGTTGATTTTGTTCCCATCAAGTTCCAAATGAATTAATTCTGTGAGTAATATTTCCTGAGATGCTTTGTCAAACGCTTGTACTTCATATATATATGTTCCCTACAGCCACTAATTTTACCATTTGTAAAAGAGAAGGTTTTTCTGGCAGCCCTTATTCTTTAGAAACTAGTGAAACTGTAAAATTTGTTCTATTATTCTGTAGATTAGAACTGACTGTCTATGGTTTGCAAACCCTAGTTTTGTTTCATGCGGTCTGCAAAGAATTGTGTCGGCACAAAGTGCAGTCTTTCCCTTGGACACTAAATCTCATTACAGGCACTTAGAGTACATTAAACACATTTCTTAATACTAGTCATGTGTATAAGCTCCTCTTCCATTTGCTACAGGACTGTGGTTGCAAATTAAAGGGAAAATATATATATATATAATAGCATGAAGAAAGGGTGTTGTGTCTTAATTAGTTTGCACTAGACTGTTGACCTTCCTCCAGAACAGAATATATGCTCTGGTAAGAAAGCTCAGCATCTCTTTGGCCTCTGAAGATGTACACAGGGAGCTATGAAGGACTTTTCCACACCTTTTATACCCACTTCTTTTCACTGGGAATCATTGCAGTTCCAGTCCTCTTTATGCACAGAGAAACTTCTCCCTCTGTGTTTTGCCAGCCTTACATGTTCTTCTTTGGGTACTAGAGAGTAGAGAAAACTGCAGCTTAGACCACTCTACTGGCCTCCTGCTGGTTGGTCTGGAGATACCTCCCTGCCTGAGATCTCCTTGCAGCGTTTCTCCTGGTGCTCCCTGGTGAGATGCCATTCTTGTCCTTTTGATTGTTGCTTTCTCTTTTATTTGAGACTTCCTGTTTGGACCTGTACCAGTTTGTTGCCAAACAGAACAAAGTGGTAATTAGTGCAGCTGCACAGCTCGTGCTTTATAGGTGTGCAAGTGCATTGCAAACTCAAAGGATTTCTTGCATTTGTGTGTTTTCCTGCCCTGTTGAACAATCTGTGTCTCGTCTCACCCATATCTTGACAGTTCTGTGATGTTTTTCCCTTCTTGCCACGGGCTCTGTGAATCTTCCTGCACCCTTTCTTCTTAAGCCTGGAGTTTTGCACCCCTGGCTTCCCTCAGAGACCAGGTTGTTGTGTCTCGGTGCCAGAGCTCCGGGGATTCCTCCCTTCTGTGAAGGCCCCACAGCTCATTTTTTTACCCGTCTCATTTCCTCCGTTCTTCAGCATGGAGAGGATCTTTTACCCTCCCAAATATTTACTTGTCCCGTACTATCTTCCTCTTTCCTTTTTTATCATAGTGACGAGAGTGAAGCTTCACAGAGAGTCAGTGTTATGACCCCTAGATTTGTCATCTCAGATACTGGAAGTTTTACTTTCTCATAGCTTTCTGCATTTCTACATTTTGAATATGTTCAAACCTTTGTCATGTTGACCAAAAAAAAAAAAGTTGCTTTTTGAATTCACACACAGCAGAACACAAATATACTTTATTTTCTTCCCTCCTCCAGTATTCATACTTGCAGTAAATATTTTATTCCATTTTACCCAAGCGGGACAGGGAGTTCTTTGCAAGGTCTCTCTCCTGCAAATGAATAAAATAAGATTTGTTTTACTTTGTAATCCCTCATTTTCTTCATTAAATATTGTCACAAGAACTGTCAGTGAAACTCCTTGTTAACCTTAGTTCTTTAAATCTCTGTTTAGGACAAATATCAGTAAATTACCGACCTAGGAAAACTGTTGTAAAATAAATTAGATAAGCAAAAAAAAATCTTATGCCATGATGATAAATTTTGGAACGAAGATAAAAATATTTCTTACCATATACTTCTCTTCCACTACTACCAGTACTGAACAAATTCTTTCACAAGTGAAGGCAGATAAGATAGCCACATAAAGCATATCTTTATGTGGCTCTGACCCAGTTAGCTGTCCTCAGCCAGGAACCAGAATGCCTTTGTCTTATTTTTTGCCAGCCTGTGTTTTCCTGAGTAAATTTTTCATCTGCTGGTATCGCTAATTTTATATTATTGCTCCTATTACTGCAATCCTAAGGGATTTATCTAGTGCACATTAGTGTCCTCTCCTGTTGAACTTTTAACCCCTGCTGAATTCCCACTGATGGAAAGAGCCCATGCTTCCCTGAGTTGCATTTGACTAGCAGCTGCCCCATTCCATGATAGAAATTGTCCTTGTCTGCTGTTTCTGCACTGGCAACTGAGTGTTTCCAGTCATTTGATTATACACCATTTTCCCACTCTCCCCAACTTTCACTGTTTCATGCACATGTTTCACTGAGCTGTGACTTGCAAGGAGTCAATAAAGTAGGAAGATATTGGATAGCTCTTCCAGCTGGCTAAAGCCACAGAGAAGGATATTATAAGATTGGGGTGTGATATTTTGGGAAGGACAGAAAGAGGGAGCAAAAAAGAAGCAGACCAATAAGGTGTCTCAAAGCTGTAGATGAAAAGGACCTTGATTTTGCTTATGTGCTACCTCATAACGTATTTGTGCCCCTCTTACCATCATGTCAGTCAGGATTTGGGGAAAGGCAGATAACTGATGCTTTCCAAAGTGCACCTAACTCTGATCAAGCAGCTGCCTGGTCTCTACTATCTGAAGGCCAATCTGGAACCTTCCAATGTCAGACACGGACGAGTTGTCTCAGATGAATCATGAAGGAGAAGGTCACACACTGTCTTTGGATAAGGCAAACGGGAGTTAAACAACTTGGCTCGTGAAATGTCCTAGATTTGTTTGAACAGTCCTGAGAAAATTCCCTCTGTTAACAAGATTGACTGCATTCACCCAGCCACCTTGGGACTGCAAAAGGAGAACAGCGTGCCAGCGTGTTCTGCCAGTGCAGCTGTTGGGGTCTGGTATCTCTTGTTGTGAGTCTTGGCTTGGAGCTTTCCCAGGATTAAATTGCTGGCACTCGTTGCATTAACAATGAGCCAGAGGAAGGTCCAGGTTGTTTCTGCCTTGTGCTGCTTTGTTTAGATCACCTGAGCTCCCCCACTCCAGGCTGTACCTTTTTGGTCTAAAGTTAGAGATTTTGCATTTTCCTGTGCTTGCACTAGGTTGTTTTGTCCTTCCTTCTGCTGACGTAGGTGAAGGTCACAGATGAGCGTGCCATTCTCCACGTGGGTCACTTTATGTCATCAGCAGCTGTGATGATAAGACTGGTTATTAGAAATAATCTTCCTGTCTGTCAGCTGCCTATTAAGAAAACGTTGGTGTGAGTGTGCGTGTTTGTGATTTTAGAGAGAACAGACATGTACTTGTAGCCAGGCCACCTGGGGAACTGAGCTTATCATCTCTGACAGCCCCAGAGAGTCAGTCCGGAGACTCCAGATCCTCCGACATGGTTTTTGCCAGTGAGTGCCACCAAAGCACCTCCTGAAGTTGCTGAGGCAGTTAATGTGGATGCCTACTTGCACAGAAGGCATTTGAGAAAATGCAGCCACAGAGCAGGAGACCACCAGTTTCCAGCCTCCCTGGCAGTCCTTAGGTTAAGAGAAACCTCACATGTGGGACTCCACAGAGTCTCTTCTTTTAAGCTTGGAAAAGCCACGAGCAGTGTTTCAGCTGAAAACAAAGCAAACCTTAACCCCAAGGCAAAACCCATTTTCAGAGTTGTGTGCAAGATGCCTCAGCTGATTATGGGAAACTGCACTCCTTTGACAAATGCACCAGTTTCTGTGTGGCTGCAAGTAGTTCCCCTTTAGTGTGCAAATGGCACATAATGATCTTCTCTGGTTCAATTTTACCCCTCATCTGGAAGCCATAATTACTTTAAATCCAGCTTCTTACTTCCTTTGATGACTGAGTGTGCAGAACTTGGAGAGGCTAAAGACAAACCAAATAACTGAGCTCTGCCCCTTTTTAATCTCCTTCCAATCCAGTAGCAGCAGTCTCCAAATCACAGTGGTTATCTGGATGACTTTCTCCAATCCCAGAATGTTAAGATTCAAAACTAAATGGATTTAATATAAATTTATGACTGACAACTGCACCTTTTATGGTCTGAGTATCTTTTATCCTTTTTGTATAAGCTGTGAGGTGCATGTACCTGAGACAGATTAAAATGTTGAAATGCTCCTATTGCCCCCATCAGAAAACGTGATTTATCTTCTCCAGACCCAGGCTCCTGCAGTCTTTGAAGAGCAGGCTTCAGAAACAAAAGGTCGATGCACTTATCTATAAACTACAGTTTTCATCTGTAGATAAAAAAACTTGTACATTAAAAGAAACTTGTACGTATAACAGGATTCATCTTCAGCTTAATGTATTTTCCACTTAGAATAACCCAAAATAACAAGTTCTTAGCGTGCATTAGTAAAGAGAAACACTTTCTAGGGTAACCACCATTCTGAACTGCACAAGAAACCTTGATCCCCAAGGACTCTTTGTTCTTTTGGGAATGGGAGGTGCACTGGGCAGAATCCCAGTCCTCAGGGCATTGCTTAATGCACATCTGTCCTTTCGGTCACTCCAGTTGTAAACAAACTGTGAAGTCCAAGTGTGCTTTGCACTATTTGGGTCTAAATGTATCTTCTGGCTGCTTCCAAATGCTATGCCTGAAGGGATGCGGTCTTTCTCTAGGATGGAAATCCAGGCTCAGGAGCACGAGGGGACAGAAGGCTGAGGCATGCTGCACAGTGCATCACAATTCTGTTATAGCCCAGTGATGAAGCCTTCTGTGCTGGATCCAGGCTGCTCTTCCATCCTGCCTTGATTGCAGCCCGGTGGCTGGAGGGTGCTTAGCTTCCTCCAGCTGCAGCAGCAAAACCACTTGTGGTTGTTTGGGTCTGGCTTATCCTGTTGCTGATTTCATCCTGACACCAGCTGATGAACCTTGAGCCAAGACACAGTCCTGCAGCGCTGCTGCTTGGGCAGACCAGAGATCTTCCCTTGGAATGCTGTTCTCTCCCTGTGGAGAGGTGGGCTGTGATTCGGAGCAGCCCGGGGTCAGCTGCACCGTTTGGTGGAACCTGCCAGGCTGGTGGGTTGTGGGCTGGCCCACGTGGTTTGTAGTGCTCTGTGGGTTGCAACTGGCCTGTATGGACACTAGTTTGGGGATTTTAGTACATCCAACATAATATCCATTTCTGCTCTAGGCTTATTTTGCGGGAAAGCATGCTGCATTAGTAAGGGAATGGTGACTGCTGGTGAGACATCACAGCGCCATATCTCTAACGCTATTGCAGTGTGTGATTGTGTAACTTGAATCAAGGTGACTTTATTTGAGCCTAATTCGCTTTTCTGTCTCATTTTTATTTTGCATACTCTGGGGATGCTTCTGTCCTCCCTTTCCCGCCCTGGTTTAAAACATCTCTGATCCTATTTTGGTAGACTTCTCTTTGCTCTTAAGCCCTGAATAAAAAAGTGTTGATTTCTTAGTGCAGGAAAAAGCAACACTTCTGAAGCATATTCCCAAAAGACTAAAAAGATAACTCCTGGGGTTTGGAAGCTCATTTGGAGAAAGGAGATGGAGTCAAAACTAGCAGTATTTGACAAATAAAATGATGACCAAAGTATTAGGAAACATTCTAACTGCGAGGCTGCCTGGCTTGTAGAAGAGGCTTGGAAATCAAATAGTGGAAGCTCTGTCTGTATAATGTAAGCATAATAAAAGTAGACTGGACATTGCAGGGGAGAATGTGCTGTAGAGCTCAGCCCTGTTTCTTCATCCCCAACTGTTAAAATTTTTCTGACTTTCCTGTCTCTGCTATTAGTGGCTTTGCTTCTGCCAAGATAAGAAGTGCATGGCTCTTTGTGGTATTAACCATCAAATGAGAAAAATGGGATTCCTTCAAGGCTAGAGGTGAAAAAATGAGCAAATCTCTTTTTTTCTCTGTTCATCTCTGATGACATTCCACTTGCCCTTGCTCCCTCATTCTTCCCTACTCTTTGTCAACAACGGGAACAGAAATCTAAGTTTTATATATAGAATTTGTGGGGTCTTTATGCTCGACAACACATTCTCCTGTGGTTTTGAGGCTGGAAAACAATGGTTATGGGGCATTGTGGATTTTATTTAATTTTTTTTTGTCCTTGGCTGCTGGTTAATATCTGCAAGAAATCAAATTTAAGTGAAATCTACAAATCCTGGTTGTAATGACTGTAACACCTGGACTGAGCCACGAAGGACATTGTGACTGTATTGATTAGACATAATAAGGAATTTTCCTAGTGAAGGTGGGGCTTTTAAAACTTTGTCTTGAAACATAAGATTCTCTTGGCTCTCTATCTGTACATCCATTGCTGAGACACAACATCCAACACTTGGTCCAAAGTGATTTTTTTTGTTGTTTTTAAGCACACAGGCTTTGTTACTGACTTGAACTGCAACGAGCCTGCAAACATAGAAGGCTCTGCACAGGTGTCAATTTTTTTTGATTCCAAGGAATCTGAAATTTTGGAGGGTTTTGCCCCAGCTGTACTCTTGCAGCAGTCCTTTGTGGCTGTGCAGTCTGCCCGGCCCCTCAGTGAATGTAACTCCAGATTATTGGACTCAGCGTGTGTGTTTCACATACTTTAGCAGCTGTCCCAGCGCCGTAGATCTTGATGATATATGACCTCAAGATGTTTGATAAAGTATTAGCCTTTAATAATAATTAGTCAGCTCAGATGTTCTTACGGCTGAGGGAAGGCCAATTATTGATAATTAGATTATGAAAATTTATATAAACTGCATTTTAAAAGTGTTTAGGCAATAAAATGTTCATATAACCGAGACATTAATTAACCATGAGATGCTGAAATGGACTCTGCTCTCAATGTGTAACTCCACTCAGGTTTTTAAAAAAAATCATCCTTGTGAGAAAGTGGTGTGAGGACATGGAAGCTTGAGGCTTTAATACGTGTCATTAATAAACTGTGAAGCTTTGAATGGCAGTGATATGAATACCTGAAAGCAGCTTTCTTCTCACATGATACCAAGGCACTTGAAATTCACTGGAATGCTCTGCTAATAGCCTCAAGGTTAAGGCAGGATGAAGCTGATGGCCAGTTATATCTAGCCCAGGTCCTTGACTCCAGGGCTCACTCCCCTGCTGGTGCAGCTGGACCCATCTGTAATGACCTTCAGTTCGCATTGCAAGATGGATTTAATTTTGGGGTTCTTTGGAAAGGGGAAGTGGGTATGGATGAATTCTGGGGGGGTATGATGGATGTTGCTTACACGCTTAGTCTAATCTGCATGTCCTGCTAAATCCCACAATTTTACCTTGAGTTTCAGAGTAGTTGATGACCTTGTGGTAGCCCAGTCTTCTGCAGTTACATTTCTTTCAGCTTTGCTTTGGAAAACGTTAAAATTCTAGCCAGTATAGTTTTTGTAGTAAAGTTTGAAAATATATAGTAAAGCCTCAGAAACTATAAATCAAAGAAAGAAATCTATAAACATAGTTCTGCTGTTTTTAATAGGACCTTTTAAGGCAAAATCAGGATTTGTTTATTTATGAGCTGTTAGTTATAGTATGTACTAGTTTGAAATATATTCAGAGTTCTTAGAAAAAATACATTTGAAAAGAGCAGTATACAACAAAGTGCAAAATGGAGTGTGGAAGAGCTAATTTATGATCTCCCCTAAAATTACTTGAAAAGGAACAAAATCCGGGACGTGATACAAGATGGGTTTGTTTGTTTGTCTTGAAAGAATTTATCTTTCTTATCCATTAATGAAGCTGGAAGCAGTGCTGAAAACTGTAGGAGCTGTGCTGTTTTCTCACCCTTGGGAATAGAAGTTGGCCTTTAGGAGGGAACTGAACTGTAGATATCCTACAGGCATCTCTCCTTTCTAGGCGCTGTTGCATAAAATAGTCTGGCAGGAACGTGTTGTTTCTTTCACCCTGAGTCAATGCACTTCATGTTTTGCTCCTTGTTTTGCGCTATCAAAGACTAAATACTTCTGTCTTCTCTGCTGGCCATGCAACTGGCAAGTGGAGGTCTTAAAAGGGTGCTCAGTTAAGCCAGAATGTCTGAGTAATGTATGTTTCTCAAATTGAGAAATGGGGTAAAATGACAAGGCCAAAATCTTCATACTGCATTGTTTCTGCATCGTTCATCTCATTCCATGCTAGCTCCCATTGGAAGGGAAGGATGAGTGCCATAAGTAGGACCTGAACCTGGGAAACTTAGAGCAGCATTTGAAGGTACCTCATGACCAGGCTCATGTTTTTCTTTAGACCCTCTTCATAGTCTGTGCATTCTAAAAAATGTCTTACTGGGATTACATCAATCTCATCAGTTGCCATCCACGGCAGAGCAGAACTGCAGCAGATGCGCTCCAGCCTCGCTCTCTCGGGACCATGCTGAAGGGAGAGAGACTCTGAGCCTGTATCTCCGCTGCTCCTGCTCGTTCCTTCCACTCAGGCCTGCTGCTGTTTTCTGGCAACCTGTCTTGTTTGTTAGTGTCAAGAGAAAATCAAGCAGAGCCTTCCTGAGCACAGAGCTTCTCTTGGCCTCACAAGGTGGATGCAGACTTTCAAACCCAGCTGCTGCATACAGATCACAAGGACCAGCAGCAACCCAATTAGATGCTTCCCTTTGCCTACACCCTTGAAGGGGGAGGAGGGAGTTGGAAGCTGTTCGTGTTGCCTTTGATGGCAGACAGGTAACTCGAGTGTTGTGCAAAGCCCTCAAAATGCAGCAAGTCTTTCTGTCTGTAAACTAGTGTCCCTTTCTCAACTGCTCTTTCTGTGTCTTAATAAGCACGTCCAGATCAGTTATACTGATAATCCACCAGAAGCCCAAAGCCTACAGTCATGGAAATTTACTTCCCCTTTCAGTGTACCAAGATATAAGCAAATAATTATGTTTTTAATATTTGGTACTGCCATCCAGAAAAATAATACTCATAAATTTCCCAACACCAAAATCAAACGCAACCCACTTAATTACTAGCAAGTAAACAATGGTTCTTCCTCCTTAGAATACCCAAACACGTTCATAATTAGCTAATTAAACTACCATATAAATGATTATTCAATATAAAAGAGCGATCAAGAGGCGGGCAGAGGAGGAAAAGCAGTGAAATCATTACCCACAGACATTTCTTTCTCCAAGGAAGCTACTGAATCGTTACAGGAGAGATGATGAGTGGAAAATAATAAGAACAGCAGCAATAATTAACTTGACAGCAATAATTAACTTGACAGTATCTGCAGTTTGAAGCCAACCAGCGTGTTTGTTTCGCTGAGAGAAGACCACGTGTGAGAAGATATTCACCCCTTCCTCAGCACTTCCGCAGAGGGTGTTGAAGGCGATGTTGGCGGAACAGGAACTGGTGGGAGTTTCTGGGTTGTGGCCCCCAAAAGCCTCACCTCACTGCTTATGATGTGGGTAAATCACACAGATCTGAGTTTCCATTGTTGAATGCCCAATTTTAAGCAACAAATTCCACGTCCGTGCAGAGCTTCTGAGTGGGCCTGAGGAACGGTAGAAGAGCTGCTCCCAAAACCAGCCTTTCAGTGCTGTTTTCTGCTGTAGACACAGTAGCTGTCCTAATTCAGTGCTACTGTGGGCTGAGTGGCCCGTGTAAACCATCAGCTGTGTCTGATGAGCCTTCACTCATCGGTAGCCTGGGAAGAATTTCATATTCAATTTCATAGAGACAAATTTGTTTGTTCAGGTACTCTTGACACACCTAAAGAACAAGTGTTTTGATTTAAGGAGTTCCAGTGGCTTCAAATTGTTATAGAATCATAGAATGGTTTGGGTTGGAGGGGGCCTTAGAGATCACCTAGTTCCAAGCCCCTGCCATGGGCAAGAACCCCTTCCACTAGATCAGGTTGTTTAGAGCCCCATCCAACCTGGTCTTGAACACTTCCAGGGGTGTGGCATCCACAGCTTCCCTAGGCAGCCTGTTCCAGTGACTCACCACCCTCACAATAAAGAATTTCTTCAAATATTTAATCTAAACCTACCCTGTTCCAGTTAAAAGCCATTCCCTTTTGTCCTATTGCTACAGGCCCATGTAAAAAGTTCCTCTCCATCTGCTTTAGACCCATGTTATGTAGGCTGAACTTATATTTCCAAAGGCATACCAAAGATAAGAGGATTCCTTGATTTCTGCATCTTTTCAGTGTTTCCACCACCCTTGTTAACTGAACGTTGTCTTTCAGCTTCAAGGCCATAGAGTGTCTCACCTCTTTCCTGGCAGGGATTAGTTTGAGGGCATTTCAGTGCCTTCCCTCCATAACCTACCCCATATGGTAAATAAACTACCTAGATATTCTGGTTATTTAATTTTTGGGGGGTTTGTTTGTCTGTGGTTTTAGGTTGTTTGGGCTTTTTGGTGTCGAATAACAGTTAGAAAGCAACAGGACTAAAAAGGCCATTTGTTAACCAGGGAAAGAAAGAAAAAGTTGGAAATACCGTTCAACAGGATGAAAAATGAAGTTGCCTACTGGGTTATGGAGACAAATGTCCTTTAGTAATTGTGTGAGTCAGATTAATTCTTTTCCAACGTTGTAAATCAGTATGCTTAAATATTTTTCCTTTAGCATATTGGCAGAGGACGTAGATCTGCTTGTTGCCTTTCCTCCCTTAAATCTAAACAATTTTATAAGGCTCTTTTGTGGTTTTGTATTGGAGATGCTGCTGTTTTTATGACCACTTGTGACCTACTGAAATGGTAATGTTTCTGAACAAGCATTGCAGAGATGAGGTACGAGTTTTGTGCCCTTCAGATTCTGTTTTCTGAGAGAACTGTGTGAGGTGTTTGGGCCCTGATAACTCAAATTGTGCAGTAAATTAAAGTGATATCTTAATCGCTCTGTTTTAGCTTTTTTTTGCCACGTCAATGAGGTGTTTGTAGTGTTTGAAGGGGAACTGTGCATTTTTGTTTAGAGACCACTCAACAAGAAAAATGCTTGGTGGCAAAGGGTAGAAAAAGAGAAAAAAAGCCCTCAAGAAATGAAGCCTAGGGTTAAGGACTAGAGATGAGGGATCCCTGCAGAAGTGATCAGTCTTGCCCAGAACACCCATCAAGAAGCAGCTTCTGGGCAGACAGGTGAACAACTGGATTGAAGACTAAGTGGACCAATTTTGGACTGCTGCTGGAAATCAGGCATGAAGGGGAATTGAAAAGAATAAGATGCATATCTACCACAAACACGATTAGTTGTAAAAATTGGTGTACAAAGCTCTTTGCTTACTTGGAAAACGCAACTCTTTCTTTTTCCCTGAAAGACAGTGAGAGCTACTGAATAGCTCAGAAGGTGATGGTTGAGTGCTTTGATACAAAGAGAGAAGATGGATGGGTGGCTTTTGAAATATCGGCTCTCACTCACTCTTGTGCCCTTTGCAGGACTAGTAGTAGTGGCATGGGGAAATGTGACTGCAAGATTTTGGAATTTTCTGGGAATTGCTAGGGAGTCTTTTTGCCCATAATACAGATTAGGAGTTTGGCAGCTCTTGCCTGAAAAGGTCTGGACCAACAGCTGTGAATAGTGTGCTGTCAATATACCCTCTGTTCAAAACCCCGATGAACCGCAGCGTAATATCATCCCATCATTTCTCTCTAAGTCAGGAGAAGGGAACTAGAAATGAGCCATTTGGCACCAGGAGTCCCTGCATGCTCTTAAGGAAGAGGCAGAGTGCCACTGATCCTCAGGCCATTTGTTTTCCCCCAAGCTGAATCTGGCTTTATACCTTTTGCTTTTCTTGTGCTGTCTTGTTTGGACTTTTTGTGCTTCGTTGCCAGCTTCTGATGACTCCCAAGGAACATCTTTTTTTCTTGTAATTTCCCATTAAACAAAAGTAATCTAGGGATTAAAAACATCATTACTATAGGGTGCTTGCAGTGTTATAACAGGAACCTGGGAACTCTTGACAGAGTGTGATAGAAGTAAAAAAAAAAAAAAAAAAGAAAACCCAGTATCTAAATACAGGTGATAAAGTGGGCTGAAAATGGGAGAAGTCACAGGTAGGAGGACAAGAGACAAAAGCCATCAAGTGTGAGGAAGAAAAACAAAGAAGGATCAAAGTAACAAGCAATTAGTTTGTAAAGCGGTTTCCAAGTTCAGCTCTGTTTCTGTGACTGCTCTTGCTGCAGTCTTCCATGTTGTCTTGTATCCACATCAGGGGGCTCTGGAGACAGGAAACCATCTCCTTAAAATAGGGGTCTGTCCTCTGTGCGTTGTGGAATGCCATCGTCCTCTCTCATGCAAAGGTGCCTGGACTCAATCCCTGCAGAAAACTGCCTTCAGGCCTTTCAAAACCACGTTCAGCTGTCAAGTGCTTCCAGGAGAAGTTAGCCAAATAGCTTTTTTTTTCTTTTGCATAGTCCTAACCTTCCTGAAGTATTCTGAGTTCAAATGTCTCCGCTTATATCGAGCAAATCTTATTTCCGTTCTCTTCTTCCATCTTGTCTGTGTAGCTTTGTCATTCATGGAAAAGTTTCACAGCTAAGTAATCTTTTTTAGATACTGTTTTTATCCATGAAAAAGTACTCTTTAGAGTGGAACCCTCAGGCTAAAACTGTGTTTTCATCAACATTCATGCCCCACCACTGAGCACAGATCATCTGCTTCACCTTCAGACAGCTTGGCTTGTTTCTGTTTGCTCTTTTGAAAGCTGTTCTGATGTGCTGACTGAGAGATAAATGCTGTAATGAAAAGGGGGAAAGGAGAAAAAAATTATTTTTTGGATGTAGGATGTCCTTTTCCTTTTCTTAAGTGACTGGAGGCAGATGTCAACACTTCAAAATAGGCAGCAAAAGTCATTATTTGGTGCACAGATGGCTTTCATCATATCCTGAAGGAGTTTTAGGGGCATTTTAGGGAGCTAGGTATTTTTGAGGAAAATTTGAGATGAGGTAAGGTTGGCTGCTTTTAGGGTAAAACTAGACATCCACCACAATAAAAGGAGATTATCCTGAGCTTAACTTTGTATAACTGAGAGAAGACTTACAAGTCCCAACAGAAAAAATGGAATGGGAATTCTTTCTTCCTATGCCCTGGGAGTCTGTTTCTTGTTGTGCTTCGGTTTATATTTTCTTTCTTCCTCTTGTTTGCTTGTATCATTTTTGTTTATCATTCTCTGTCCACTCTAGCTTTAACATCCCAAATTAACATAGCACAACGTAAATATCATGCACAACTCTTACCTAGTAAACAAGTGTACATGTTAAATATTAGAACATGATTAAGCAACTCTGAACACATCCTGTGTCCTAGATCCTGTATGACTCATATGTCATGGCAGTTAACAACCAATCAGCTATAATTGAGTAAAGCAGGAAAAAAGGATAATACCAAAAAAGAGGGGGCTTGGGTTTTCTTCATTTGTTTTGGTTTAGTTTGGCTTTCTTTTTAAAATAATACAGGGGCTCTTTTCCATCAATAAAAGAAAGTAGATTTTTGTGTTGCCTTCATTTAAAGATCTGGGAATGCTCTGCGTTCCTTGCAGGCAGATTGGGAGTATACAGAGGGATTAAGCAACTCTCCACAGGAATGCAGGCATGCTGAGCAGAGATACAGCTTTTAAATGAGGCAAAGTCACTAAAGAGCTGAGGGTACAGAGTAAAGAAAGCCTCACCAGTAAAAAAAGGTGCAGAACACGGGAATTTCTCTAATCGAGGTAGGCTGTATTTGTCTAGCAGAAATTAGACCAAACAGAGAGAATGACACTTCTAATTCATGAGGGAAAAAATGTTGGGATGTTAATATCACATCATATTAAATTGTTCTGAAAGAAAAACTTCTGAAGGAGACTTGGGATTTTGGGTTACAGAGCAATATAGGTGACGTGGTACATTTTCAGGTCTTGCTCAGGGGTGGAACAACTCAGAGAGTGGATATAAGAGAAAAAGGTATCCATTAAAATACACTGGTGCTCATAGGCTTGTGAATATGGCAGCACTTTCTTTTTTTCCCTTCCCAAAAGGGCTGAATTTCAAAGAGTGACAATCAGAAATGGATAGTACCCGTTACTCTTGGGATCTTTTTTCCCTAAACACCAGCATACTCTTAAACAGCTGAGAATGACTGCTAAAACTGCAATATTCCTTTCAGAAACTACTACCTGGTGAAACACAGACCCATAAATATTATTTTAGAAGGCTGTAAGCTGCCCTTAGGAGAGTGTAAAGTTCGAGCTGGGGCTGGAACAACACCACATCCCTCTTCCTGGGCCACCCTCCAGTCTTTCTGGTGCATCTACCTCTGGTTATTAGAGGCCCTGATCTCCCTCCTTGTGAAGGTCTTCCTTGCTCACACTGCAATGCTCTGGAGCACCAGCCTTACCAAAAGCATACCAGTGCAGATTTGTAAGGAGTTTTTGTTAGGGAAGAATGCTTACTGTCAATAGAAAGCCAATATTATCTCCTTTTATTTATTACCTGCTCAGAATTTGATCTCAAATCTCCATTTTCATCAATCTACCCACAGCATGAATTCTTCTGATTGCCTCGAAGGAGGAGTGTCATGACAGTGAGCTCTAAGGTGCCTATTTAACAACAGGGACCTTGTGCCCTCAGTAGGTCCATATCTTTTTATGTAATTGGTTTTTGTTCTGCTTTTTAAGAGCAGAGGCCTGCTGCATTCCTGAAGAGTGCATCCTCTTGGGCACCGCTTTAGTTGAACTGAATCACAGTTTTACAAGGGATGTTTTGGTTCTGCAGAGAAAGAAAAAAAGTCACAGCAACAGGTAGGAGGAGGAGCAGGTTGATGCACAGGGTCTCACTCAGCTTTATTAGGATGCTGGCAACTGGCCCAGGTCCCGGTTTATAGAGAATGGGAGAATTCTGTAGTGCACTAAAGGATTGCAGCCCTTCTCAGGTGAGTGCACATGCAGCCTGCCTTCTGTGTGAGGTGCATTGCAGCCTCCTGCACCCCAGTGAGCAATCAGCTGTGGGTTGAACAGCAGTGAGATTTCAGCAAATGAAAGTACTACCAGCTACAGTGCAGTAAACTCATCCTACTATGATGTATCACGTATCTTCCCTCCTTTTAAGCACGTCGCCACAAAAGGCGGCTAAACTGTTTGCGACAACTTGCTGTTCAGATGTGATTCTCTTGCTGAGAGAGAATTTTGGTGCTTCTGGTCCCCATTGGCTGCCGTTGCATTTGTGATGTCTTGGTATTGTTTTGGTGCTACAGTGTAAATGCCACCAAATAGTACGTGTGTTACTAGAGCACTACACATTAGAGTAGCTTACAGAAGTGAGCCAAAAAGTATCCTTCTTGGATAATGGAGTTTCTTTGGTATCTCGTAAACTTTGTGTGGTATGGACATCATATCTATGGCGTGGAATAGCAAAGTATCCCCCCAAGGTTTGTGCCATCCCACTCCTGATTTTGTCATAAGGTGGTAACTAGGTAGGTCCGATTTCCAAACTTGTCTCTCAGTTTTGAATGGCTTGTGCTTTGGAGATGGAGATCCTGACACCTGCACTTTTAGCTGAACCTCTGGAAAAGAAAAGTGGAGTGCAAACTAAAGCAACAAAAAAAGAGAGACAAAAGGTTAGAAAGATGGCAGAAACATGAGGCAGGAGGTGGAGCGTAAGCAACAAAGAGGGACAGAGACAGCAACTTTTCAGTTTTCATCCACCAGGAATTAATCAAAGATTTCTAAACATTTAGAAAAGGTCTTTTCATGCTTGTCAGAGGTTTGTCTGCCGTAAATTGCTATTAGCTTGTTAGCTGGTTAAATCAGTCAAGTCACTGTGCCAAGCTCCTATCCCTAGAGGCATCATCACTCCAATTAGTCAACAAACCACTTGGTGTCTCTGAAAAAAAAAACCACACAGGCTGTCATTGTCCTAAAATGGGTACTTAAAACCTGGAAGACCTCAAACCTTCAAATACCTTTATCCTATGTATTTCTCAATTTTCCCAGTTGTGAAATGGAGGCAGTTTCTCTTTTGCCCCTGGGGCACGATTTGTATTTTAATTCATTCATTACTGTCTGTGAAGTCTATTGCAACCTTTGGATGAAGGAGACTGTATTTATTCAAGCTAGTAGTGTTGCTTTGAAGACTTTTCTGATCTATGGAAATCAGTAGGTTCAGTGGCCTAAGCCAAATTCGCAGCAAATGCTGACTCTTTCTCTGCTGCCTGTAACAAGGAAACTCCAGCATTGCTCCAGAGACATAAGGAGTTCAGCAAACCACTAATCCCCACGTTTCTCTAAGTCCAGGATTAATTACAAATATGTTCAGCCAAGCTCATAGATTTCTGCTGCAGAGGCTCTGTGGACCCAAAGCAAAAGAGATCAGAAGAAGACTAAACATTCGCAAGGTCATGTTCCCAAATGCCCTTCAGAGGAAGATCCACCGAGGAAGAGAAACTTTTGCTGTAAATATCACCAGCCTACATGAGAATCTGTCCGAATGACAGTGCTTGAGATTCTTCTCAGAGAGGGGAAAATCCCTCCTCTTAACTTGGACTCTACAACGTAAGCTTAGAAAACACTGAAACTGCACTGCAAGGACAGCAAAACTTGCTCCATTGCAGTGTGATTGCAGTGACATTTCTAAACAGAGCAGCCCTGGGGAAAAGCCTGAATTCTGTTTCCCCCAAGAGAGCTATTGAGCTCCTTTTTCAAATGATGACATATGGAGGCATTCCTTGAAATCCCAAATGACTAGTAGATTTCTTGCTTGGATCTGCTTTAGCTGCATGGGTGTCAAAAACATTTTGAAAGGCTATTCACTCATGAATAGAAAAGGACTTGTCTCCTGGTGGCTTTCTGTTCCAAACCAATAGACAGCTGCCTCCCTGATGAGACAAATCTGGCTGGATTTTGAGGCCACGGGCATCTATTAGAGCCTCAGGAATACAAAAGCTATGGCTAGAAGATACCCTGGAAGGCCATTTACTCCTTCTAATCCACAGGAGGATTTAACCTCTAGTGATTTAAGGACTGTAACTTCCCTTCCAGTGTGCTCTGTCTCAGCTCTTTCACCAATACTGGCATTCCAAGGAAAGGCTTCCTTAATGTCCATCCTGCACCTTCTTTGTGCCAGTATAAAGCCACTGCTTCCTGCCGTATCCAAACTGAACACAGGCAGGCAGGTTATTCACGGCCTCTCTGCAGCAATCTAGAGCCTTGTCATTTTTCTGCACTTCAGAAGATCCTTGTTGCTCTCTCTTGATCCATCTCCATTCTGCCCATGTATTCCTTCATTCACAGAATTTCAGCAAAACTTTCACCCCCGCTGTGTACAGCAGAAGGAATTTTTCTTGCGTCTTGTGGCTTGTACGTTTGTTTACACATCCCAGCATGTTGTTTGCCTTTTTGTGTTTTGCAATAGCGTGACATTGAGTCATATTCAGTCTGTGATTGACTCTAACCCCTGCAGCCTTTTCTGAAGATCTAAAGCACTTAGATGATGAGACAAACTTATCCCTGGCAATCTCATCCTTTCAGTCAGCTCCAGAAGCCTTGTGGGATCATTCAGCCCTACTAGATTCACATCTGGCAAGCTATACAAGAGATTTCACTGTCATTTTCTTTTTCTGTGTAACAACCCAACTAAACATGATATAGTACAGTGAATCTAACAGCCCTGCTTCTTGGTAATTGAACTTTTCATGAAGGGAACAATTGCAGAAAGGAAGCTAATTAAAATTAAAGAATTTCTCCTGATTATTTTATGGCATTTGCTATAGGCCAGTGGTTTCATAGTCCTCCTTGCTAATTTTTTTCATCTCCCTGTGAAAACAAATTGTGTTTGAAATCAAGCAGAGTGAGACAGCATAGGAGCGTGAGACAGAGGACATGCAAGTGTCAGATGTGATTGGAACATCAGTTTTGGAGAGTAGCTTGTGGAGTCACACTTGGGAGCTTGAGGCAAGTCCTTATGATATGCTATCCTATCAATGTTTTTCTACATCTTTATGAATCCTGATGGATCTTACAAGGAAGGAGTTGTTATGTGAGGAAAAAAATATTTTGGAAAATTTCGGTTTAGACTGGCTAATATGGGAAGACTACAACAAAACACAAAAGTGTCTGCAAAAATTTAATCATCATCTCCTTTCCCATTCATGAAATAGTCTGTGAGCAAATTTTAGGTTGCTGTGTTTGTTCTTGCAATCTGTCAAAGGATCAGAATAAACTATGGACTGAGCAATGCTTATTAACTGTAAAACCTATTCTCCTTCCATCTGTGTGTTACTGAAGGTACCAAAGACAGTCAAAACAGAATGAAGGAGCAATATCAAAATTATTTTTTGCCTTTTCTGTATTTGTTATTTTAACACTCTTTTTACTGTTCTGTAAATAATAGCAGCTTATTCCACTTAATGATTGTTTTTAATCATTTCCACCATTGAACTCAAACATTAGCACAGCACTGCCTTAGCACAGTTTGTAGACGAGTAAAAGAAAACACTAAAATCCCTCAAGTCTGTGCAATTTGATTTAGTGTTGCTATAGAATATTTTTTGTATGACTAGGCCAAAGCTTACTGTACTTGATTTTTAGTCAGTTCTTGCTCATGCAGTCCTTCTAGGACTTGGTGGAAATTATGTCCAAATAAGGACTTCATTTAAAATCTGTTCCATGAGAAATATCACAATGTTTTGTGAAATTTTTATTTTTAACCTTTTCTCTTTTCGTGTCTAAGCTTATTATACTATGTTTTTAAAAGCTTTGCCTGCAATTCCATTCATTTAAGGTATTACTGTATGCGATATTAAACATGTATTTCGATTTGCTGGTTTTGAATTTAATGTGGCATTCTTCAGTTAGACACAGTAATCACTGCATGTTTGTCCTGGAGATAATATGACAGGAGAATAATTGTCCTGAAATGGCATCCAGGAGTTCATCCAGCTCCTGCCACTTCTGCAGTGGCAGCAAAGAGCCTAACTTTACTATGCGTAACCAAAAATGCACAGAAAGCAGAGTAGGGGAATGGAGGGGTAAAAAGCCAGAAAATGTCACACAGTGACACTGTGCAGCTCGTGAGGCCGCGAGGAATATGCACTGAGCACAAGAAAACACTTGCACCCCATCAAAGTTCAAGTACAGGCATCGGGTGTCTTTCATTTCTGTGTTGTGAGCTGGGTCTTGGCCAGCAGCGAGGCCAAAGCGATGGGGTTTAGTGTGTTACAGATCAGTCAGAACAACTAGTCAGGATGGGAATCTTGGAAGGCATCCATTACAGCAGCCTACAACATTAATAGCATTAAAAATAATTTTCAGACAGATCAATACGAATCCTGTCTACTCTGAGCCTGGGGGTGATTGAAGAGAAAGGGAGCCTTGGGAACAGAGCGAGCGAAAACACGGTGTGTAACATCTTATTTTCATCAAGTGAACACAAAATCTTTGAAATCCGAGTCCGTTTGGCAGAATGCTTGGCAGCCCTGAGCAGTAGTGTGTGTGACGTAGAGGAAATCTGGCGGAGTTCTTAGACATCGTTTCACTGGGGGTGACCCCCCCGAGTGATGGGCGTCCTAAGGATTTGACTGTAACTGATGAAAGGGAATTCTGGTTGCTGGTGGGATTTACATCTCTGTTGTTTTTGTTTTTTTTTTTCCAGATAGGCCAGCTGAAATCTGATTTTTCCTTTAGACAGAGATCCTGCAGCCTTTTAATATTTGTGGGAGATAGAGCCATCCTTGAAGCCAGGGAATATAGGGAGAGTACGCCCTTTTTGTAAACTGGCCAGAAGATGATCAAGCTGAGTTTAATTAAGGGGCATTATAGGATACTAATAACATTCCTGACCTCTCGCTGTCCACACTTTAATATTGTTCTTAGATTTTATTTTAAGTTTATCTACATGAGAATAAATACTGTCTTAAGGGTTTATCGTAGTAAAAGAAAACACAGGTACACCGTATGCCTCTCCTCTCCTCTGGCATGAAAATTAGTAGCTCACTATAGTTCTTTATAGACTTTTCAATTGCAAAAAGTGTCATGGGTGCAATCTTCATTTCTTATTAACGTCTGAACTTAATTAGAAATCCTTCCTGCTTGTTTTTAATGAAGTAAATGCATTAGCCTGTATTAACCCATTTTGGAGCTGTTTCTCTTTTTTCAATTTTCCTTCCTGCTGGTTTGCCACTCAGGCTGGTGGAAGTCTGGGGATTGTCTGTGAAACTCCAGTATTTCAAAACTTGCTTTTATTGAATATTACAGTGGAATGGTTGTAGTATTCTGTACAGGATATTCTCCCTTTATAGCTTCTGTAAAGGGAAATTCTCAGAAAGCTTCAGTGCAGAAATAACAGGGCCTTATGTCTAAACATTTTTATTGAACAAAAATGTTTTTAACATTCCCACATCCACGTGTTTGGCTCGCTTGAAGCAAATCCAAATATTTTGTTATGCTGTGACCTTGCATTAGTCTGCACCCACCCAAGCACTTCTCTGCGCCCTGTGAGGTTGATCCTGTGTCCTGCATGCTGAGGTTACACCACCTTGACACTTGGACCCAGCCTAACTGGATGGAAGCTGGTGGCATCTAGTAAGTTTATTAATTTGCCCCTTTACCCCTACAATACACACACATAAGAAGATGAAGCACACGCCTGTCTTACAAGAAATGGAAATGCCTGCTCTGGTTTGACTGGGGAAGGTCAGGCACGATTCCAAACTGCATTTTCCACCTCCTTGTCCCCGAGTCTGTTTTCACATCAGCAGCTGCCATAGTGAGGGTCAGCAGAGTGGCTCTTGGGCGTCAACCAAGGGACAGAAGAACTGGCAAAGTTCTTGGGGGCTTTTTTGATTTTCCTAAATCAGCAAAACCTGCTAGAAACTGAAGCGCTTCTTTCACTTCTCCTTGCCCAGAAAAAGTCTTTCTACTCTGCAGAGCTGCAGCCCTGGGAGCTTTATCTGTTTAAAATGAAGTCAGTTTCTATTCTCTGGGTACTGCACAGGTCACAGTCATGTTTTTAATTACCAATTAGCCTTCCATTAAGGAAATAAAATGAGTTTTATGTGCTGGTTGTCAAAGGTCCTTATAGCTGCCTCATTTCACGTGTCCTGTTCTGCTCAAGCAGCAAGCAAATGAACAGAAACTTACTCAGGGGTAGTAAACAAAACCTGAAAACCTTTGTCCCACAAAATGAAAGATGGAGCCTGAGATGGAGAAGCTGCAAGGACTTTTCATTTTTCATTCCCTTCAGTTGTGTTTTTCCTGTCTGCCATGAGCACTGTGAACAGAATGTTAAATATGCCCTTAAGCTACTCATGGAAAGAAAAGGTCACACACACATACACACTCCATCTTTCTCCCTTTCTGTCTTGCTTTCATACATGTATCTTGTATGTTTGTATGAATGTGTACAGAGATACCCCACCCCTAGAACACTGAACTGTGGGACCAATTTTTTCGCTAAGAGATTTCAAGAGGGAGAGGTTATAAATAGTCATAAATTCAATTTATTTATAAAGCATTCCCTGTCAGGCGTCACTGCACAAACAATTATAAAAGAATTGTAGTAGATTAAAAACATAAATTAGAGCATCATAAAATGTACGAGAGTGATCGGATTCAAATGCATTTGACAGAGATGTTTTAAGAGCGGGATTTGATGAGCTCTTCTGGGTGGTCAGTCAGAGAAAAGCCTCTCTGCCCAGTGCTCTCTTAAAACAGAGATTCACGGCCAGATTTCTGCAGGGCCTTTCTTGCAGCTCTCTAGTTTTTAGCTCAGAAGTCGGGAGTGATTCACAGAGGGTCTAAACAGTGCTGGATGTGGCCATGGTTTCTTGAGGAGCCCATGTTTGCTGCCATCCTGATCCCAGGCGAGCTGCCCGAATACTCCTCTCTTTGGCCGCTGTTCTCATCTTCCCCCCCTGGCCCTTCTCTCTCCTGAACACGTGCTCCATGTCAAGGGTGATGCCATTCACTCTGTCAGCTCAGTACACGGTCATGCCACCTTCAAAATCGGGTTCCCCTTGAAAGGCTGTTGAGGGAAAGTGTCTAATTCTGTGGTGTTATCTGAGAAGTTGTAAAGAAGAACGAATAGACAAATAAAATTAGTAGCAAAATTCTCCTTGATTAAGACTGTTTTATTTTAACCTGGTACACGCTATAATTACTCAAAACCTTTTAGGACCAGATGATTTCCAAAAAGTAAAATTAAAACCAAAACCAACCCCCAAATTTCTGAAAGAAAAGGTGCTTCATTAAATTAAGGGTATGGAATACAACTCTTCTGCACCTCCCTAATCCATGAGGGGATTATAAAAAAGTCTTGGCACACAGAAAGTCTTATTATGGGTGTATTTCTGAAGGAACTCACTGTGCACATGTTGAGGTTTGTTGGAAATTCAATCCTTCATTTTGGGGCCAAATTTTTGGTCATGTCTTAGAAAAGATGACCAAATACAAGGATCAGTGTGTCTCAGTGTGCATGTCCATGGGACAATAGTCTGAGTTTACAAGGAAGACAAACTACAGTTGCCATAATAATAAGTTGACTTCAAGCCGTTAAAAATTCATCAGCTCCTGAAATTCTGTAATTGATTTGTAATTAATAAATCTCATGGGGGCAGGGTTACTTCTCTTTAGCAGTCAGGTGCTTGAGATTCACCTTTGTTAAGCTTCATGCTGCCACTAAGAATTTTAGAGACTAGTAGAAAAATAATGTACTGAAAGCATTGATTGTATAATGATGGTCAGAATAAACTGATATCATGATAAGAGCTCCAGACCTAAGACTTCAGGAACCAGCCCATAGATGATGCAAACCAATAAAATCATTGGAACTGTTCTTGCTGAGGTCATGTAGATTGTTTCCAAAAGTAAGTGTGCTTGGTATCCTGCTTGGGTGACGCATTATCTACGATAAGACCTTTTAGAAACTGTCCTAATGAATCAATACTTAATAAGTTATTTCTCTAGAATCTCTCCTAAATTGGGATATATATTTACTGTTCTGTCTGCCAACAAAATACTCAATATTTAATACTAGCATGTTTTTAATATTAGCAATAATAAGAACAAGTAAGTAAAATGGAGCACTGAAATGTTATATGGCTGATGGACTTGTGTATCTCATTGCATACATCACTGAGGTCGGACACCTGAGCATGGTGAGTAGCCGATTTCTAACTTGTCTGAGTCATTTTGGGAGGTGAATGAGGCAGGATGTGCCTTGTGATGATCTATTAGGTACAGCTGTCATACTGGGGCTGCTCTGACTTAAATGGATGCTTCTGGTATCCCGTCCTTAATCAGTGTTTGGTAGATGGAGAGTTGATTGTGGTGTTTCTAATGGCTTTGTTAACCTTGGGAGAAGATGCTGGACTGCCTCTGAAACTGCATAAAGGAAACTAGTAAAAGCTTTCTTCTAGGAGGTGAATTTAATTCCTAAGCATGGTAACAACACAACACCTTGCCAGCTTTTAATTTCTATCCAGAGATCCTAAATGAGGCTCTCTCAGTCATAAACCGTATGCTGCCTTCTCTAATTTTGCTTCCTCCTAGAATGGTAATCTCTTATTGGTCTGATCAGAACATAAAGTGACAGTTCATTTCAATTTAATCAGAGTAGGGGACAAAACAACAATAACAACAAAAGCACACCTAAACTACAACCTTTTTTACCTCTTCAGAGCTATTCAGATTGGAATATTTTTACATGGCATGTTTGGATGGCTGCAGTTCTTGGTCAAGATAAACACATTCTCTGAATTTAACTCATATATAGGCAGGATCCTCTTCTTCTATTTCATTTAAAAAAAATAAATAAAAAGAAAAAAAAATCTTGAGCACCAACACCCAAGAGATTTCTGCTATTGCCAGCCAAAGACCATAAAGAAAATCTTATATGTGTTATGAGTTCTTTAATTGGCACTGCAGTCCAAATTTTAAGTTTGAATGGATGCATAATCTTTTATAAGTATCCAGAAAGGCACATGCTTGACCATCTCTACTGTGGAGAATGAGGCATCCCACTGGGAAGTACTGATGTGCAATGGAAAGGAAAGATCAAGTCTGTTCGTTTATTCTGAGGACTAGAGGTGCATTTAGGATGAGAAAATATGCGTACAGAGTCTCAGAAAAAATACAGGTTGAACAGGGACTTTTGTAGGTTATCTAGTCTGAATTCCAACTCACAGCAGTGCTGTCTTCAAAATGAAATCAAACTCTACAGAATTTTGTTCAGTATAAAGGTTTGAAAATAATATTCCTCATGTGTTGTCATCCAAATGTTGTTGGCATCCTTTCTGAAATGTAGGATTCCAAATAAATACATTATTCTGTGTAGCTGGAGCTTGTTTCCCCACCTAATGTTAGCAAAACATGTAGGTGAAATTGATGGTAAATCAGAACAGCAGTGGCATTCATCATCTGTGTTTTGGTTTGAGTGAATATGAACATATGGCTCCCCAAAAAGCAAAGTGTGTTTGCACAAGGTAACTGGCACAGGGGATTGACCCCCGTGGACCTCGGCTTTGCATTACAATTGGACTCTGACACAGAACGTAGTTCCACTAAGTGCATAAATAAATTCAACTTGATCCTTGCCAAAGTGCTCTAAGAAAAATAAGGACCTCAGTCTAGATTCTGCAAGACAGTTCTGCATGAAGTATTCCTTGATCTATCAAGAAACCCTTGAATATAGGGTGCCTGTATCAGGGCTGTAATCATTCAAAACTATTTATGTCCTCTCTTCTATTCATTTCAGGGGAAGTTCTTTGAATACATCGTGGGCATGTTATGAATTATCATAAAGTACTAAAGGCTGGCTTGCACTTTATTCCTGTTTTATAATTGCTTATTTCAGATTAGTGAGAATTCTGTCTTTGATTTATGCTTCTAGCGTTGGACACCTTTAAAGCAGCTACATGTGAGCGTATCTCCCATTCACCAGGTGTTAGTTAAAAGGTGGTATTTCTGCAGTGCTTGGTGTGAACTTAACTGTGCTCATCGCAGTTGTCAAGCCTGACACTGGCTGGAGTGCAGAGAAGGCAGTGCTGGTCTCTATTTTGAAATGTAACCTTTCAGAAGCTCTTCTGACTTCTGTTTACCAACACGATGGGTTAATGTTTAGTCAGATTATTGTCACCCACTTTCTTCTTTGGGCTTGTTTAATCCTTGTCAGGTAAAATCAGGTAGTGTTCTTTTGCTCAGTTTTTGGGATTATTCTTTTTGGGGAATACGTAGAAGAAGGGATGCTGTGTTTTAGGACAAGCAGTGGCAGCAAATGGAGTTATGTTCATCAGTATGCCATCTTATCCCTTTCTCTTTATCAAATAAATGGATATGGCCACTTGTTTCTGCAATGGCAGTAATTTTAAGGAGAAATAAAAATAAAAGAAAACACAAACGTGTTCTCTCCTTTAAGTTTTATTCCCTCATGTGCTTGTGTTTTGTTTTCATGCATACTTAGTGAAAACGTCTCCTGAGTAACTGAGTACATTCAGAAGTAACTCATTGTCAACAGATCTGTCTTAATATCTTCTTTACTGAATTGATCCTTCAAGTGCACACATGTGGGTCCTCCTCACTGAAGGTCACAGCTATTAATGCTAACAGTAGTCTCCAGGTTAGCATATTCACACAGTGGGGATGTCCTTATCTCAGATGTGATCATAACCTGTAATCCAAAAAACACGGAAGCTTTTTTGCATTAAGTCTCTCGGCCATCTTCCCCAGCACAGCAGTTCAATCTCCTTACTGCCCATCAGAAAAGATTGTTTTCCCTACTAGGGAAAAGTCTGAGTGCTTCCCCTCTGATTTGTATCTTTCAGAGTGTATTTATGTAAGTCATGCCAAAGCATCCTATATGACAGAGGCCCTTAAAATACTGCTGTTTTACTTGGACATCTGAGTATTTGCATTACTGAAGAAATGTATTTTCTTATGTTTAAGGAAGCATTAGGGAATAATAATGCAGACTCTGATGTCTAAGGTCAAACAAGCAGCTTCATAAAGGTTCTAGTTGTGCTGGGCTTAGGGCTCATTATTTCAAACATATAAGCTGCAGTTTTTGAAACATGGTTTGTAACAAGCTGAGCAGAATGCAAGTAGAGAGAGACAGTGAAGTCTGAGAAAACCTCTAGTGACTGAATTTTGGATTGTAAACTCTTAAGACTGGGGTGTATGAGATGCAAGAACCTGATTGGGATTTAATTCTTGAGTAACTATTGCAAAGCAAATGTTATGACCTATCAGTGCTGTGTGGTTTTGCCTTGGGTCAATTTGCTTTTACACCTTCTACACAATTACTATTAGTTGAGAGAAGGTTTACGCAGACAAAAGAGACTGGATTTAGGAAAATAACATGAACATTTATTACTAGCAAAATAAAAACTACTTAAGAACTAT
>JAYRBT010000042.1:68014545-68145397 GCA_036023395.1 Myiotriccus ornatus
TTTGTCCGGAAATCTACTTGGACAAAACCATTCACAGCCCCAGGGACGGGCTGGTGGGCAAAACCACGACAATGGAGTTTGGAGGGCTGGGATCAAGATACAGTGAATCACTCTGACGACCATTTCTCAGAAACAGCACTGGCCTACTCACTCTCTGACAGGAGAAAAGCCTTATGGCAGCCTACAGTAATTTCCTTGGATTTCCTGTTTTCAGAGTCCTTTTACGAATCCAGGATGACATTAGCTACAGTTTAAAAATTATAAACAAAAACAAACCTATGACTTCTTCGGAAGGCACATGGGATTAGAGGGGTTTCATACTTAATGCAATAATCCTCTTTTGGAAATGTATCTTAGAGCCTTAACAGTAAGTTGATGTTTATTTCTTTGTTAAAAGTAAGATGATGTACAGCTTGTTTCTTGGCAGTGTTAGTGCTGGCTAATCTATCAACTAGGGTAGCTGATGCTTATGTCCTATATCTACAAAAAAAAACCCCCAAACCAAACTCAAATAAACAGTGGTAGAGCCAGTCTCAGAACACGTGTGCTCCAGGGACTGGCTGGTTTTCTAAAACTTTTATCCTTCCTCTTCTTCTTCCACTCATATTTTGTTTGTGTTTTGTTTTTTTTTTCCTTTGGTTTTCAAAACATTTGCATTACTATTGCCCAAGCAGGAAGCTCCTGCTTTGTAATTCTACAGCCTGCAGTATGCTTCGTGTGCCTCGGCCACGTGAGCATTGTTCCCATTTCTAAGGCTCGAATAAAAAAATATTGTTCCTTCTGTCCTACAACTCCAAAGTAATTTTCCTTTCTTTCAATGCTGTGGTTTGAATTTGTGTTTCAAGGGGCAATACTGTTGCCATCTCCTCTCACGATGGTAGTGGGCAGTTCCCTCCCTGCCTGTCAGTAGGGAGCTCTCTCAAACAGAAACATCAATACTTCTCCAGTTTGGTTTCTTTGGAAATGGTACCAAATTGGCTTCTTGGAAGAGTTGGAATTATGGATACTTTGCAGCGGTATGTCCCTTGGGAGATGGAAACACTGAGTCCTGGTCTACCTAACCTGTGAGAGCAAAGCTTCAAATGAGCAGCCAGAAGTGCGGATGCCCATTTGGCAGAGGCAGATTTACGGTTCTGTGCCTGCTGAGGACAAGAGGTGGTCCTGTCGTTTCCAAGCTGAGCCAGGGGATGGTTGAGTCATATCTGTGGGCTCCCTGGGCAAGGTGGCATCAGAGCTGGGACTGAAACCCACATTCCGGGGAACGCAATTATGCCATGTCATTACCGAGTTATGCTCTGTTCATAAAGGCTCTTCAGTTTTATAGCATGAGGACAAAAGGGAACACAAATTAATTAGTAGGCTTTTCAAATTCTTCTTGAGTCTGAGCAGGAGTAGCTTTCTGAAATGATCTTGGAGCAGCTGCACTGTTTAATCTCAGCAGTATTTTTCCTTCAGTTTTAGACTCTGAAATCATTAATTTAAGTGCAAAGGATCATAAAATCTCTCCTCTGCTCAACATTCTGTATCTTATGTTCATTTCAGAGGCTTTTATAGAATTTTATTTTTTATGGATCTTTCCACCTTAACCGAAGCATTGTAAGCAATTTATTCAAATAGCTTGTAGTTATATATGTATATATTTATGTATCTATGTATAGATGTGTATATTTGCACGTGTGTGTAATATTTTGATATATTAGTACCTCAATAACATGGTTCAACAAGCAGCATTATTATAATAACAAAAGAGGTGCCAGTAGTCCCACAGGCATTTTTAGAGACAAAAAGGTACAAGGCTCCTAAACCCAGCCAAGTGGAACCTGTCAGCTGTTGAAATACTGTCTGCTCTGTGCGGTATTAAATATTTAAAAAGTAGTAATTAAAAAGAAGGAAAAAAAAAAAGTTGTTCCAGAATTTTCTCAAGTATTTGCTTTCATGGCTCTTTTGATTGCACTAGTTACAGGTATTTCAGTGAAATTCATGGAGTGGAAAGGCTCTCCTGGCCAGGCAGGCCTGCACAGGGCTGTGGCCATGGGAGCAGCACAAAGCCAGACTGAGCTGGCAGCAGCTTTTGTCCCTGGGTGCCCAGAGGTCAAGGGCAGTGTTTGCTGTTAAATTGCTGGGCACAGGATCAGCCGTTCTGCCCACCAGCTTCAAACTGGACCTGGAGTTGTTAAATGGGAGGGTGGGCTCCTCGGCATCCCGCTGTACTCGTTGCAGCACTGAGAGCTTTCAGGGGAAGGCTGTTTTTTAGGATCTACAGCACGTCCGCATGAGCCTGTGTTTCTGTTTGCACAGTGGGATGCTGGATGAACTTGAGTTCACAGGGCCACCTCAAATGCAGACTGAAGAGTGGTTTTGCCCTTTTTGTGAGAGGGAAAGAGAGCTTGCCCACGACTTTGGAAAGCCCTCGGATGAAACGGAGCAAGTGAGACTAATTAGTGGGTTGGGTTGCCTTATTAATTCCTAGTGAGGCCATGTCCATCCCAGACAAAGCACTCCATACTCCCATACTGAGTTCAGGGCAGGTTCTTCCCCCTCAGAGCCCATTTCTATTTTTTTCCAACCTCTACACAGGTTTTACTTTGTCCTCTCAGGGGTAGGGAATCACCTCTCAGGCAAAGCTACCATGAGCTGTCTGTGGGGTCGTGCCAGGCTTTGGGCTGTGCCGATAGAGGCAGCACAAAGGTACAGGGCAGTCAGAAAGACCACACAGACTTCCCATCATGCAGTCATTTTATATTACTTCTGGGGTTTAAGAGATTCATGACAGTAAGTCCTTTTTTTCAAATGTGTGCATAGAGATGGATCGCTGGGGTCTGTTTGGTTATGGTTTGTGTATCAGGAGGCACTTGCTCGGTTGTTAGCAGGAGTGGAAGGTGAAGGGCTGCCCTGTTAGTCCCTTCTAGGAGTGTGCAAGCCTATTATGGAGCTTCTTCCTGAGGTCAAGCCCATGGTGAGATTCCTGGTTGTTAGCACTTACGTGCCTATTCCTCGGCTAAATAAAATTGTGCCCTCACTATTTGTAGAGGGAACATAGTAGATGCTAGTATTGTATGCTGTTGTTTCCATCTCTGAGTTCAAGGGAAGGGAAATCTTTAGTGTACAGCTGTGTCTCCATCTGGGACAACAATGGACAAATGCTGTGCTGTGGGCGTGTTCAGAAGCTTTACTACTAGATCAGATAACTGCAGAATGATACTTTTTCTTTTTTTGGGTGTTCCTTGTACTAAGCCCTGGGGGATACTGCAGGCATTGTGAAAGCATCATCTGAGGGAAACCAGCAATATTGTAAAGCACAAACATAAGGCTGCTACTGTCAGATGGAATTTCTCAGTCATGTAAAATATCACATTAATGTGAACAATTGCATTTTTGATCTTCAGGATTATAGTGAGTTTTAATTATCTGCAGCTGAATGCAAAATATTCAAATGGGCAGCTGTCAAAAGGTGGAATAATTTTTTTTTTTTTTGTAATCCTGCACATTTTTTATTGCTTTATAATAGGAAAGTGTCATACATGTGTTCAGCTTGGCAGAGGAACAGGGTAGATAAAATTTGGAGCTGAAAAGAAAAGTAGTGACCTGTCTGACTGTCTTGCTGGGTATTTTTCAAGATATGACAGGAATGCCTAGGATGTTTTAATTTGTATTTATCTCAGATTTTGTTTCTTTAGTGTGAACTTTTAATAACTTTGTAGTTTAACCTTGCAGGGACCTAGTCTCCTTTTGCTGTTATCTAGTTTTCATGTACTTATCTCCCACGCAGCTTGCCACACAGCACTTCTGTAGTGATTACCTAACGCTGCAGTTTCCCTCCCACTTAGGTGGAGGTCCCTTCCATTTCTGCAACACTGCTATCCTTGTTCCTCACGGGGATAAAAGCCCCAGGGATGAGAGATGGTGAGCTTCTGTACTGCTCCAAAAGCCTGATTGCTTGTCCTGAATCAGGCTGTACTGTAACTGCAAGTGACTTTGTTTGGATATGCTTAATTGCAGCCTGCCTTTCACAGGGACGTGTACGTTTCTAACAGTATGACTAAAAGCCTCTAGTATTAGTCAGCCTGATCTGTAAATCACTTACCACCAGTGTTCAGCCTACTTATTCCCCAGCAACAGAAAAGGGAATCCCAAAGAAGGCTCAGTCTGACACATGCATTAGTCTTAGGTGGGCTCCTCTTATTTTTTCCCCCGTCTCTCTCCCCAGCATTGTATCCAGGAATGTTTCCTCTCCAGAGGCAGAAAAAGACTGGATGCAGTTCATTCTGTTGGCTGGCAATATTTGGCTGTGTATGCTGTAGAGGGCTGAGTGCTTGGACACTGCCCCCCTGCTTTGCACAGACCAGTGCAGGGGTCAGTCCCTGCCAAGGCAAGGGCAGTGAGTTCCAGAGTCTAACCAAAATTTACTGCCCCTGTCCTATCACACTGACTGCAGACCATTCAAGAGTGAGGAGTAAAGCTCTCTGGCAAGCAAGCCATCCATGTGTGTTAGGTGCACCCAAGTGGCGAGTCAATGAGTTGGGTGGGCTACAACAAAAGAAAACATCCTTACCCGTGGTTTGTCACTCACACTAACCATTATCTCTCTTGTTCTCTTATCTTCCCCAGGAACGAGTGGAATATCTCTTTCTCATAATTTTTACAGTGGAAGCATTTTTAAAAGTAATAGCATACGGACTTCTCTTTCACCCCAACGCTTACCTCCGCAATGGCTGGAATTTACTAGATTTTATAATTGTGGTAGTAGGGTGAGTACCAAGAGTTTGTTTTTGAAGGCACTGTGCCCATGGGGATACTGGCAATCTTCGGGAGCTTAAGAGTGGGGGAATCTCGGTACATTATGTATGTGTGATTTTAGAGGTTGCTGTCCATCATATTCCTCCTACAACCGCCATTTAAATGACATAGAAATTAAACTGCTCTTTGGGAACAGGGATAAAAAGAGGAAGCAGTGCAAGCTTCTGGACAAAGTCAAACGCCTGAATACACTTAAGTGCAAGAAAATCCCTTTGTTTTTAAATCTGTGTGAATATTTCAAATAATATCTAGGTAATCCTTTAATTAAGATTAGGAGATGGGTGACAGATAAATTCTGCCGTCTTGTGAGCTTTTGCTGGTGTTTCTCATTCTGAAAGATGGAATGAAAAATTTAAACCCCAGGTTTTCCTACAAACTAAGTTCCTCAGCTCAATGTCCCTGTTCAGCTGGTGATTTTAACACTTTTATTTTTGACCCTTTTAATGTTTTAACCTTTTTAAAGAATAATTTTACCGTTGTAGATCAAATTGCTACTTTGAGCTTCAACCTTTCTAATCCTGTTATTCCTCTCCGTGTTTTTCAAGCCTGGCATTTAATTTATTTGAATAAAAGCAAGGTAATACACCTGCTTTCTCTACCTAAGGGTAAGAGATAAGCAGGGGATTTGACTTGTGGTTGTTGGAGGGAAGAGGTGAAGGATAAACTACCTCTGAAGACAAAGAGAACAAGTATTTCTTTGCCTGAGCAATTTGTCCCATCCTCCCACCGCTCCACTCTTAAAGAGTTTCATTGCCCACAAAACCTTGTAGTCTTTTCACCTCCTTACCAAGGAAACTCTGCATCCACTCCTCGGGAAAATGTCAAAGAAGGGACACTCCTAGTCATCAAAACCCCCTCATAATTTCTTCCCCAAATCATCTACCTTCCTGACCATTTTTGTGGCGGCCCAAAAATATTTCGTCAGCAAACTGCTGTGTGCTACCCAATCCCTCCCACTTTGTATCATCACGGGGACAAGTGGGTGGAAGGAGAATTCCCAGTGAGGGGGAGGAAGAACAGGCTGAAACCTATTCTTAGTCTCAAGACCTCTCTGCCTCCACGTGGGCATAATGCCTCTCCTTATGGCAATGTCCATTGTCTTTCTCCTTTGTTCCTGCTCGAAGACAGAGGATCCGATAACACATTAGTAATTGAAAACCAGAAAATCCTCAGTCCCTCCCCTGCTATTGATTTCCAATTCCACAGTTGGTTCTGCCTTTGAATGCCCTCAGATATCCCACCTGCTTGGAAATTGCTGCTTAAGTTGAAGAAAGACTGGAGAACAAAAAAAAGAGTCCTGTGAATGTGATTATTTCATTTTCAGGAGAAAGAGACATTTTAAAGAGAGGGCACATTACCTTCTCTTCTTCCATTGGAATGTGAGAGAGCAGGGCTCCAGAAATCACAGAGCAGCATTATATCTAGTTTAAGTACAGTCCTTTTCAATTTTCCTACTAGGGCAGTTAATCAGCAAGACGATATTCAGGCTGAAATTAATTCTGTTGCCAGTGACAGAAGCTGCAGCTCTCAGCTCTTCTATCTGCTTTTGCCTCCAGCAGCTCTCAGTTCCCCACTAGATGGGGAACAAAAAAATGTAACTGGGGAGGGATTACACGAGTATAATAAACATGGCCAAGACCCCAAGGTCTCTGTTAAATAGTAAGAATCTCAAGTGACAGATTCCACTTCAAGGCCAGATGAGTTCCTTTGATGTTTATCTGTTTAAACTCACTCGTACAGTACCACAGCCTAGGCTGGTGAGCTGCTTTTCCTCTCCACAACCCCTCTGCAAAATCTACGTGGTGATACCATCTGTTCCTGTTCTGCCCTCTCTTCTCTTCCTAGGGGCTGTCTGAAATCCCTCAATGACATTATGTTTAAACTTCGGTGTATTTGAATATTTTGCCAGGGAGGAAGCCCCACGGAAAATGATTAAAATAAATTTTAACGAGAGAGGAGGAAGAGAGCAAGTGCTGATAACAGTATTTCTTTGCGGTGCTTTTTTTCTGCCTATTGATGGAGCTATTGGAGAAAGCTGAGTGATTTGTACACAGCTGCAGCACCAGGCAGAGGGATTTATCTGGTATGTGGGGCAAAGAATGGTGTAGGACCAATACTGGAAGCATCAAGTCCCAGAACTGTAGTAATTGCCATTTGCTCTTGCTCTGCTTTAAGAATCATTTTGTTTTTCAAGGATGACTGTCCTTGCTGCAAAACATAGAAAGGCTAGGTGGGAAGTACTTCTTCAAGCACTGTTGGAAGTTAAAGGAGAAAAAAAAAAAAATTAGCAGGTTTTAGATCTTATGAATCCACCTATGCACTGTTTACCACACATAACTTAAGGAGATAATATTGCACAACAGGTTTCCTTTACCCTAAACAAGTCAGTAAAATAAGAGGAAAATGGACATGTGCAGGACCAGGTATAAATTTTAGAGGGGAGTCACAGTTCCTGTAAAAAAGGTTTTAACAATGTGCCTGTACACTGTCCCCTGCCTTCTGAAGATAGGTCCTCTGATATCCAGAGGGATTCTAGAGTCAGTGGTTCTTACAAGGCCACAGGAATATGCAACAGCAGCAGAGGGGAGCACTGAACACAACTGCTACATTTTCTGGTGAAAGGATGCACTTTAGACCTGTAGGCTTGTAGCAGCTTATCATTCTTGAAGTGTGGGAGATCTGCATATTCATCAATTATGTCTTTTAAGGCTTGATTCTAGCTTATCTTTAAATAGCCTATGACCTTGCTATAGCAGCACTGTTAAATGCTGCTTTGAAGAAAAACGTCTATGTGAGGATATCAATCAGAGGCTCTACTAACATTATTAGCTAAGAGTAGAGACCACCCCCCTAAGCTGCCTAATGAGGCACTACCCCCACAAACACTAATGGTTAGTCAAATTGTCTTCTGCTTCCTTCATTTTTGCTGTTCCTCCTTTGGAAAACATTAAAACTTTCAGATTTCACAGTGATGTCCTTTAATATTAGGCAGTTGGGGGAAATTTCTCTTGAGGGAAGACCAACTGTGATAGAAAAGTGTCTGTCTTTCCTGGCAGTGCTGTGGTTTGTCTGCCAGGCACAGTCATTCTCCAAGGACCTGTAGCTTCTGCCAGAAAAAGAGGTGGTGTAATTTGAAAAGCAATCTTACTTGGGAAGGTAAGCAGTGAAGGTGTATTTGGGGAGGATCTGAAATCAGAGCAGACTGGAAAATGGTCTTTCTGAAGACCTGTGTGGAGTTTCTAAAGGGCAAATCCAAACTCCTTCACACTCACAAATCACAGGTGAACTGTAAAACACTGTGAAAAAAAAATTCTTTGTATTTTACTATTTTTTTTGCACCTGAGAGGATTCTTTCAGCTCTGTTTTTCTACTGATTTTTTGCCTTAGAAATACCAAGCACTCTGTTTTGTTTTTATATTCTGGAGGCCCTTGACAAACTCTTTTTTTTTTTTTTTTTAATGCTGTAAAAATTATGGTGCACTTCCCCCAGAGGACGAGAAGAAGAGCAGGTTACAGCCTTATCATGCTGCTGTTGGGGTCATCTAGCAAAGCGAAAACCTTTTTGATATTTCAAATGTCAAAATAGAAAAAGCAAAATATAAGAAAGAAAAACAGTGAAGCTATCTTCATACTTCACAATAAATAAATAAAAAAAAAGTGTTGATAGAAATTTGTTTTTCTGTGTTACACTTCATGTCTGTCAGATGAATTTAGTTAAGGTGCAGTCATGTCACAAGTGAAATTCAGAAATCAAGATGCTGTTAATTGTGCTTCATCAGTAGAAAGTACCATATCCAAATGAAAATAGGGCATGAATTTAGGCTGGCAGAAAGTAGCTAGCTGGAAGGAAATAAGGCTGATTTTTTTATTTTTTTTATTATTATTATTTACTTCTCATGGTGAGATTTTCAGTGGCCTCAAGAGATTAGCCCTCTTGCATTTTTGTGCCATCCAAACTTTGACTTTTCTGTCAGCAAAGTGTTTCCCCACACTATGCTTGGAGCATGCATTTGAGCTAACTAACCTCCTGAGACAGAGAAGTGCACCTTGCTCCAACACCTACTGCAAGCTTTTCCCAAAGGTTTCCATCAAAGAGCAGAATTTCCCATGTAAATATAGGATAGAAGGGCTCTGGCCTCACAGTTTGTATCAGTAGCCTAACATCCATCCCGCTATTTTTGTGTCAGAAAACAATTTGGCTGAAAAACTAAGAGCATTAGGTAGTTGTAGCCTCTGAATCGTAGATGTCTGCCAGTGCCCTGAGTGAAGGAGGTGGCGAGGACAGTGAAGCAGGATTGGCAAAATGTATTATGAACTTGAAGAATGGGGTAGACATCCAGTAGGCCACAGTGAACACAGTCTCGACCCCAGTACAAAACCCAAAGAGAGAGAAACAAAAAGGTGCAGTGCACTGATAAAAAGCAGGGGAGATATTAAGTATGGAGTAAATGCGTTTAAGCAGGATTAGAAATTCAAATTTAAATATAGGGATTTTAATGAGGAGCAGCAGGAATTACTGCAGGTTATTCCTGAAGCATAGTAGGCAGATGACTGTGGGTATCTTAAACCAGTGTGTTTAGCACAACAAAACAAATAGGGAACTCTGCACTTTAGGAAGGCAGGTTCTAGCTCTAGAGGAGTAAGTTGTCCTACTGGTTGTGTTTCTGCTCTTCCTGAACTAATTTAGGACATGTACAGCTTGCTCAGAGTGCAGAATTCTGGAGCAGTCTGTAGTTTGCTCACTGCATGGGTGGTAATAGAAACAGCCTTGGTGCCCGATGCCAAGAACTCCTCTTTGGTGAAACAGGGAGCCAGTGAAAAGGGGGACCAGGAGAAGGGGACCTCAGTTTTGCACAATTCCTGACTCAGAGTTCCTTGAGATTTCTAGTCTTGGAGCTGAAAAACAGCATTAGAAGCCTTTTCGCAGTAAATTCTTTTTCCTCCAGAGGATCCCAGGAGACTGGGACTGTTGTATAGATATGTCACTCATCATCTAGTATGGGAATTCTGTTGACTAGGAAGATAGAAACATTTGAATGTGAAACGGAGCACATTGCTGGAGCTTAATCACTAGCTTACTGAAAATACATTAGGCCAAATTTGACCTACAGCGTTTCTATTATGGAGACCAGCAGAAAATTGCAACTGTATAATTTGTGTACACAGCTCAAGAAATGCATACATTCCAATAATACATGTTCTTTGCATCAGCCCTTGTTTATCTCTCTCTGTGGTATCTGTAGTCAATGCAGTATTTCTCATAGGCTCTGTTTTTGTCTTCTCTGCATCCTGCTTCTCAGTCTGCAACACCTACAAACTCAGCATCCAACCTCCCCACACACAGTTTTTCCCACGCTTGTTACCTACTTGATAAATCTTTCTGCGGTGCTTGAAGTTGAGGCTTTGAATAGATCCAGTTAGGAGTTCCTCAGTCACTGCTGACAAGTTTTATAAGACTCTTAAGATGAAATTTAAAAAAAAAAACCAAACCTGCTTAAGAAATCAATTTCGCATTTGCACTCCTCTAATCCACTTGGTTTTTGTTGGATTTAGAGCTGGGGAAATGTTGACTTAGATGCTTCAGTAAATGAATCCTCCTTTTCCTATCCAGGGCAAGTTCCCTATGTTTGTGGCCTTATCTGTAAGATTTAACACAGGCTGCAGGTGTTGGAGCTCCTTGTTAAGCTCAGTCTCTGCTTGATGAGGTTTGGGAGCTCTCTGTGGAATATACCAGTCAGGACCTAGGGATGAGATCCTGACAGAGGCACTGCAGGCTGAAGTCTGAGGAGAAACTAGCCAGTGCTGAATCCCGGCCACTCGAAATAGGCTGTTCCTGGCATCCCAGGCAGTTTCTGTAGAGTTGTCTGTGGAACCTCCATGGCAACTTATGGGCCAAGGGGGGTTCTGCCGCTCCCAGGCAAGCATTTTCTGCAGAGTGCCAAACATCCATTTATACTGGAACAGCTTTTAACCTCTGCTGAATTTGGCTGGGTCCAAGTTGGCGGTTTCAAGGCTGAAAGCAATATCATTAGCAAATGCATGAGGAATCTGTCCTCCCCCAAAGGTACTAATGTTTTACCAGAAAAATGGAAGCTGCTTCCTGAAAGCTAATTTCTTAAATCAAGTTCTTATTAACAGATAGGTTGAGCCTTCAGATTTTTCACAGAACAACATTTTGCCTTGCTTGCTAGCATAATAAAACATTCCAATAATAACACTCGTACAGTTTTGCACTTTGCCTAGCCAGTGCATCAGGGGATTTACAAATGGATACTCAAGCACACAATGTGAAGATACTCCCTTACCTAAAAATTTGCAACTTGAAGGATCCCTGAGTTTCACACCAACTTCTACCTGCAGTGACCTTGGTGAATCTTAATTCCTTGTAAAATGGGTGACAGACAATTAATGATTGGATTGATTATGGGTGATGATTCTTTTTCCCCAGGGTGGATTGTTTGTTAACAAAGATAGCAAAGTATTGGTAGCCTACAGCCGGCTGCAAGGAGCCATTAGGCTGAAGGAGGAGCATGTCATGTTTATATCTGCTCCAGAAACAAGTGTTTTGGAAATGGTATAGACATCACCAATAGGCTGTTGCATATGGGAAGAGTCTGTCTCTGCTCTACCATATGTGAATGTCGACTGAGATGCGTGACACTCTTCGCAGGTCTGTGAGATAGTTTGGGTGATATGATGATGATGATCTCTGTTCCTGTTTAGCCCAAGCCTTGCTGTCTGCCTACAGAGTGTTTCCTCTTTCTTTTTGCAGGCTTTTTAGTGCAATTTTAGAACAAGCAACCAAAGCAGATGGGGGGAATTCAATAGGAGGAAAAGGTGCCGGATTCGATGTTAAAGCACTGCGGGCTTTCCGAGTATTACGTCCATTACGGCTGGTCTCTGGAGTTCCTAGTAAGTAACAACATTGTTTTCCTTTTGTCTGTGGCGTGGCATGGGGCAGGAGTCATTTGTGTGACAATTTCGGAGACTGGGAGTGTTGCAGATTATTTTTGGGGTGTGGGGGAAGCCTTTTTTCTAAATGAATGCATTCGTGATAAACGTGATATTAATCAAAGGATGACCAAACCAGAGCTGAAGGGGAATGGAAGTCTCATTGTATGTCAATCTGATTGTGCAATCTCTGTAAACAGTGAAAGGAGAAGATCCAAGATTTTGTGTGATTTCAAGCAAAAGATCCTTTAAATAATTGAGAAGTCATAGTGCACTGTTGGTATTATAAATTCTTGACCTTGATGGAAATGCTGTATGGTCAAGTGTGTTGATTTTGGAGGGAGAGGAACATTTTCACTGAAACTGCATTTTCTTCTTTGCATGTGGTGTTCAAATCAAGAGCACTGGGAACAGTTTGGAAGCAACAGGGCTTAGGGCAGTGACACAGTCATGTTTTCTGTTAGTCTTATTTGCTTAAATTATTTGTAATATCTCTGAGGAAGTCTTCAAGTAGCCTTTGGTAGTCTATCATCCCTTTTCAACAAATTACATCATCCAATTATGACAAAGGTATGAGTAAGTAAGTCTGGTAATTCCATTGTGGAGGTGGAACATGGACATGCCAACGTGGGAGGATTATATCCTCTGGCTTGAGAGTTTGTTATAGGTGGGACCTGTTTGCCTTCTGGAGAAAGGGTTAGTTCAAAACTGTCATTGGTTCCTTTTTATAGTAAAGAAAGATGTGGTTAGTAGCAAAGGAGTTAATCTTCAGAATAGCTGTAAGAGAGCACTTTGTTTATTTTTGTTTGAGGAACTCACTAGTTTGATAAGTTAAAGTACTTCTAACCTTAGTCATTCAAAAAACTTGAGTCGAGTTACCATAAACTGTGAGATCAGCTTACAAGTCGTGATTTATTTGCTAGGAGCAGAAGTGCGAGGGTCTTGTTCTTTGGCTCATTTTCTGACCCGCTAGGTTATATTAGAATCGTGGTTTGCAGGCTTTTCGCCACAGCCATAAAGGGTAGAAACTTTTTTAATGAAAGCTGATAGTCTCTGTGGGAGGAGCTGAAGCACTGATAAAACCAGAAAATACTGAGGCAATTGACAGTACTGCTGTTTGGTCTCAGGAAAAGCTGTGCTTGCTAGTCTGTCTGTAAGGCCTCAGCTTGTCCTCAGCTTGGGGTTACTTTGGGCATCAGTGGGTGAGCAGAAAAACAGAAAAGCAAATGTTGCCTGTTAGGCAACTGAGAACCTTCCCCTCTCATACAGAGCTAACATCCATTCATGACACCTCTGTTAGGCATTACTGCAGTGCGTTGTTTCATTCAGACAGTCGTGTACCTTCCACTACCTTCAGTCCATGCAGAACACAGCTCTGCTTTTGGCCAGATTTGTCTCATGAAGCCTGTTCTGCCTGGGGTCTTCAGTCTGTACTGGAACCCACCTAATTCCTGGCTGTAAATTAAGGTTTTGTTCTTTCCTAGTCCTTCTCTGATTTAAGCCTTTTAGTGTTTTCTAGTTGCTTGCCCACTGTCTGGTAAAGGAAAGGTACTCAAATTTAAACATCCATGAATAGGATTGTTTTGCATGAGATGCTGTTGATGCTGAGGCAGGTTCTGAGAGTTATCCTGACATAGGCTGAGTTTAACTGTGCTTTTAGGTCTTGCTTTTTGGAGAACAGCGTGTGTTCCCCAAGACATAGGGAAGTTTTACTACTCCTCCTGAAGTCTCTTGGCTAGTGCTCTTGGAGAACTAGAGGAAGCTGAGGGAATCAAATCTGACACATATTCATATCCATATAGGATCTTGACCCCAGTGTAGAGTATCTAATAATCCATTTGTGGTTGGTTTTTGTTGTTTTTTTCTAAAGAAGTATTTAATTTGTACCAGAACAGAGCCAGGGAGCCTGGTGCAGGCTAACGAATATTTGATCTAGACAACAAAATGCTAGTGCAGTGTGAAGCAGGTGAGCCATCAACCTGACCTGACAGACATCCTCTATTAGTCTTTATGGTCCTGACTAGGGACATATTAATTGAAAATGGCTTCTTTGGGGCTGGTGTGGCTTTAAAAAACCTACTGAGGTCTGTGGGTAATACAGCCTCAGTCTTCACTGGGCATTTTTTAATTGTACAAATGCCTGTTGATTAACCTAGAATAGATGTTATTGCATCCATATGTATTAGAGCGTAACTTTTCTCATGGGGCCTTTTAGATAAGATTGCCTAAGTTAACCATAAATAGCACATTACAGGATTATGCTCTTACATAAGTTTAGTGCAGAGGTTTAGAAGTCAAATCGCTGGGTCCTGTCCAAGTTTTGCCCCTGAGGCATCTTAAATACCAGTGGGGTGAGTTACCAATATTGCACTTGCCGTGTTTTGTCATCCATAAAGAAATACTTTTTGCTTCCTTCCCCTTCCAAAACCCAGCACACTTTTCCCCTGTGAAGAAACAACCTGCACTGCAATTTCTTCTCACTTAGCAGACTCTCTAAGTGTATGGAAGCAGCATCTCATTAGTAAGAGGGGATCCTCTGGGTCATTGGCAGCTGCCTTCTCCATGGAAATTCCAACATCTGCTGCTTGGCTTGAGGTCCAGATCTAACTACCACTGGTTGGAAAAAAAGTCTGTAAAGCCAAATGATTCTTATAAACCAGATTTGTGAAACACGTGGTGAATTTTGGCATGCAAATCTTAAATTCTTCAGGATTGGTGTTGGGAAATGGGTTGTCTGAAGGGGAGTGACTGGCTTGTAGCATGGAATCATTTTTTTCTGAGTCACAAGGAGTTAGTGTAGATTTTTTTTCTCTCTGGCTCAATCCACAGGAAATAATGTAATTTAAGAGGGACATCTTTTGTATTCAGGCTCATTTGCTTAAAAAACCTGTCCCAGAATATGGAGAGTTTCCACATAAGTATAATTTGAAGGGGAAAAACATATTAATTGCCCTCTGAAGTAAATCACTGGTGTCTGCATTTTGCAGATCAAGAGACTGAAACAGAAGATCAAGGTTTAAGACTTCCAGAAGTGGCTTGTAATTCTTTATGTCTCATGTTGGCTGCCAGTGCTGGACACCTAGGTCAACACAACTATCTGAAAGCTTCAGAGCTCAGAATCCCTTTTCTCGAAGTCCCATGCATTTTTAGTTCCTGGGGCTTGGCTGTCTCCTACCAGTAAATGTTTTAACGAAGGAATCAGGGACTGTCCAGTGTACTAAGTGGTTCATCTGCAATCAAAGCTGGTTCATCCATGAGCAGACAAGCAAAGGTACCTTTGACAATCTTTGTTAGGCTTGAATGGTCTGAGGCCCCAAATTATTTCAGCGCCTCCTAAAATCAAAAGGGTTTGGGGTTATGAATTCAATGAAGCCTGAAGACTACATCTGGATGACTGTTGTGGGCACATCAATATTTCATAATCTGTAAGAGAACAGATGATGCTATTATGCTTTGTGGTTATGTGGACGTTCACAAGACCACTTTGTCATAAGGAAGAAGATGGACATTTTTTTTAAAAGATTAGACAGATGTTTTTTTACCCATGTCACAAAAAGTAATTGTAGCATCATGGGATAAGCCTTCAAAGGCACTGAATTGAATGCATTTGGGTACAACTCCAAAAAAATAGTGTAAAGTATTTATGCATTTCCAAGCAGTGCCATAGGGATTGATCAGGTTTGGTTTTGGGGTTTTGTGTGGGTTTGATTTATTTTTTAAGTAATTTGAGTTCTTTTTAGGAAAACTTTTTTTTTTTTTTTTTGAGTGAGAAGTACAGTTTTTGTTGTGACTATGTGAAGTGCATGGCAGAGCAGTAGATTAGATTCTTCCCACATCTCTCATCCCATGCTAGCTGTTGCTTTGTGAAAAAAATAAAGTTTAAGAGCTAATTAAACAAACTACTTTTCCTTCCCCCCCACCCCAACTATTTTTAAAGTCACACTGCTTCTGGAAAAGTGGTCCACACTCAAGTCTGTTTAGCCTGGCATTAATGTGTAAGCTAATCGTGGTTATTTTCAAAAGCACATGGACGATTTAGGTTTCACAGTGGTGGGTCACTTTTGAAAATTAGACACAAGCACATTATATCATAGATACACAGGATAGATTTCACTGTTCAACAATTCTGTCACTGTCATACTAACACAGGTCTTGTAGTGCATACTTTACTTCAGTTGCTGAAATCACTTTACTGCTGGTCTACCAAAGCAGTCTCCTTATAAGAAAAACTTCACACGTGCATTAGAACACATATCTTAATATGTGTCATTAAGATCAATATATTGGTTTAACAAAGGAGAGAGAAGGAAAAAAAATTCCCTTGATGAGCATAAGTAGACAAGTGCAAAATCAGCATGTCTACCAAAACTTAATCACTTTAGTGTCTTGGAAACTGTTACCCCATATCTCCTTTGGCAGGAGCGTAAAGCATTATAAAGCTTTCTAGGGACAGAATCAAGTCAACACTTTTGTGCTAAAAGTTTTCTCATGATTACTTCTCTCTCTGAATTTTATGTTATTACATATTTTAAAACTTGTTTTAAACATTTTGTGCTTGAGGAGAGCAAAAAAGAAGCATCCAATTCGGCAATGAAGAAGCATGATCCAATTAAAAATGAAAATCGCTCCTGAATATTGGAAAGGGCAATCAGTTACTCCTACGCATGCTAACTCACGCCCTGTTAACTTATTAAATTCCATTTCTATCACCTTTATTCGTGCTGCTCAATTATACCACCTCATACATTCTGTTCAGCCTCTTTATGTTGTACTTTGTCTTAATGTAACTACATCGTTGCCACTGGTTATTGTCTATCTGATATTTGCCAGAAGTCATTGCTTCTAGACAATTTGGAAGCCATATAATTTGAGTGGATGTTGTGCTCTGTATTTGTATTTTTAATGAGCTCCTCTGCTGACAACACGGATTTATGTGGACAGAAGACCATGTTATGCTTACCAAAGCTAGAGAGGAAACTTGACTGCTCCATTAGAACAAAAACTTGCCATCGTTTTCCTTTTATTTTTTGAAGCAAAAAAAGAGCTAAGCCTGTGATGTGTTCAAGCTTCACTGGAGTCTTGTAGCAGGAGAGTTACTCAAAGGCAGTGTAGCACCAGTACTTACATGGTCTATAGGAGATGCAACAATTCCATGACTGGGAAAGAGAGGGTATGAGCAAAAGAACCTCACCCAAACCCTCCTCCCAGCAATGAAATGTCTTTGTGTTAGTGAAACAAACAGCTTGTGTCTGGCTGAGTACATTTTTTTAGTTAAAATTAAATAAGACCAGAATTTTCTTGTGTGAATGCCTAAAGCTGACTGCCTTTACATGTATTTAAATAATTAACTAGAGTGACTAATTTTTCGTAATGGTGCTTCTGTTGAAATTCGTGATTACTCTGAGTTCATGAGAAAACTGGGCACCTTCAGATAAGGTGAATGAAAAATTTAGACATTTTTAGACTTTAGTCTGTCTCATTACAATTAGTTCTCATTTTCCCTGAGATGCTCTTATCTATTAAAATTTATAATTCTTTTCTCAGTCCCACCAGAATTTTCTACCCCATATTCTTTGCAGTGTTTTCTCGTTACCACAGTCGTCTTCCATCCTTATCCAAAACTCTCTGGCATTAATCAGATTGTTTCTTTGAACTTTGCAATAGGTAGTAAAGTGTCCTGCCTTAACTGCAATGTCGTGATAGATCTGAACCATTCAGGACCACATATAAGATGTCACGTTCACCACTTAGAGCAATGAAGATGAGAGGAAAAAAAAACCCTGAAGGCTCTAGGGGCAGAGTAATGCATGAGGAAGGTGTTGCCCCTTCGAGAGATGCTGGATTGGCAAAGTCATCCAGTTGTGTTTGTTGTTAATTTGCCATATTATTGCGTGTAGATGAAGCAAGGAAATCCCAGGGGTGATAGGACTGGATTTATTTCTGTCTAGTTTTATTCTGTGTGGGACACTGCCTAAGTACATTTTGCATATTGAATTGAGGTCAGGTTTTGTATGGAAAAGTAAGAGCAAAAGGCTTTAAAAAGCTTTCAAGATGTTTAGGCTGCAGTCTGCATTTTCCAGTGATGACTGTTCTTAACACTAAGACTTGCAATATTTTTTCTTCCCCTTTTTTAAGGAATGTGATCTAATCTAATAATTTGAAATCGTAGGGGAATTCTGTCTGTATGATTTCATAATTCAGAGATACCCTTCACTGAAAGAAAAATACTGAGGCACTTCTATAGCAAAATACAGAGTAACTTACAGAGTTTAGGACAGTAGGGACGTATGTGTCAGACTCACCATGGTAATCCTCCTAATGTAAAACTAAGCAACTCCTCTATATTATCTTTGATTCCAGGACTCTGACTCTCCTCCTGAACAATTTATAAAAATGGGGGGTTGATGCTCACTGCCCATCAACAGACCTCTTGGTGCTGTGAGCTCGAAACTGGTGCTATCCCAAAGACTTAATCTTTCACCAGAGCTGATTTGGAGGTAGAGTCCTTAACCAGGGGGGAACAGATATAACATTTTCTCTCTTGTGTAATCCTTGTAAACCTGAATTATTTCAGAAGCCAAACTGAACTCAGGTATGATTGAAACATCCTCAGAACCTCTCCACTTGATGTGTGCGAAAGGCCAGACCAGTAAAGAAGGATCAAGCACCATGCAGAGGGCCAAGTTCCTGCTGCAGGCACTCTACTCCTGGAGCCTTGCATTCTGCCTGTACCCTGTAAAGAAGGGAGATTGAAATGGTGATTTTTAACTACCCTCAGGTGTTCTTTCCCAGGGGAAATACACTGTTCTCAGTCAACTTGGGTGTGCCAAGCCACCTTACTGGAGCGTGAGGATGAGACCCAGAGCAACTCTAGATGTTGTTGGCTCTCTCTGTATCAGTGTGCAGTGGTGACATTTGCCTTATTCTATCCCCAACACCTGACTGTCTGGCCTGTGATTGCCCTCCTGCTTGGCTTTCTCAGCCACTGTGACAGCACAGCTCAGCCTATTGCAATGATTCCATTTTGCAGCTGATGAAATAAAACAAATCCAATGCAATTACCTGGTTTGCATTAGGGATATTTGGATGTTTGGGTTTTTTTGTTGCCCAGTTGAACTTTTCAACTGTAATTTCTCATTGTTTTCTGCATTGTGCAAGAAAATAACAACACCTCATATAGCTGAGGAAATAATGTAATTGAGGTAATAAACACAGAGAATTCAACAAATCCAAAATGACATCTCCTTTGAGAACCGTGTATTTTTGGAATACGGCAAAGAAATGTGAGCCACTGACTGTTTTTATATGTTGTATAGCACATGCTAAGTCTTAAGTTTTAAGGAAATGATAACTGGCAGTCAAGAAGTCAATTTTCTTTTGCAATGTGTATGTTTCTAGCAAAGTATGGTTGACAGTCGTGTTTTGCACAAGGTTTGCATTTATTCACTGTCACTGGTGGAGCAAGGGGCTTAAATTTCCTCTCCTGATGCATGTGAGGTTATGGTGGTCACTGCATACCAGGGGAAAATCCTCTCTTGCCTTCAAAGTGAGGAGATGGGAGAAGTGGCCTGATCTAAGCTTCCCAAGTGTGGAAGGTTTGTGTGTAGGAACAAGGGAACACAGTAAGCTGGAGGAGACAATATACTTGGCAGTTTACTGCCACCAAACCTATGAGAATAAAGGTACTTGACAACAGAGGGGAACTGCTGCAAATACCTTTAGGCAAAATTTGGCTTCCAAATTCCAGTTCTGCTGTTGTTGTTACATTCAGTAATGTCGGGTTTTGGCAAGTCCAGTTGCTTTCTTTTCTCTTGAGCTCTAGAAGCTGTAGGAAACGTGCTCTCAGGCAGATTTCTGATGCTCTCCTTCATTCTTGAACAAGACTTCTTAACCGTCTGTACCATCTCTCCAGCACATACAGCATGTGAGGACAAGTTGCACCACCTTTCCCATGTCCTTGCTTAGCTGTTCTTAATCTCAAGTGGCCAATTTGTTTTGCTTTCATTACAAATGGGAAGGGAGTAGATTAAAAAAGATAGAACAGTCTGAACCAAATGTCCTCATTAAGTTTGTTTCTTCATAGCTGACTTAAAACTCTACACATGCTTGCAAGTCCTTTATTTACTTAGGTCACCATTACTCAAGGGAGTAACTTGATTCCAGCATAGCATCTCCCGTAGGTAAAGATCATTCCTGTGAGTAGGGATTACACAGTCAGGACCTAAAGCCCTGCTCCTTGAGAGGTGCAACCTACAGAATGATGTAATTTATGGCAGAAGAAGTTAACCTGATGCAGCCAAAAGAGGTTTATCTTAGTAAAGAAGGTTACTCACAGAGGCACATTGTTGCTGTAATAAAAATTTCGCTCATATTTAAGGAATGCCAGTGAAAACAGGGAAATATTTATTTGATCTTGTGTATGTAGCTCTTTTAAAAATAACACTAGCTACAAATGCATCCAATAACAGCGTCAGTTTTTATCCTACCAATTACCGTGCATGCTGGCATGATTATTCAGCATGTCTTCACAACCAAAAAATCATATAAAATAATATAATATAAAATACCATAATGTGGGACCACATCAGGGTGTAGGCAGTCCCTTCCAAATAAAGAGAACAAAGCCCATAGTGACATCAAAGGGCAGACATGGAGATAATAAAAAAATTCTAGCTTGGCTTAGTAAGAGATTTTTCAGAGGTGGTCTGAATGGATCAGACTTTCTTTCTAGCTCCCTTCTTCATTCTTCACGTAATGCCCAGAGTTCTCATTCAGAGAACTGGGTGTAGGGCATGGCTCTGAGAGAGAGAGGCCCTGCCATCAACATTGCTGGTCCTAAAGCATCTGAAAATCAAAGAATGCCATCTGCTGTCTCCTAAGAATAGTTTGTGTTGTTGTTTAGATATGCTTTTGTCTGGACCGTAAAGGAGCAGAAGCATCCATGCAGATTGTAGCTAACTGGTATCAGCAGGAGTGTGTTGGGTTCCCTGTTGCTCACTTACAATTGCTGGCTGTTGCTGTCACCATGATTGGCAAGGGAAGATATTGCTGTTCTAGATCAAAATAGTAAGAGTATGATCTACTTTGTTTTTTTTTCATACATTCTCTCCCAGATGACATCTCTACTGCATCTGATGTCATCCCAAGCTTGCACCAGCTGCATACTTTGACTCCAACTGGCTGAAGTTTGTATTGCTTGTTAATTTAAGATCTTGTAAGCAACGACTTCAGATCCTTTGTTTATTTTCTCCAAAGTGCCTGTATTAATGTGTTGCTGACCTGCTGGGACTTTTTAACATCCTCTTTCCATCCTCTCTCAAAGATGTGACTAACACACACCGGGTAGCAGTTGTCTCAGAAGTTGGACACAAGAGAGTTCACAGGTTTTGCTCAGGACACCAGGTGGTACATGGATGTTCCATGACTCTTGCATTCTTTGAATTAATTCCGTTTGTCCTGGCCATCCAAAAGCATTATTAGATACCTGTGGTCATTTTTGTGATTTTCACAAAGAATTGTGAAAGCACAGAGCAGTGGACCAGTCAGATAGTTCTCTCAACCAGTGAATGCATTTTAAGTCTACAAATAAATTATTTTGTTTCAGTGATTATCTGAATTTGTAATAATATGGCATCTTGTATAAGTACTATAGTAAGAAAAAAACCCGGAAGAACACTGAATTGAGAGGAAGCGAATATGAGGAAATAATATTCTAAAATTTCAGTGGCTACATAAATCTATTGGAGACCTTCCCTTTTCTCTTTAATGTAGATTTCTCCAAAATCAGCTACTGCCTTCTGAGTTACATCTGCTTGGTATTACTGTGGTGGTTGAGAACATGGGGAGATTGGCTGGTACGAAAAACCAATAAACTTTTCTCTGCTTAAGATGTTCACTGATGGAACAAATAATTTGCTACTCTGGTCATGGAGAAGTACAGACCTAAGACAGATGACGGCCCACGTAACCTGCCCAGTTAAAATTTTATCAAAGTTTTCTTTCTGCCAGGGAAAAGGGAAGGAGATCAGACATCTTACTTAATCTCCCTTTTTCCAGAAGCAAATCCAATTCCTGTTTAACACATGTAACAGTAACCTATCCCACATGTGTTTTGCCCTCTGTTTCAACTATTTTTTTCTGAGTTGTCTGAGTAGCTATGCCTCTTATTTTTTCAGTCTTATATTATCTTCTGCTGGCTTGCCCTGCCACATCAATCACGATTCAGAAAACATCTGCTAACCCTCTGCAAAGAATCTTTTTTCAATTTCAGTAATGCTAAAGCTGCTCAACAGTTTTATATCAAAAACATTTTTGACAGAATGGAGCTCATGGGATAAAAGAAATAGAGGAAATTATTAAAATTCTATTTTTGTCACTTTTTTCCATAGGATGCACTAAATTTTGTTTTCTTTAGCAGTGGGAAGAACTATGGAAATTCATTTCTTTATTGGATTACAAAACCTCCTCTCCTCTCTAGACTTTCTGCAAGCATCTCATCTTTCAAACAGATACCATTCTTGCAGAGGGCTCCCCTTTTTGAAGGCAGTAGTATATGCCTGGTGTGAGAACTGGGACATAGTAAATGCTGTATATCTTAGAAGTATAATCTGTTGGGGGTATTTATTTTCTGTTACTGTTAACACACTAAACCATCAGCCTGGCTGAGATTTCTGTCTAGTTTTGCTTTGGCTGTTGGGTTTGGTGATTTTGTTTTTCTGCAATAAGTGTTTTTTATTGTTGTTCACACATTTCTGCAGCTGGCTTTTTCTCGTAGGCTGTTGCTGTACATTGATTTTTGTATGCATGGGAAGTTACCAAAAGAGGAAATCCCTTTTAAGCAGGGTTGATGTGTTGGTCAGAGGTCCAACGAGTGTGTCCATGTATCCATATGCACAAGCTTTCCAAAGGCTTGTTTTAAACCTAACAGTTCTGTTGTTTATAGTAAGCACTACCAAATGAAAGACCTTAGGGTTCAGTCTCACCCATGCCCTCACAAGATCAGTGAAAATTCAAACTCTAGCTTTAGCCCACCTTTTGCTTTTCACATTCTGGGCTGAGATCATGATTTCACTTTTTTTTTTACTTGGAGGGGGCCAAATTCCTCTCAGATTTATATTTGTACATTTCTGTATCTGTTAAGAAGTTAGTTTAGCTCTTCAGATTGCAGCAGGAAAGCCTTATGATTCCCTCTAGACAGCTTATTATATGTAAAAGGAAATTAAAAATAAATACATGTTTAGTTTCAGTGCATTCTAGCAATACCTACACCATCTGTAGAGAAATCTTTGAATTGTTCAAGTTGTAAAGAAAGTTACAAAGGAAGTAAATATCAGTAAAGCACCATTCTTTCTTCTGACAAATACATATTTGTGAGAACTGCAAGCATTAATTTTTCTGTCCAAATATACTGGAGCTACCTGGTGAGCTAAAGGAGGTTTTGCTTATCATGTCAGAAAGCATTTTTTCCTCTAAAGCATTTTATTATCTGATGCGTGCAAGCAGAGTTTTAAGTCTAATAAGGTTTAAAAAGATCAGAAACAACATCTTACAAGTGTGGAAAAGAAAGCAAGGTGGAGTTTTAAGCATTCTGAGATGGGCCTGATTAACCACTGACTTGATAAGTGCCTAAATCCACTCTCTGTTCTTAAAACTAAGAGTCAGAGTTGTTCAGATTTGTCTGGCCATGTCTTTTCAAGGATTTTGACATCATACCATGCATTTTTTATTAACAGCATTTTCAGTAGTTTAAAAAGAGAAAACAAAAAAATAAACCCCAAAGTATACATCAAGACAGTAACACAGCACTGATCACACACGGTGTGGCTTGCATAAGTTCTTTCGGTACCTGATCGGGTTGCTTTCTATTTTTAGGTTCTCAAAATACTGCAGAAAATGTCGTGCTGTGTCTCTCCAGAGCTCAGTCCCATCTATGCCCATTAAGCATTGTCCCAAGTCAAGAGGTAGAATGAGTTTTCTCCTCCAGAGCTTTATTGCCGGTTTTTTGTCATATACAATGTTGCTCTCTTACACAGGTAGCCAGCTAAGGAGAAAGTTTTAGGATTTATCCAGTTCTATCCAATTACGTTGTTATTCTTCTATCATGAGAAGTTAAAACTTAGTGTAGCTCACAGCGTGCCAATTATTATATGTTGGAGCATTTAACCTGTGAGAAGATCAATTTCTGCAGTCAATATAATTTTCTCCATGTCCTAGAAGACTATAATATCATCATCCCTGGATGCACTTTTATATCTGCAGAATCCCTGTGAACATTTTTCACCTTTTAAGCTTTCATCTTTTCTAAACCTGTTCACAGGTGATGAGTTTAAAAGAGCATCTGGAGAAGGACCTCAAACAATTAAAATACTCTATTATTTATAATGCAAAAAGGAGATTAATGTCCACGTACCTCAGGAATTAGAGAATAAACAGTAAAAAATTTTGAAAACTTTACAAAGGCACTTGTAACCCAACAGTTATTAGTCCTCCACTCAAACAATTGAGACCCAAGTGCTTTGAGCCCATTTCTGTTACTGTGATGCCTTAGCACTTACAGGTGCCCATAGTTCCTTGTTTTGAAAATTATGTCCTCAGGACATAGTAATGTGTGTAGTCATTTCTCAGAGCTGTGTACAAACAGCATTTGGCATCTTGAAACAAAGCTTATCTCAGTTCAGAGGTTATTTAACTATCAGTTTCAGGGGGTTTTTTTATGTTCACTTGACCAGACAAAAGGCAGTACTTCATGTTGACCCATTCCTATATAAGTTCTCTGATTGAATCCAGGGGCACAGGACTAGACCAAAATTTCCTCCTGTACTGGATCTTGAAAAACTGTTCAAAAAACATGCTTGAACATGAAGAAATTAGAAAAGTGGACATATGATGGGTCATTTCACTGAGAACTGGTGCAGTCTTCGGGCCAAATTGTCTTTGGGTTTGCATAGCTCTGTAGGAAGAAAGGTGAAGAGAAGTTCTTCCTATTTGTGATCCTTCACGATGATTAAGTATAGATAAAACCTCTACAATCGGCCCAAGAACAGTTTTCTCAGTTCATGATCATCCTGTCAGCAGAAAAGCAAAGCTATTTCCTGGGGAAGGGTGACAGCTGGTCCTTCCTGGCCTAGAATCTGCCAGGGCTCCTGCACACCCTTTACCTGCCTTACCTTCAGCCAATCTTTAGAAGTCCCTCTCTGGCAGTGAGTACTTGACATCATCCTCCCCACTCTCTGCATTAGACTATTTTACAACACAATGTGGTCTTTGTTCAAAACAGCCTTGAAGTTAAATTACCTTTGTGGTTTTGCTCAAAATAGCCTCCATGCTCCTTCTCTATATGCAGGTAGTTGCATGGGAGAGATACTTTGGTGTTTGTTTTTTTTTTGTTTTACACTGAATGTCTAAAGATCTTGTCTGGACCTCATCTTCAGCTGAACTGAGCTAAGATCAACCAACTGGTTAAAGGATAAAGTTGAGCTTTTAGGAGCTGTCTAATGTGATGGATCTGAAAAGATGAGTGAGGTCTTTTAGTCATGACGCAAATTCCTAAGAAAGTGAAAGCTTATGTACTTTGAACCAAAAGCTGTTAAAAAAAGCTTAAGCCCTCCAGGAGGAGAGAGAGATGCTTGTATGAGTGGGAGGAGAGGCCTGTTCCAGCAGAGAGTCAAAATGCTTAAACCAGTGTGTGCATTTATCCAACCACCTTCCTCAGGCAGCCAAGAGCTGGAGCTGTGTGGCCACCACGCTCAGGGCAAGGTATTGTTTGACTGTTGAAGTTAGGTCACTCTGACAAGCAGAGGACACTTAAGATGAATTGCTTCCCAAGAGAAAAGGATCCAGAAGGAAGAGCTGGGTTTTGTTGTGGCTTTTGTTTTTGTTCTGCTGTTCCTTTCTCGCCTCAAAGGATGTGGCAAGGGTGGTATTGCAAGACTTGGCAAACATAAAGCAATTGTGTTCACATCCCCATCCCCATTTGTATGAGTCTCCTTTTGTGTGTGTATTTCGGTTTGGGAAGTCAATGAAGACATGGTTCGAAAATGCAGGAGTGAGAACATCGTGAGCAGATGCCAAAACTTTCCTTTTTCTATTCATTCCAGCACATGGTTTTGAATTGAATGTTTGTGTATTTTTATGTGGCATTACCTGCTCCAAAATAGTTACCGTTCGGCTTAAAGAGATGCCTTTCCTCTTTCTTTTCACTTTAACTAGTTTTCTGTCCTGTGTCGTGCCTTTCCTTCCTATTCCAAGAGCTTCCCTATTATTCTTGAAATAGAAATGACATCTGCAGCCCCAAGAATGCTGCACTACACCCACAGAATTTGCTTTATCTAGCAATCTGCTACTAATATTTTGAGACTCCAGCAAGACAGAAAGAGACTACCTTCCCAAATTGTTATTGTACAGCTGTCCTTAGCTGAACTGTGTCATATGAGTTCCTTTTGTAACACTGGGGAAGAAAGTCCTCCATATTTTCCCTCACAAATCATTGCAGATGTACTTATCTAAGATACCTTGGCACGACTGTGGACCTTTTTGTGCTAAAACTATCTGACGTTTTCCAGGTTTGCTTTAAAATTGGTATAAAACCTTTCATATTTATGAATATTTAATATTTTTCAATTTTCTTAGCTGATGTCTACATTTATTAAATTATAAACATCCACTTTGGGGAATATTACTAGTTATATTGCTTGTGTTTTGGAAATAGAGATAACTGTAGTGGGAGTCTCTCAGTGTATCGTCAGAAATAACTGTGATTTGTGGGTAGGCCTTGGTCCTGGCTGGGAATGGTGCATAAACTCTGTCACTGAAGAGTGGTTCCCAGAAGTGATCTGACTCAGGCACTGTGCTGAGTCACAAATCCTCCCCTGCTTCCTCCCTGCTTGCAGAAAGTAGTAGTTTTCTTCTGAACTATATTAGCAGAAAAATAATTACCTCCCACACCCCTGGCACTGGCTTAAGTATGAAAATGTGTCTTTGTGTGTGTATCAGGAGGCAGAGGAGGGATGGATGGGCTTGAAAGTCCTCTCTTTTCCCTTTTATTCCTGCTCATTTTCAAGGGGTCATTTGTATGAGACTCTCCTTGCTCACACTTCTGATTCAGGCATCCTCACAGGGTAGTCAAAATATAGCCCTGCAAAACCCATGGAAAAGTAGACTTGGGATACACTTTCTCTAGAGACCTGGACTACTAAGATGATGAGAACAGGAAACTGCCCTGTCCAGCATACCAAATCAGATCCAAAATTAAAGACACATAAAAATCTGAGTTAGAGCTGTGCTTGGAAAGGCCCAAATGTGAGTGCTGAGACCAACCTACCGTTAGTTTCCTTGGATATGTTCCACAATGCAACAATGCCAAGTACATTTTAGCAGCTGGGTCTGGTGGTGCACTTTATTTTTTTTCTCTTGTGCCATCTTGCCGAGAGTTGGTTGAAATCCAGAAAAGCTTGTAAGTACACAACGGGGTGTGCAGGTAATCCCATTGCTTTAGGTGCAGACACTTACACGCTTAGAGATAAAGCACATTCTTCGATAACTACCTGAATCGATGAGACAGCAACCAGCCCCTCTCATCACTGTCTTCCTAAAAGTACAGCATCATATAATAGCTCTAAAACACCTGCAGCACCCCCAACAGTGTATTTCCCATAGCTTTGAGAGAGATCAGTGTTACTTGGTATAAGCTTTTTTTCTTCTTTCTTCCTTAGTCTCCCTGTGCCCCAGTTGTATCCTAAACCTTTGGGTTGATGCAGTCCTCTAGAGGCTAAAAAGGGCTTGACCTGGTATAAAAAGCAGTGTTTTTCCCATGTAATAAATATTTAAAATGTTTTATCAGTGTAAATAAATGCTAAATTCTGTAAGCCCGGGGAATGGCATTAGCGTGTTTTGCTTGCTGAAACATTTATGGAATCAGTGTCAGCCAACAGAATTCAGCCAAGAGGGTTTTTTTAAAGGTAAACTGAAGTGCTTTTAAAATAAATACTACAAGTTGTTTAAGATCTTCAATTATTAACAAAAGAAAAGCGTGGGCTTAAAAACTTTAAAAACAATCCCTTTCGTAGCACTTTCCCTAATCCCTGTGCAGTTATCTCTGTGTCCAGCCTGGAGTGAGCTCCTCAAGGCAGATGCTGGACCTTCACAGATGTCTGGAAAGTGTCTAGCACACGGAGGGAGCTTCCACAAATGAGTAACTACATTTAGAATCCCAAATATTTGAAAACCAAATATTTTTATATTTACTTGTCAGGACTTAATGTCAAGACCCCATGTTGATGGCTGGCCAAGGATGGCATTGCCAGCCCCTGTAAAGCAACACTGTAAAACTTTGGCTCTGCTGTGAGAAGGTAGCTAGTGGCATCACCTCCTTGAAATCCAGAGGCCAGCTTTGCAGTCTGATCAGGTCACCACTCTGATTTAATTATGATTATAAGTTGCACAGCCCATTTCTAGGAGTGCAAGCCTTACCTCCACAAGTGAGAAGAAATGCCAAAGATGTGCAGTGGGTTGAACACCCGTGTTGGGTGATACCTACGTGTTGCACCGTGCAAAGATTAAGGGCATGCATGAGTTGGGTCAGAGAAATCATTCTTTTATAAGCTGCACTGTCTTTTCTTTCTCTGCATGGAGAAAGAGCCCGTAAAACTGTGCAGAATTCTCACTGTTTGTTAGAAAAGAATTTTATAACTGCCTCTAAGGGGATGATTTGCTCCATTTACTCTGATCAGAAATGCATCTGATCATCCCCAGACACTGATCTGCACCTCTCAGGTTTCAGGATATAGATTTGATATGTTTTGAGGCATGTGAATTTTTTTAATAAAAAGTTTCTCTGTTGCACCTACCCATGGCTCTTCCCCAGTCCTTTAATCCTTTTCTGACTGGGCATTCTCACTTCTCTGGGCCGGGTTCCTCATACCATTCCTTGCAGCAACTATTCATGATGCAAGTGGCTGCCTAAGTAAGAATAAAGCAATTTTACAGGCAGTAGCTGTATTGCAGCAATAAGCTTGACAACAGTGCAGGGAGCCTGGTGATGTGCATGTATCTCTTGCCCCTCTACAAGTAGCATCCATTATATCTTCTGAGGACATTTCCCAAGTTGCTGCATAGTTAGTGTATTTTTTTTTAACTTTTCTCTCTGAATACTTCATTGGTAATGTATTTAAGCTTGCTAATTATTGGAATCATCAAGGCTCCCCTAATGGGGCACTGCACAGCACACACATCAATTCATGCTAACAGTATTCAGAACCTCACCTCCTCTTCAAAGCTGGTTTATTATCCTCAAGAAGATTTTCTCTAATTAAGCTGGCTGAAGGTCCTGTATATCTTCTGGTGGTACATGTTCCCCTTGACTGCCTAAACACCTTGTCACCTCATGTTTATGGTGCAAGCCTTTGATTTCACAAGTACTGCTTTGTTAACACAAAGGGCATTGATTCGTGCAGATATTACCTTCTCTGGACATCTGTCCTAGCTGAAGCACTTTTATGAAGTGAGTGATAATGAAGATGTATTTAAGATGAGAGAGCTTTTTTGTTCATCTTTTTGTCTGTTCTCGGTACCCTCTCAAGAGTACTGGGTATGTCCTATGATGCATAATAAATCAATTAATAATAATAATAATAATTAAGGATAAATTACGTAAGACCTGGTATTAGAACTCTTAACTTGGTAATCTTGGCTACATATTGGATTAACAAGGCTCCACTAAAATCACTAAAAAGAGAGGCCTTTATTGGCTTTTGTGTAGATGTATTTGAAGCTACAAATATTTCAACCTGCAAAGTTTTGGCGTGGGTTTTTTTTTGGGTTTGTAGCCATCTGTAGTCTTTTAACTTTCTTGTATTGTTGACATTTTTTGGAAGTAGATGGGACATTGTTTTAATTTTCTGGTGAAGGTGACATTCCTGACCGATGTAAAGAATTGGAGTGATGTTGATGCCGACTGCAGTTCATTTTCTGTACGTATTTAGAATTAGTAGACTGAACGATGTGAACATCTAGAGGAAAAGCTTGGCAGCCTCACGGAAGAACACCAATTTCTTTTTTCTCCAGAGGCACTGGTTACCCCGAAGAGTACCCAGAGGCAACTGAGCAAGCAGAGTGGCCCACTCTTGTACAGGATGTTTTGATCCTGTCAGTAATGTACTTCACGTAAGGATTTCTTTGTGAAAGCCGGAATGTTTCATGCTGAACGTCTCTCCCTTTGGATAGTAGCATGAACCATTAACGTATATCCAAACCAACTGTAGAAACCTGAAAACATGTTCTGACTAGAGGGATGTTAGCACCCAGCTTTGGTTTTCCAGCAGGTAGTGAGTTGATCTTGCTGGCTGGGCAGCTGAAGCCACCTTTGATTGTTTCTGCAGTGTTCCATCGAGGCTGTGGAGCAAACACAGTCTCAGCCATAGCTGTGAACTGACAAGTGGATTGCCTACAAATGAAAGTGCTTGTCAAGAGATGTGTCATCCTTATAAGAAAGTATTTAAATTAGTTGCCCTTTTTTTTTGTAAGTAAAAAAAAAAATGGAAAATCTCAGATGATAGATTTTCAAAGTTAATAGTTATCACAAACTCTCTTGGCAGATGTATAACAGACATTTACAGCTCATGAATCACATTTTTCAAAAATCACAGCTAATATCAGCTTCTCTGAGGAGATGACAGCATTTGCAGGAGACATTAATGACTTCTGGCTCTCAGTCATTGCAAAATCATGAGCTTGTAATTGTTCTGGTGTGGCTATTTGTAGACTATAGGGTTCTAGAGGTCTCTCAATACTTCCAGCATCAATAACTTGCCAGTGACAGCGGTTGCCATCATTGCTACCAGTGATAACAACTTTAAGACATTTGTAAATGCAAATCCTTACTAAGGGCTTATGAGGCTGGCTTTATTATTCTTGTTTTACAAAATGAGGAGAAGGAGATAAAGAGAGGCCCATGAATCTGCAGCTTGAGTCAAGTGCATCTGAGGGTACAGCTGCTTAGTGCTTTAGAAAACTTGGCAACAAGTCACCTTCCCATTCTGGAAATGTTTGGCTTCCTCATGATTAAGACTTTCAACAGTTTCATGCCTTAACAACAACCATGTAATAATATTTTATTCATACCCTTTTCTGGACAACCTCTCTTATAAAGTGATCCCTAAATCTTGGAGCAAAACCAACACTGCTGGTTCTGACTCTCCCTCTCTTGAGACTGAAGTAAGGTGAGGGGGACGTGGAGCAGGGGGAGATCCTAAGAAGTCTGTGAGCTCTCAGTAAGTGTGGATTTGGTGGTCCTTCAGCATCTCAGGCTCTGCCTGGGACTTTCTTGACCTCTGCAAGAACCCAGAATAAAAGTAGGGATGTGACTTCAGTTTGCCATCTCTGCCAATGCTCTGGAGTGCAATTCTGTGGCACCCCAGCATTTGCTGTGTGTCTCATGGTTCTTGCCCCACTCCAGTTCTGGTTATTCTTTGTTTTCCCCATGCTTTAACTCTCCCCAGTACTGTGTGTGGAACACCTTAAGCATGTTTTTCATGAATAGGCAAAACAGCTAATATATTCCCTCCCCAAGGAGGTGGTATTTTGGTGACAGGTAAGTTAATATCTGTTTTACTTTAATCTGTGATCTAGGCTAAAATGGTAAATTTGTGAAACGTTGGGGAACTTCTGGAGGAGTTGATCTGTGAATGTACATCTTTACATCATCAAGATAATGAGTTCAGGTGAGGGGGGATGAAATAAAACCGACATACTACTGTGCAATTTATAGCCTCTCTAAATTTTGTTCTCTTGCTGATAACTGCTTCCTTCTGTTCTCTCTGCAGGTCTCCAGGTGGTTTTAAATTCCATTATCAAGGCCATGGTCCCTTTGTTGCACATTGCCCTGCTGGTGCTGTTTGTCATTATTATCTATGCCATCATTGGACTGGAGTTATTCATGGGGAAGATGCATAAGACCTGCTACCATGTGCAAGGGGGACTGATAGGTAAGGGAAACACGCACACACATACGAAGATTTTCAGAGGGAGGCTTTCCCCATAAGTCATGGAGCGTTTGTGCTGGCACAGGAGATGGGTGGCTATTGCTCACTGCCTGTGTACCTGTTTGGGGTTTCACAGGGGTGGCTCCTCTGCTCTGCTTCTCAGATATGAATGACCTGAGATGCAGAGAGACTGCAATGGTGACAGTTTAACTTGCTCATCTTGAACACTCAGCTGTTGGCCTGTCTGTAAAGGCTACGGGCAAAGCTATTGATTCTTGCTAAACAGAGTCACAGACTTTTTAATGGGGACCTTTGGCACAACAAGCCCACCTGAGTTCTTTAACAAATCTCCCAGAGGCTCAAGCAACACTAAAATAGTGATAATTTCATTGTTAGCAGACAGAGCTATACATGACATGGCATCACGGAAATTAACAACTCATGCATTTTATTATAAATCTCATACACAAACGCATCTTTGTTTTAAACCAGTATCACTGTAAAGGAATATATGATTCAGGGCTGTAGTTTTTTTGATCACAGACAGTGGCTCTGGTTAGAAATGCAGCTAGAAAGAAAACAAAATTATATTAATGGGAAGAAACTTTTTGCATCCAATCCGTCAGGAAAGAACTTTCAAATTATTTACAGAAAGAAATATTCCCGTTTCAAAGTAATTCAGTTGCACTGTCACTCACTCTTCTAACCATCTGCTCTTTTTCATTTGATTTATTGAACTTGAACAGCATTGATTTCTCATGTGGTGGTGGGTGCTAATGCCTAGGAACCAGAGCAGCTCATAGCTAAGAAAATATTTTACTTGTTTCAGAAGTTCTGTATTTTCTGCTTTTATAATGTTGGCACATTTTATTTTCTGGAAATGATGCTAGAACTATAATGAATTGTCACTCTGGTTTACATCTTTAAAGTGTGTGTATCTTTCTCCATTTTGTCTGGAAATATTTACATTAAGGCATCTAATTCTAAAATTACTCTTTCTGGCATTCTTTACTGATCAGAATATGATCATAACTTTTCAAAAATAAATTGTTTACCATATAAGATGTGAAACAAACAGAATTACCTACTCCCCTACACATTCATACCTGCATCTGTTAAAAACGTAGCCCTAAGATCTGAAATCCATATTTTTTTTTAAGAATGTTGCAGAAGTTTTTGTGCTTATAAAAATGTTTTCTGTGGCATTTTTCACATACCAAAGCATTTAGTTTGGCTTGTTATATGGGTTCTCAGATCTCTGAAAACACCAGAATAAGGGATCGATAATCAAGTAACTGTTTTATGGAGTTTGTGAGTGCCACTGGGCTACTGATAAAATGCCACACAGCTTCTAAACTCCATAAGAGCAGAGCTCCAGGTGCTCTCTGCTCTAATTCAGCAGTGGCCCAATGCCACATCATCTTGTCTCCAGAGCACTGAAGCCTGTGTGATGCAGGGGCTCAGCCTCCTTCAACAGAATGGCCCTCAGTGCTGCACTTCCCTTCCAAGGTTAACCCAGATGAACACGCTGCCATTATGGTCGTAACAGCAGCCTAATGAAACATAATAGACTTGGTCTAATGTTCCCTCTCATGTTGAAAGGTGTGACTTCTTCCTCATAGGAGGGTATGCTTTGAAAAAAAAGTCCATCTCTGTTTGGACTACAAAATTTGACAGTTTCGGGGGTTGGTTTGCTGTGGGATTGTTTTTGGTTTTTTGATGTTTGTGTTTTTTTGTGCTTGTGTATTCCTGAGAAATCTGTCAAACTCACTGCAAAATGTAGTTGTTAAAATCAGATATCCTTCGCGGTGTGTCAAATACCAATTAGTTCTCTTCATCTCCTTTCTCCCCCTCTTCTCTCCTTTAAGATACGCCTGCAGAGGACGACCCATCTCCCTGTGCCCCCCAGTCCGCGCACGGGCGGCAGTGTCAGAACGGCACGGAGTGCAAGGCAGGCTGGGAGGGACCTAAACATGGCATCACGAACTTTGACAATTTTGCTTTTGCCATGCTGACAGTGTTTCAGTGCATCACGATGGAGGGCTGGACAGATGTGCTCTACTGGGTACGTATCCGAAAATGATAAGCTGCAAGTCCTGCTCGTGTGCTTATGGCTATGTGGAAACTTGGGGGCTTTGGCTTTCTTGCTTGCTCTGTACAGTGAAGGCATGGTTGCTAGCATGGAGCTTTAATTAACTCAGCATATTATTAGGTAAAATGGGAGGGTTTATCTGGTGCAATTAAATCAAATATAAATGCTGACTTTCCATATATATTTTAATTTTGAAAGAGGCAAGTGGCTTATTGATTTGAAGATCTGCAGTGTACCCTTGTTGAGCAGAAAGTCACGTAAAGACCCTCTCTGCAGAAGTGAAATATACATCTCCAGATTACTGATGTAGAAGTATTTGTGACAGATAACCATAAGCTCTACCTGTGGCATTTATGTTGCAAGGCACTACACTGATCAGCTTGTAGGTTTTATAAGAGAGGCCTCACAAATTCCAGGACTACTTATGATTATGACTTTTATCATAGAAGAATTTATTCTAATGCTAGTAACTCTGATACTGCTATCAATCATGGTTACATCTTTAGCCCAAACATGATATTATCTTTAATCTAAATGGAGTCTCATCTTGTCCTGTACCTTAATTCTGGGCATCTCAGTAGCTTTAGTTTGTATCTTTTAATTCCTAATATATTGGGAAATTCATTACAGCACAATTATACTACAGGAGTTAAAATCATATTTAGCCTTCACTAGTAAACCATATATAAACATGTTTCTGGAATCAGATCTTGCCATCAGCTTTTGCAGCAACAACTTACGGTCCAGGAATGTAATTCTCACACAGCACAGCCCCATCTGTATAAGGTTAACCCAGGCTTTCACTGACTTGGAAGACTGGCACATCATGAGATGTGGTTCTCCAGGATGTGCTACAATGCATGACGCAACTTAACTAAAGAAGACCCAAAGCACACAAAAGGATATTCTGGACTGAGGCAGCTTGCACTGTTAATCAGCATCAGCTTCTCTCTTAAACGTGAGCCTGAAGCTGTCTTCTACCCAGCAGTGATTTAGAGTTTACAAGATTTCCCTTTGAAGATTTAGCTTATCTGCAGTAGATGGTCTCTGTGTGGAACAGCCAGAAGTTGTCTCTTTATCCTCACAAGTTTAGATTAGAATTGTGACTCTAGCTTCCTTCTAATGCCTGAGATAAAGGGCAGAGATCAAACCACAAGGGGAGTCTGGGTCTCAGAGCACAAACATTGCCTTTACTTGAAAAGAGGGTATGTGTTAATAAAATTATGAACAGAAGTCAGAAAGGGAACAGAGTGAAACTGCTCCACAGCCCAGCTATGGCTATATATAATATACCTGTCTTTTTATCACTCCTAGCTTACATTTCTCCAGCCCTTGTGTGATTGAGAGGATCTATAGGGAGTATAAGGAAAATTGGAGAGAGTCAAAGATACCAGAAATAAACATAAAAGTAGTTTTGGCTGTGTATACCATTTAGAATTGTGAAACCTGTCCACAAGCTATCATCAGTTTCCCCAAAGACATGTGCTGTGAAAGGCCCTTCCAATTCCCACCCTTGTGGGCCCATTTGTCATTTTCATGGCTGGATATGAATTGTGCAGAACTCCGTTATCAGTTACCTAATAACAGGAGCCAAAAGCATTTGCTTCACTGCCAAATGATTTTCTGCTGTGACTATGCTGACACTCTGATTTTTAGGGTGTCCCTGCAGCAACCTGGGTTTTAGATGTTGCCTTTTGTTTGGTATTCAGACGGCTTTTTTAACTGATTTCCTGAGCTGTTCTTTTTTAAATTAGAGACAGTATGGTGAAATTAGACCTGAACTTAATACAGATTGATGTTCATTATTTTTAGGGGCATCCATATAGTCAGCCTCTTAGCTTATGGCTTTGGTGGAATGCTTGCTTTGGAAACAAAAGAAATATCATCAGTTACCAGCTATTCCTGAAAAGACCACAAAAGATAAGAGTTAGCACTGCAGTAAGAAATTTCAGTAATTGAAGAGGAGGAAATTTAGGTTATAAAGAAAAAAAAACATTACCTACCTTTAAAAACTTGAAATACAAAGTTTGAGTAAACACCTGAGCTGGCAGACATACTCAGTTACGGTGCTTTAAGCAATCCTAAGAGCACTATTGTCCCACAGGATTTTTTCCTCTTTGTGCTGTGTTGAAGAAGCAGATAGAAGTCAACTCTGATCAGTGTTTGCCATCTGGTAAAGAAGGTATCTGAGATGGGATGTGTATTTCCTTCTGCAGAGGGGTCTGTGCTGCTCTGGGGGCAGGTGTTTGGGCACTTACTACAGGGCACACCTACAAGAAGGACTGTCCCTTTAATATTTATGTGTAGAAACAGTCTCTAGACATTCACACTGTGATTTCATGTAATTTCAAACCACATCTGTTGTGATTTGAAACCTCTGTAGTCCATGACTTCTGGATAGCAAAGAATAGAGAAGATGAGACATTTCACTTCCTGAAAGTGTCAGAAGAATTTTAGTGAGGTAGGATACAGATATCTGTCTTAAACTTAGTGTGAGCCACTGTTTCCTCAGTGCAGTTTGACTCATACATAACTCTCCTCCCTGGCCTTTGCCTTTTTGGCCAAGGAAGAGTGGACTTGTCGTAGACAACCCACTGGAGGCTGCATCTCCACAGGAATGCAGAGATAGGAGGCTCTTCTCAAGTAGATAACTCTGAAAGATCTGGATCCACAGTGAGGTCGTGGAAGTAAAAATTTGTCTGCAAAATTTATTGCAGACAATAAATCTGCACAGTTAATCAAATTAGAAATCCAGACTTAAAGGTTCTTTCTCTCCAAATAGATCCTGACATATGTTGTCCATTTCACACTGAAAGTACAGATTAAAGAACAGTATGAGAAAATATCGTCAGCAAATCAGTTTCGCAGACAAAAATTTTAGGTGATGATTTTCAGAGGTCATTCATTAAACTTAATGATGTAAGCTAATGGGTTAATATTTAAAAGTGCTGAGCATTCAAAGTTGAAGCAGATTCTCAAGTTCTTAGCTCCTCTGCAATTCAGGATAGGTAACTAGTTTTGAATCTGGGGTCCTGCTGGGTTCAATGGCAAAATTCTCATGAATTTCAAAAGGTCAGGCTCTCACTTTTTATTTTGCAAAATCTTGATCATGCTGTGGAGGTTTTCCACACACAGTTTTAATACAACATGAGGACTCACTGATGCCTAATCAGGGCCTTGGTATCTGTTGATAGTCTTCCAAGGACATATGTGTGGATCCAGGGAGTTTTCTTTGCTCCCTTCTTAAATCTGAAAATATGTGCCTGACCTAAAATTCAGCAGAACGACAGATAAAGCTCTGGGCTGAATCACTTGGCTGGAAGTGTTTCAACGATGGAGCAATACCCTTGCTTTGAACTTTTCTATAAGTGCTTTTCAATTATAACTTCTTCTTTCCTGAAAAGTATTTTTTGAAGGATACCTAGATCTCTGCATTCCTCTCAGTGGGAATGGAGGGAGCTTAGAACATTTTAGCACATTGCCCTGAAAAATACAGTGGTCATTTCATGAAACCTATGTCTGTCATGTGCCACACTTTGCAAGTTAAACCTGCATGTTTGAAAGTTAGAAAGCTGTATGACCTCCCACAAGCCCTGGAACCCTAATCCACTTAATAACTCTTCAAATTTTTATCTTCAGTTTCCTGCTTCTTTGTTCATGCTCCCCTGTGTAGGCTTTTCACCTGTACAGTGCAGCCTGTCTCCTCTTCCATGGAGTAGTACTATTTCTTAACTTGTCATCCACATCTTTACAAAAAGACAATCAGAGACAGGAAAGTAATAAACTTTTATTCCCTGGAAGGACTTGACATCACTAAGATCAATACACTTTCCAACCTCCTCTCTCACTTAGCAGATAAGACTTTTGAGCAGATTGTTTTCTTTTGAAATGTGAAAGAAAAATGCTAGGGAAAACAGTTTGACACTGCTATCATGGAAGGTAGGATAACTACTTAAAAGGAGCCAAATTTTTAATGTGAAATAACTATATTGGACAGGATGAAAATCTGTGCTGAACACCTTTGCTGAGTCTTCATTGAAGAACTGATCTTTATTGAAGGGAGTGTTAAGAGTTTGTAGAAACACATCTCCTATGCCGCCTCAGTCTTACCAGGTTTACTTATGTCCCAGTATAAATGCCAGGTGGCTTTGTCTCATGTGCAGACAGTTCATAGAATCACTGGAGTAGACAGGCACTTCTTATGATATGCCACATTATAATTTTTCATATGCATTGTCAAAGGATTGAGGTTATTACTCTCAAAAGTCTCCTTCGTGTATGATCAGCCAGCATTAGCAGCTTGTTTGGTGCAGGCACCAAGGCCCATTTCTGAAGACCCCTCAGTCTCTGAAACTTCCTGCAGCAGATCCAAATGTTACAAATTAAGTCATTTAATATTTTGTGATCAGTGTCTGCTGCAGTCCCTCATTTCGTACTGTCTTGTTGACTAAGGAGGAAAATTAATCCTTGTGCAGTTTATAACATCCTGTTTAAGTATTTTTAGGCATTTGTTGTCTTCCCTTAATCTTTTTGTAATCTGAGGAGATTCAGTTCTTTCAACCTTCCCTAATGGGTCTTCTTTTTAATTATTTTTAATCAGTTTGTTACTGTCCTTCAGGGGAAGCTTCACTTCTGAATTAAACACAGTTCGACAGTGCCCTATCTCTAGAAAGTTTTCCTCTTTGTGTGAAATGTGCTCTCTGCAGCTGGAGCCCTGTGACACTGCATGCAAATCTGCCCACTGCAGCCTGAGTTTGACGTGCCTGGTCTCTCCACTCCCTGCATCTAAGCAGCCGTATCTATAAACGAAAACAGAGCACAGAGAAATTGCAAAATGCAGCCTTATGTTGTTGCACTGGGCAGTTCCTACTGCAGGGTAGTGGAGAACCTGGTCCTGAGTTTTTCTGCTTGCCCATTACAGCTTGATTTCTAGGACTGAGTAATTTGACTTGATCTGCTTGAAGATTTTTAATAATGAGCAGCCTTGAGCCTGCCATCATTTTAGAATATTGGCTTTGACCCATTTCATTTGGACAACATTTCAGAATGCTTGGTCGTGTCTCTGAAAATAACATGCAGTGCCTCCAGGAACAGTTTACCTCAAGGCTCTAACTGTAAACTAAAGACTGTGGTATTATTATAGGTGGACTAAGGCCAAGTGTGGATGAGATCCAGGGCACTAACCTGTTCCTGGAAGAGATGCCCAGACTGGTGCATAATAAGTTGACTCACTCAGATTTAACTGAAAAAAATCCTTGTTAGGCTTTCCCAGACCTTAGGGAAGAAAATGTGTTAGTAGTCTAAAGCAGTGCAGTGGAGCCATTGCACTGTAGTGACAGACTCAATGGACAGCACAGAGTAGCATATATAGATGCAGAGGGTTAAACAGGCTGTCCCAGAAGATCCCTCCATCTCTGAATCTGTGAAATCATACTTTCAAGAGTCACTAAATCAGCTTGAAACATGGGCTTACAGTCACCCTTACAATTCCCATCATGAAATCAAAATGGCACAAATTGAACAACAGATGTAATTTACTTTGCTGACAGCACTGACAGATCTTGTGAGCTTTTCTCACCCCTCCTCCCCAGCCTGTTGCAAGGAAGATGTGAGAAATACAGAGATATTGCCACAAAGTGGAAGACATTAAAAGCAGAGCTGCAACCCCCAATTTTCGCCAGCTGTGTTTTTCCTTCTAACCCTTTATTCTTGCAGCACTTAGGCTTGAATTAGTAAGGCTTTCCACAAAAGAGAATGATATGATTCTAAGAATATATCTGTCTACATGTTTCCATGGTGTTTATTCCCCACCCACTCCCGCCCCTCCAAGAAAATGCTGGGCTTTTATTGTTGTGGGGTTGAGGTTTTTTAATCATCTTTTTGGCAGGGGTTTGCATGGATGTGAAAAATTCGCAAAGAATAAGCACGCAAGTCTGAGCAGCCCATCACTGTGACTGCAGAGGTTATTTCATCTCCATCGGCTGTGACAGTGGTGGGCAGGGGGAGAGGGCCCATAGTTCAGGGCTCTGAAGGGCCACAGCATTAATGCACTGAAAAAAAAAAGCAGCTTCCACACGTAGTTTGCATAAATGCTGACCTAAATCTGTTTTTCTTTTCCTCATGAACAACTGCACATGCAACTGCCATGGTTGCCTGTCCCACTGCCTCGGAAGTGAGTAAGAGCAGTGACTTCCTCATTGGCACCTGCCACAAAAACCTGCTGCTGAGCATTTGTTCAATGCACCTATTGTGTGAAATGAAGGTTTTATGAGCCCTTCAGAACTCTACTTTGGACTTCTCAGCCCCCTTCCTCTGTATGGGTAGAAACTCTCAGTTAAAAATAAGGTTTTTAAGGAATTGGTTATGGGGAGGTATTAACAGAGACCGTGTGCCCAGTGCTCCTGCGTGGGAAGGACCTCTTTAATAGCCCTGTCTTTCTGTTGCCCTTTCTCTATTCCTTCTTCTTTTGTTCTTCTTTAGACTGTTTCCTAATTGCTGCTGTCTAATTACCACAGAGACCATTTTGTCTTTAATCCTTTATCCCAGAGCTATAAAATTAGGAGTTAAGCTACTGGGACACTTCTATATGACTTGGGATTTTGAGTGCCTCTGCTTGTGGGTGCACTGCTTGGGTCCTACTACCAGTTTTGTCAAGAAGTGATGATTGTTGCCATCTGGAAAAACAGACCCATATCCACCAGACTAATTCACAAATAACGGAGTTTTGTTCATTATGTAGATCCTGGGAAAGAAAAAGACAAGGGAATGTGCCCAAGGTCAGGACAGAAGTTGTGTCTCTAGACTTAACTATTTATAAAATTCTTGTTTGTTTTGAGTTTAACTTGTTTCAGTGTCTTGTTTTCAAGGCAAAGGGCAATGCAACTGAACCATCACCAATCTTACTATGAATAATAAGTCTCTCCTGCTTGCAAAGAGAATTGTCCATTAATATTGACTTTATTCATTGATTTCAGTGGGATTTCTGCCTGAGTAGTATTTGAGGGTTCAGTATGATGAGTGGTCATACCATCATAAGTGTAGATTTTTTCTGCACCCCAGGCCTCCTCTAGAACTGCAATCCTCTGAACTGCACTCGGGGTGGAGACCTGAAAACAATATTGGGCACATCTCCCAAAAGATACAAAATAACCAGAAGTAGAAAATGAAGGCTTTAGGACTCAGTCAGAGGAAATAGAGGAATCAGTCTTTCTACTGAGAAGAACTTGTGGGTTCTGGTGGATGAGAGGCTGGACATGACTTGGCAATGTGCTGCTTGCAGCCCAGAAAGCTGCACCCAAAGCAGCGGGGGCAGCAGGTCAAGGGAGGGATTCTCCCCCTCTGTTTTGCTCTCATGAGCCCCCACCTGCAGTTCTGCCTCCAGCTGTGGGCTCCTGAGCACAGGAAGGACGTGGACCTGTTGGAGTGAGTTCAGAGGAAGGGCCATGAAGATGATGAGAGGGCTGGAGCACCTCTCCCATGAGGAAAGGCCGAGAGAGTTAGGGTTGTTCAGCCTGCAGAAGAGAAGGCTCCAGGGAGACCTTCCAGCACCTTCCAACATGTACCTAAAGGGAGCCTGCAAGAAAGCTGGAGAGGGACTTTTTACAAGGGCACGTAGTGACAGGACAAAGGATAATGGATTAAAACTGGAAGAGGGCAAATTAGATATAGAATTAGATTAGATAAAAGGAAGAAGATTTGTACAAGTAGGGGGATTAAACAATGGAACGGTTTGCCCAGAGAGGTGGTAGATGCTCCATCCTTGGAAACATTCAAGATCAGGTTGGATGGAGCTCTGAGCAACCTGATCTAGTTGAAGATTTCACTTCTTAGCTCAAGGGGGGTTGGACTAGATGGGCTTAAAGGGTCCCTTCAAACCCAAACTCTTCTATTAGTATTTATTAGAAAACCTCCACTCATATGATTTTTAAATCATATCTCGAAGAAATCTGTCAGGACACTGTGCTGATCTTGCCTACATGGTGTTGCTAACAAGACTCATAGGAAGAAGAGAAGGGGCAGTTTTGTCTGTCAGTAATGCAGCTGCACCCCATTCAGGCTCTTTGATAGTAATTTCTCCAGCAAACTTTAGTGATTGTGCAATGTCTGTGAGTGGCGAGTGTGCCTATTGGATAAAGGTTTATTAGCTGTGTGCTATCAGGTCTAGATATTGCACTTCTATTTTTGAGAATTTTGGGTGTGATTTCACAACTGGAAGATGGATTCATCATCTGAAATGTAGAAAGGAGTTCTAGGAATGTCATAGGTTGGAAACTGGCTACAAAGAAATCTGGGATATACTGATCAAGTACAAAAAAAGAATTGACAGTCATGCCTCCACTTACTAAAGAAGGTAATGATTATCTACGGCTTACAGTACTGTTATTCATTATCTTTATTTTTAAGGACTTAATTTACTATGTAAATCGATGAACAGTATGTGCTTGTGTATTCCTGTGCATGCAGCAATCAGCACTGTTCGGGTATACTTGTGGTAGAATTTGCTATCAGTCTACCCTTAGATAAATAGAAGGAGTTATAAAACAGGAACACAGTAAAACAGGCAGAAAACCCTTTCTGGATAATCAGCCATGCAAATGTAAATACAAAATAAGCAGAGACAGGAAGGGGTAGCCCAAAATTCTAAGATCAAAAGAAACTTTTAGATTTGGAAACCCACCCTTGTAGGGGCTATTTTTATGCTTGAAATGAGCACTTCATTCTTTTGGAGTGAATTTCCAAGGACTTTAAAGGAGGACAATTTTTTTAAAATAACTGAGTAGCAGTAAGAGATGGAATTGCTGCTGTAGCTATAATGAAAGAATTATCAGCCCTAATAGGGCTAAATAGCCTTTGGGCTCTTGGATGACTTTTTCAAAGCCCAACCTTTTCCTTTTAAAGGGAAGAAAAAAAAAGCTGTACACATTTACATTGGAATGCGGCAACTCATGTTAATGCTCTGTGGCTTTTTCCTCTGGAGGCCTGAATTCAAATCCTGATGAAGTCACACAGGTCCAAACAATTTATGGAGGTCACTACATGGCATTTCTGAAAATTGCAAATTCACTCAACAAGCTAACCCAGTCGTGTAATCAATCACATGAGAGAGTGGAGGGCCTTAATGGCTCCTCTTACCTGTACAGAGACCTGACGTTGGCAGAGCACTGCGGATGGATCTCCTTATCTCCTCTAAGCAGATCTACTGCTCGGGAACTAAGAAGAGTAGTGTAATAAGAAGGCAGAGGCAATATCATTATTGATGTTGGCTGTTGAGTTTGGAAGAGGTAGGGAAAATGGTCTGTCAGTCGTCCGTATCCACAAGCAAAATGAGTGAGGTCTTGGCATACCAGATTCCAGGATGTGTTTGTGGAAAGTCCTGAAGACCTGCTCAGTCTCGTTCTTGTCTTTAAGAGCTCAGCCTGGGTCAGGGTATGGCATCCTCTTTTCCCGGTGGTCCGTCTGACCCACTCAGCCTCAGTGCAGACAGAGCCACCACTGGAACAAACACAGCTAACTTCTGAGGGAGCAGTTTAGAGGGAGTTGTTTATGGTGGTTTCAGCACACTCTAGTGTGTGAGTTGCTTTATCATGTGGCAGTCGATGAATTTCAGTATTTCACTTTTGGCTAGCATGTTCTGTGCTAAACTGAACTGAGGTAAATGTAATTTTTTTCTCTTTTATGTATTAAGCCTGGAGAAAGAGAGTGAGGTGGAAAAGCAGGAGTCTTTTTGGAGCTCAGAATTTGTCTTTGATGTAAAGAGTTCTTGCTGTGTTACTAATGTTTTCAATGGAAGTTCAGAATCCCTGTATTGCCAAACATGCTGCAGAGGTACGTAGTCCCCTCCAGTTTTCACAGAAAAGTCCCACAGGAAAGCCCAAAGAGCACAGGTGGGACTGGAAGAGGTGTAAATGGTAGCTTCCTGATTATTTTTGGTTTTCCTCTCCTGGTACAGTTGACTACAGAAATTTCCCAGTGGTAGTTGTACTAACAAAATTTAATATGCTGAGATTTTGTCAGCAGAATCCGCTTTTCAGACAGCTGATTTGCCATGGTAATCCATGTCCCTTTGGAACACTACCAGTGCTAATAAATGTTGCAACTCTGTGAAAACAAAAGCCAGTAACACTGCTGGGGTTTTTTAAGGCAAGGGAGAGCCTAACTTTATTTTATTTCTGTTTTGAAAAGTATGAAGTTAAATGCCAGTGGCCTTTGCCATCTGTCAAAATTGTACAGTAAACTTGTGAGAAGGCCCCTTGAAATTACAGATTTAGTTAGAACACTAGTAAACATCCCCAGTATTTCCCCTCTAGTGGCAAACATGGTGGTGCTAAGTTGACAGTTGGACTTGATGATGTTTAGAGGTCTTTTCCAACCTTTAGGATTCTATGATTCTCTACCTCTCCAGCAAGCACAAACTACTGTGGCATCAGTAAGCATTTTCAACAAAAATAGATTGCAGTGGGAGAGTTCAGCTCAATCACTGTGTGCCACAGACATTTTGACCTGCTGGTATTTGAATACAAGTTTTAATTCTCTTCCCACTCTCAGACAGAGACCTTATATTTCCCATAAGAGCTCAGTCTGATAAAGAACAGCTGACTGTAAAAAAGACCCAACGTGCACCCAAACTGAAAACAGCTGAAATATGAAGATGGAACTTTACAAATGAATGAAATAATGGTGTGGAACCCAGTGATTATATACTGGGTGCTAAAAACACAGCGGGAGGATTCAGTGACAGCATACAGTATCTGGGGCTAGACAGCTGAAAGTTGGGTCTTTTTCTATGTGTCTCAGACTTTACACAGTCTTTGCCAGCCAGTAAAGGGGAATCTCCTTGAAAAAATGGGGCCAGTATTTAATGAGTGACAAAAATGTGCCTCAGTGCTGCTATAAAGAAATAAGCTTGGCAAATTCTATGGGTGGCAATGCCCTGCCTGCAAACTGTGTGCAACAAAAAGCAAATAGAGTTTGCTTCACGTAACAGCCAAATGGCTTTCCTGTATCATTTTAAAGATGCGCATACGAGCTATTTTATCTTTTTTCTCTTTGCCACCAAGCAGCTGAAACGGTCTGAAAGGCAGTGCTTCTATATCTCTGTTCTAGCCTTGCTCTTGCACAGGTTGCAGCAGCCTGACAGAGCTCTCCTGCAGGCCTTTTGCCTTTACATAGTCTCCCCAGGAAGCTCAAGCCAGTCAAAGGGTATCTTTTGTAGGAATGTTTTCTCTCATGGCTCTTGAAATTGAGCCCAGCGCTGCTTTCACTTCTCTGTGGTGTGGGAAGCTTGGTCAGTTCTGGAGACTTCACCCTCTTGCCAGGGAGATCCGGCAGCATAACAATGAACTATAGCTATACCAAAAGCTTTTAATTAATAAACCAGGAATTACAGTTCACCTGGATCAGAGCAAGTGTATTGGGGTGAGAGCTTCTACAGCAGATTCAACATAATCTTTATTAGCAGGGGTGAAGAGGCAACCTCTGCAGACTTCCGTCTTCTCAGATATGTCTGGCCCCTTCCCCTTCTCTCCTCTGGAGTCATCTCCCATTGCTGCAGTTTGTTTGATTCTTTCTCAAGGGTTCTCTGTTGTAGATTAATCTCGATGTTTCTGTTGTCCTCATCAAGGCAGTCCTTTCTCGGTTAATGGCTCCATTTAGCTCCTGCAGAGAGTTCTGTACAAATTGCTAATATTGCTACCTCAGTATGGAATTTTAATTTGCTCTTTCCATCACTACAGAGCATACAGAACAATTGGGGAACCAAGCTACACATAGGAGTCCTGTTATTCTTCCTACTGCCCACGTATGATGAATCTTGCCTACATTATTTGTTTTTATCCTACAGTGACTGTATAGCAGAATAACCTGTCTGGAGCAGTCTCTGACCTGGTTCATGATCCCTGTGCTCTTGGCTTCACCCATCTCCATCTTGCCTTTCTTATGAAGACATTGAAAAGCAGGTTATAGATTTCTCTGTGTACCTAGAGAATGCACATACAAAATTTGTAAAATTCCATAATTGAGGTAACACAGCAAGTAGAAACTTAAAAATAAGAGCTTGGAAAAAAAACCACTGAGCTTAAAATTTCCTTTTTCCTTCATGTACCTTAAAATAAAAGAAATCTGATTGCCAAAACAAATAATTTTTAACAGGAGCAACTGATGAAGTGCTGCTCGTTCCTTTGACGGTCAGTTCAGACTGCCGTTGGGTTGAACTCTCTGGTCTCTCCTTTGCATCCATCTGATAGTGCCACCTACAAAATGTGGACAATTTTGGAACAGTCATAAGGAGTGACTTTGGCTTAGAATCCTTGTAAGACTATTAGGGTGTTGATGCTTATAAAGAAGTTCTACCCGGAGTAAGAGCAAAGGCATCTGGAGTCCTTTTCTTACATTTTGAGCCATTCAGAACCAAATTTAAGTCCATAGAAATAAGTCTAGCTTATTTTAGGCTTTGTGGTTTCAGTTATTACAAAGTTTGGAGGGTTTGTATTTTTTTTTACCCCCATGTCTTTCCTCAGCTTTGAGTCAGCTCTGAGACCTTAAATTCCCTCTCCTTATCACCTGTCTTAATGACTCAGGAGGTCTGAAAGAATATTCCAGGCAAACAAGAGGATAATAATTTTCACTGTGTGCTAGAATTCATAGACAGAAAAGCTTTAATGTTTTCGTCAATTTTTTAGTCACTATGTACATTAAATTTATACTTTTTTGCAGGGAATTTCAGAAAATGAGCTCCTTATGCATTTCTTCCAGTCCTGTGCCCCAGCTTATTCAAGCAAAGCACTTATGCATATCAGTTCATTTCCACTGGTAACAATAATATTGACCATTGGCTTCAGAGGAATTATTCATATTCCTTAAATTATGCATGTTCATGAGTGCTGGATTAAAAACCAACCAAGCAAAGGCAACTAATTAGAATTTAAATAATGAAGGATCTGCATGTTGGAATCTGCATCCTTAGTGTAATAATACAGTATCTGAATCCAGCTTTAAGGGTATATGCTGAGTAAAAGGAAATATGATCTTTTTCTTGCTCGCTTCGTGAATGGTGAATTCAAGTGCTGTGTATATAGTTACTTGAGGTGTATGTGGAGAGCAACCAGGAATTTATCAAGTAAAAGAATGCTTTTCGTCATGTCTTTATTGACATGATATGCAGCAACCTCACACCATTCAGGCTCTAAATAAATCAGCAGATTCAGGGTATTCAGGATTTTAATACTAAAGAAACAATCCCGTGGTTTGCCCCATGGGTTGGATAGAGTGTTTATCAAGCCTAACATACACAGGAAGTCAATTTTAGTACTGTGTCCCTCCTTACTGTACCTTTAGTTCTATGTTAGCTCACTGAAATCTTCCTAGGGCTTCTTTTGAGAATTTGTAGTTTAGTGAAAAAGATAGAAATTGTGAATAATAATTTTGTTGTTAAAAGCGATGTTAGATGTAGGGAAGTTTCCAATAAATTTTAAAATGCCTAGTTAACATATTTATCCCAAGTATTACATGGGGGAAAAAAGTATTATAACGTAAGCAGTGTACTGTTTAGAGCTCAGAGAAAAACACAATGTGCAGGATTCATTACCAGAGTTAACAAACTAAATTTTTTGCATATTTATGGCTTGATTTGTTTGTGTCACAGTTGTATTACCTAACTACAAGTTGTTTAAGAGCATTACTGCTAAAGAGTTGTCAGATGTCTTAGATCTCTAAGGAGAAGTTGAGAGAAAGACTGGAGTCACATCTTCTCATTACAAGTCCTCTGCCTGCTCTGACTACTACAAAGAGCTTTCCAAGCAAAGACTCAAAGCACTGCAGAGCCAAGGGTTCTTAAGCTCAAAGAATCTTTGCATTGAGAAGTTAACCAGAAGAGAATGTCTCATTGAACAAAATAATTTCCGTTTTGTTTGCAGAGCAGCCTCAAAAAACTGCTGTTCCCAGTTACAGTTGTTAGTTGGGTGTTCTTAGGAACTGCCAGCAACATCCTTTTTCTCATATGGGATGAATATTTTGCTCCTCAGCTATTTCTGCTGATGTATTGTGCCTAGCATGGGGAGAGGGAGGTCTTTCAAAGTTTTGCTTCTTCACTGGACAAATGTATACAGATACTTTCTAGGAAATTCACCCAACCTTAGTTACTTCTGAAGTAATAAGGAAAAATACATGGGTTCATGAGATCTTTTTTTGTTCCCTGACTGTATGAATGCAAAGCATTTGAGTTAGTGAAGTTTCAGAAACAAAGCAAAGCTTTAACTATCATGAAGGCAGTGAGAAGATATAATGGAAGCCAAAGGAACAGTGTAAGAGTAGCAGTTCTGTAGGCCACAAAACCCTCACCTGAGATGTAGGATTTACCTACATCTATAAAGTAGACATTTTTTCTTTAAAATTGTCAACTCAGCCATAGCTGTGAAGGATAAAGTTCAGTCCTCTGTTGGTTTTTGGTTGGTTTTCTACCCAAGTTCTGATTAAAAGGTGCAGGAGAAAACATTTTTCCTTTGCAATGCAAAAAAGCACGTCATCCTATAAAAAGTGTTTCTAGTGTTGTTCATGCAGAGTTTAAAGTTGTAGCTCCATGAGCATATGTGTGAATAAAGTGCATTCACCCAAATATTCATGGGAAGAGAAGAAGAGAGAGGGTGAAAAAGGAAAAATTATGTTTTAATCCAAACCTTTTCTATGCATCCTTAAAATGCTGAAGTACTGTTCCTGAAAAAGATGCTTTTTGAAATAAAGACTTCAAGCAGGAGAATACATTCAGTGACAATTGTTACCTCTTTTCTCGGCTGTCTCCCGCTCCTAATTTCTTCAATTTTAGGTAGTTACAAGACATCCTTGGTTTCAACTACAGATCTTGCTACTGGCCGTGATCATTACTTTTGGCTCGATCATTTCCTGAGGCAGTGAATTCCACAGATAGGCTACATAAAACAGCATTTCTACACAAAATTTCCAAAGTTACTGCCCTTTAATTTTATTGAATACTCTGGTCCTCTTGATGAATGTTACTCTGTGAAAGGTTATACACTTCATTGCAGAACGCTACCCTTCATTATAAAATACTTGTAGCACTTGCGTTTAAAAAAGGTTATCATAACACCCTACAGTCGTTAGAAATCAATTAGCAATTTATTCAAGAAAAAGGAGCCTAACCCAGGTGTCCTAAAAAACTCACTTTCTGTTAAGCTGCAGCTCTCCAGTGCTGTAGAATGAACAAGACATTGATTTTTTTTCCTTCAGCTTGCCATTTTCCAGTGACAGCTGCCCTTCTATGACGGATTGCACTTTTCCTGTAGCTCGCTGTTATTTTTGAAAGACATTTGCCACAAAGTGTCAGGGTGTGTGTGTCTTGTAAAGTCAGCAGAATGGAGTGAATTGTGCCTGCCCCTCCCATTAAGTGACTGAAAGCCCTCCACTATGTGCTTGGTCATGCTCAGCTGCTATGTTAATAGGTAATATGCCTCTAGCATTGTCTTTGAATTATGATGCCTGTGTAAGGAATGAGATACTTGCAAAATGTGCCAAACTATTATCTCTGGGAAAGAAAAAAAATCACTAAACAAGTAATGCATGCACATCTGTGACCTTACGAATGTGTCTTCACCCATGTCTTCTGAAGAACCAGAAGACATAGGCACAAAGGTCTATTTGTAGAGATAAATAGATTTTTATTCCTTGCCCCTCCTGAAACTGCTGGTAGTCATTGTGATGAGCAAACTACAGAATTAAAAATCCTACTGTTATTTCTATGTGATTACCTGTACTACTGGGAGAAAAGCCTTTGGTGAAATGCATGATAGCAATTAAGGACACCTGGTGAAAGAGAGCTCTTCTGCAGTGCACAAGGTCCAACAGACCTCAAATATGCTCAAATATCCTGTATTTTCATCATGATGCTGAGTGGTTTCTTTGACAGTGCCCAGTGAAGCAAGGTAGTATTCCACTTTGCAGATTGGAAATCTGAAGCATAGTGAGCCAAATGATGCCCCCACAGCTCTGGAGAGGGTATACAGCAAGTCATGAGGAGGAATCTAAGATCTTTATCCCTGAGATCTCTGAGAGATGATGCACTAATGTGCTCTGAAATGTGCCAACTTCCTCGCTGTTGAAAGTAGTGACGTGTGAGCATTGAGATGTGAGCTATGAAAGGTCAGGCAGTTTGACTCAGAAAGAAGAAATATTTCTATAAATGACAATCTGCAGATTCCCACTGATCCTGTGCTTCCAGCTGACGTTAAAATTGTTCAATACATGCTTAAGTTGGCTTCAGGTTGCAGTCACACTGACTACTGGAGCTGGAATATAATCATTCAGACCTATACTGGCTGATAGTCTACATTCGGATCTGTGAATTTAGAAGATGATCCACCTTTTCTGTTGAGATTCGTAGGGTTAGTCGTAAACACTCGGGGAGAAGTGGTGCACTCAGTGACCAGAAAACTGAACTGTGTTTCAGTAATTGTCCATCCTGGAGAGGTAACCTGTAACTGAACCATTTCCTCTGCACTGTAGGCAACAGTGCAAAGTCTGTCTTGCACACCTCATTTTCTGCCCTCAGTAGTGTGCAAACGGTAACACTCCTGGTCTTGCTGTGACCCTTTGCATCTTCTCCACTTCAGTAGCATAATGAGGAGGAATCGGCTCTACCACCTAAGTTAGGCTTGCAGTGAAAGGCTACAGTTGTAATCAGCAGGACATGTATGTATGCAAACATGCATGATTAATAGCTGCAGATTTGCAGAATGATTGTAAGCTTCTGGGAAACAGCTTCACTGAAACACAAGTGCGAGGCTCTTCCTGAACAGAGCTCCCGTGCAGTTATCATTGAGGACTGTCCATCCCGGACTGCTAGGATACTTCCATTTTGGAGGAAGCATTTTCAGATATTTGGAAGAATACAGTCTTAGCCAGGAATTTAATGTTTCTTAAATATTGGTACTTAGGTGTTGCTGTTTTAAGTAAGTCTATTACTTTTCTTTCCACCCCCCAGCTTTCACTTTTGCCAAACAACCTATTTCTCTGCATTTCTCCTGCAAATGTTTTTCAGGAGCAAGTAGCAAGTTCACAGTGTACTATTTCCTTATTACAGGGAGGTTTTAATACAATTTACCAAATGCCTAATGTTATATCAATATATAACATATATTCCAGTCACCTGTGGGTCAGTCCCACAATGTATGGAATAGTCTTGCTTGCTACTAAAGAAAATGAGACAGAAAAGCACCAAACATAGGCAAGTCCAGCAACAGAGAGATGAACTCAACTGTTTGCCAAATACTGATGGTTTCTCTATGCTTGAGAAGCTACTGCTGTCTCTGCCCCTCAGCTTCTCTGTTAGGTTATATCACTGTGAAATAAAAAGGAGATGAAAAGCTGACTTTTGAAATTTTCAGTCCGAGAAGTCCCAAATGCTCTGCTGTACCAGAATGCAGGTCTGTTTTTCAGGACTAATTTGTGCTGATGCAGGCTGGTACGATCGTTATGCAATTGTGCGGGCATTGGGAATAGCCAGAGTACACTATATTCTAGTTATATACTTTACCAGGCCATGGTGGAAGCTTCTTGCCATCTGGAAATCTCTTCATTCCAGGGAAGCTTTGTACTTCTCTGAGTACCCTGACATGCACCCGAACTCTGTACCTGCCACCCTGGCCTTTGCTGCTTAGGATTCACTTGTACTACAGCTTTGAGAAGTTCTGCTTTTCCAGCTGACTTTCCCAGATGACCAAAAAAAAACCCCAAACTGTTGATAGATAAATATCATACAGCTCAGGCTTTTTTTTATCACCATCTATCGTATTTAGAGGGATGTCAAGTCATCAGTGTGCCCACAGTGGTAAATTCTTATGGCAGTTTTTGAAAGTTATCCATACTCATTGTTTGTGCGGATCGTTTTATATAGATAGTGACATTTTTTGTAGAAGAGAGAGGCTGTTAAGTCGCATTCCTTTACTTAATTCCAGCTTGGGCAGTTACATTTTGCCTGCCTGATTTCCCCACTGGGATCTCAGGTGAATATTTCCTTCCATCTTTATACAGCATGGTGTTTTGTTCTCATTAAAGCACTGATGTGTAGTATACACCAGAGGTGTCTACTTTTTGGTTGTGTGGGATGAAATGTGGCTTTCAAACATAAACAATAATTAGTATGATTTATAAACTAACTGAAAAATTCTACAAAACTACAAAAGACAAGCTGTTTAATACAGTTAGGGGATATTAGAGGTTCAGCTACTCTCTTCTGACCACCAAATGTATTCATCCTGTGAGGAAGGAGCTGGTGAATTGTTTTCACAGAGGGAGATTTCAAGCTTATTTTTTAATGAGTCTACTTCAGTTCAGTCACAGCTGAAGGAGCCTTGAGATGGAGTTCTGGATCGGCCTATTGACTGTGGACTATTGCCAGACAAGGACTTCAGTGACTCTGCTTTGGAAGAAAAATGGATAATGGACTTCCATCCAAAAAGAACTGATTATATTAGTGTTCTCTCCTGCCTTGTCTTAGTGAAGGTTTTGAAATTCATTTTCTGAGCTGTTACAAATCTTGAGTCAGATCCTCTCTCCTGAAGTGTGTCTCAGTGCCCATGTATGGAAGAATATTTTTTCTGTGATCCCAGCAAATGTTTAGGTTACAAAGGAAAAAGCATTTTCCTGGAAAGAGAAGACAACATACAATAAAATTTTCAAAAGAGTGGAAAACAGAGGAACGTAGGTTGCTTTATGCCTTTAGGTACTTTCAAGTCTGCAATTTATGTTCATAAATCAATTTAGTGCTCCTGAAAATGTTAACCACCATCTGTTTCTTTAATGATGCTATGTCTGGCTCCGAAGATAAGTGTTTATGAACAGTAAAGAAGAGACTCTGGTATTTTTGATGCCATCATGAAAGTGAGATTCTATTAAGGTATCTAGCAACTTTCCAAAATTTTGAACTTCAAAGGAGACTTCAAGATAAAATAGTGTTTATGTACTAGATGCTTTTAGAACATATGCAAGATCTTATTATGTGCTGGAGTTAAACCACACATAATACAGGTTCTGGTGCTAAAACAATAGTCTGCCTGCTTTGTTTGCAGATGCCTGTAGTAGTGTGAGATCATTTAGTTTCCAGTCTCAAATTCTCTTGCTATTCAGTTGCGTAGGAATCACGTTTTGATAAATGATTCATCCTTCGAGCAGAGAAAGAAAGTTCATGAGGGAACTTTAGAAAACACTTGACCAGGTCAGGACACACTGGGCCTTGAAACAACCTTCCTCAAATGTACAGAGCTACTGCCCTCACTGTGGTAAACCGGGAAAATTACCAGAGCATTGCCAGGGAGAGATCAGTATTTGGCCACATGCTCCTCTCTGAGGTACCTGTCCTTGTGCTACACATGGGAAGTGAACGTGATCTGGCAACACACTGTGGCAACGCTTAGCAAAAAGCAGCAATATTTTCACTGGCAGCAGAGGGTCGTGTGTGCGTGTGCAGGGAGTAGAAGTTTAGAGGTCATGAGGTGGACTTTTTGTGATGCTGTAAGTAAACTCCAAAAAGTAACAGTCCACAACTTTGAGCATCTCAAGAAGTGCCAGAAGGCACGTGGTTATATCTTAGCCTGTATTAATCAATGACTGTAAGGAAACAGATCAAAAGAACAATCAAAGGAGCGGTCACATAAGAAAGAACAGACAGAAACACTTGCTATGATTATGTGTAAACCAACCACAGGCTCTGTTTACAAACCTTTCCATCTGTTCCTTTGCCTAATCATTTCTGCTTTCCCTCTCTGTCTTCTAACTTTCCTTCGTCTTTCCAGATGCAGGACGCTATGGGCTATGAGTTACCATGGGTGTATTTTGTCAGTCTGGTCATCTTTGGATCCTTTTTCGTTCTAAATCTGGTTCTTGGTGTGTTGAGCGGGTAAGCTGACAGTTTTGGTGTCCTTTTTCCAATGCTACAGGGCAAGACTCCATAATAAGGGTTCTTCCCTGTCACCAGGATACTTTCAGAGGGATTAAAAATCTGAATTCAAAGAAGCTTCACATCAGCTCTGAAACACTTTGACAAAATGTTCAAATATTGTAAATAACAATACAGGTAACAAAAGCGGTGCTATTCTCTGACAAAGAAATTCAACCTCAGGGCATTCAAAATCACTATTGTCAACCTGTCATAAATTTTTAGAAAACTGGCTATTGAAAAATCTTACTGCTGGTGACTTGGGATCTCTTTGGCTGGAGCCTTGCAGTGCTCAGAATCTGAGCTTGTCTCACTAATTATCATTCCACTCTTCCAGGTCAATGATGCCATAGGAAGGGACTGGCCCTGGATCTATTTTGTTACACTAATCATCATAGGGTCATTTTTTGTACTTAACTTGGTTCTCGGTGTACTTAGCGGGTAAGCAGTACCAGGAAAATGTTTTATTATTGTTTATTTTTTAAAAATTGTATTTCTATTCCTACTCTCTGGTTTCCAAAACAACAGTCAGTGGCGGGTTGATCTCAGGAACCTTAAGAGAAGGCCTATGCTATTGCTGTGCCAATAGCAAAATATGGCATTCCTCATATCATAGAGCGAGTCTTCTGAGTAAATCCAAGGCATATAAGACAATTCTTTGCCTGTAACAAGTTCCTCTACCTGTACTCTGTGGGAAGAGGACAACACTGTGTTCTCCTGTGGGCAAAGCAATCCATTTGCCATAGAAGAAGGGGGTTATAGTAAAATTTCTGGAAGAGTCAATAGGATTGAAGGAAGAATAAGAGCACGAGACAAATCCCTCCACATGTGTAGGATGAGACTCCTGCCAAATTATGTCTTCTCACAGGAGAAATTTTCACACTGCTGAATGTAAGTAACACACAGCCTAACAGGAGACTGTTTTCCCTGGAGAGCGTCTTCGGTACGTTCCTTCTTCAGTAAGCCCATCTTCTCTGTTGTTCAGATTACGAGCCTGGCATGGTGCAGAGAGAAAAGATCATTTCCCTCTGACCTTTCCTAAGGATGAACAGAGAAGCGAGAGGAGTCCTTCTAGTGTTTAAGCATTCTTAAGACATGCAGACATTTTTCGGTATTTCAGTTCTGCAGTATAATCCTCACTGCAAAACATCATTTTAGGAGCTCTGATTACAAACAATGGATATTGTCCCCAGTAGTGAAAAACTTTACTGCCCTGGGGAGCCACATAATTAGAGGAATCAAGCCAGCAAACATTACTCGCAAGATTCTAAAAAAAAGATCTCCTAGGATTAGGCTTCTAATTCCATATTTGGGCATGACTGGGTGATTACAGCGATTCTATGTACGTGGATAAATATGGTATGAGGACTCCAATGCATCCTCTTTTGTTTCGTTTCTAACTTATTACCTCCTTTGATGAGCCCTAAATGACTTTGCTCAGGGCCTGTATCTGTTGCCTGAGTGGGCAGCCCTGAAGTCTTGTGTTCTCAAGAGGGTGAAAATTATCTCTGAGCAGGAGAGAGGACTTGATGCCTCGTAGAAATTGTGTCCTCAGTACTTGGGCCAACAACACAGAAAGGGCAGTAGAGGGATCAGAGAAAAAGATCCACCACTGGCCATCTGGCAAAGAGACAGGTAACAGAAGTTCTGCAGGAGGTATTATTACAATCTTCATTACTCCACTGGAGGAGATATGCTGCTGAGACAGCTGCTGCAAAAAGAAGGGTTTCCAAGCAGTAATGGGAGTGGGGGGAAAAATCCTCAGTAATGAAGTGTCAGGCAATAGTCTGTGTTTGGATATCTGGAGAGTGATACTCGGGGTACAATTCTAAATCATATGCTCCTCATTTCTCCAGGTGGGTACTCTGACCAGCAGGTAAGGATATCAGCAGTAGTGGAGGATGATGACCGTCTGACAGAGGGGAAGTGATCTGGTCTGTAAGAGGTGCCCTCAAGGACCATGTAGGACAGTTGTTATATGGTATCTGACTGCATAAACAGTGCTGGTGAGCCCAGCCATGAGGAGTGCATACTGTTGAAGCACTGCTGATTCAATTTACCTGTACTTGGATTTTTATCTCTATAAAATTAAAAATTAAAAATTTACCAATTTTTGGATTTTTATCTCTATATAATTAAAAATTAAATTTCCTCTCTCTTTCATTGTCAACTCAAGAAAGTGTTTTGGGGCCTAAATCTTCTGCCTCCTGACATACTGCAGCTAGAACACCACAGCTTAGTGGTAAGAGATGGAAACAGTCTGTAAAGGGAAGTGAAATCGAAGACGAAGTTCACCTTATTTAAGCTGTGAGTCACTCTTTCTGGCTGTCTTCACAGTGTTATGACAGCTGCACTGTTTCTGCAAAAATTTTCCCAACTGCAGAAAAGTAAAAAGAAACTTAAGAATTTGCAACCATGAAAAAACACAGAAATTATGGGAGAAATGTTCCAAATTTTCTTTGGGCTACATAAGCAGTTCTTAAACAATTAACTTTCTAAAACAGTTCTAAATTCTGCTGAGTTACAAAGTATCTTCACTTTGCAAATTCAGCTTTTTTTTTTTTTTTTTTTACCTAGAGTATTGCTATTAGTCTGATCTATGTAGATGATCCACCTGTCTGTTCTGCGTAGATACAAAGCAGCATTCCTGGTTATCTTTGAACATCCATTCTGGGCATCTCTGAATTCTTCCCATTTATCTATTTCAGGAACTTGAGCAAGCATGTTGTGTAGGTAGACTTTGTCAATGACAGATTAGCTTAGGGGTTTTTTTTAATCACTTCTGAATACATAAGTGTAATTAATTGTACTCACCAAGACGTCTTGATTGCACCTGCAAAATCAAATGCTGAGTTCTGCTCTGCCTAAAGAGCTCATCTGTAATTTGTTTTTCCTCAGGTATGTCAACCATTCATGGTCCTTCTGGTGAATTTACTAGTCTCATGCTAAGCTGAATAGCGTGTCAGAGTATTTATATAGAGAGTTGTAATCTCTTCCTGTCTTGACTGAGCACAATATAAAATCCACGTATTCCAAAGGAAATGGCCAGTCAGCAGATCACACAGAAAACTTCCTCAAGCCTAGGCAAAACAATTCCACATCATTGCTGCGAGCAGTGATTAGAATTTGCTTGAGATCAGAGATGTTCACATCTGTGTTATCTGTTTCAGTTAATTAGTGAGGAAATAAAACTGTGTGGGTTCAACCTTCAGATGTGCACGCTGAAGCACATAGATTCACATTTCCTTTATATTTTGCCTAACAGTGAACCAAATCCCAGGACACAGGCCAAACAAGCAGTTGCCTAAAGCAAATGGAGGGCAGGAGCAACAGCCGGTTTTTTCCACTTTGAGAGGATCCTGCAAAACCCAGTTGGCTCCTTGTGATGATTTTACTGGTCAGAGTGAATGGGAGGCTGGCTATGGTTGTAACTCCTCCCTGAGCAGTTTTGGTGACCTTTCAGGAATTTTTTTTCTAGTTTTCTGTCCCCTCTTCCAACTCTTCCCATTCCTTAGTGTACTTCTTAGGGTGGATGAGATTTGAAGGTTTGTGCTCTACTTTTAGTAGCAAGCAAGAGCTTTGAAGTGCTAGAATTCTGCTGTTTTTCTCACTTTCCATTTCCTCTACATGTGAGAAGTCATCTTGAGATTAGATATAGGCAAGAATTACCTGTATTCCATCATCAGGGTGGGAAAGAAAAGTTTTCTTCTGATACAGCACAGGATGCAGAGCTGTAGCCTCACAGACAAAAAACATCTCTCCAGAATACTCTGCTATTTTGTATTCCCATTGGCAGACAAATCTTATAATTTTCTGGGAGAAGTAAAGGAAGGTGAAGCAAACTGAATTCTTGTGAAAACAACCAGAACTCACCAACGCTTATACTGATGTTCTTGGGCTCACTGAAAATGGGCAGATTGCTTGATAGTTCTGCAAGCCTTTGTTAACCTTATCCTGACACGATTGTGCAGTCTTTTTTGAGAAGACCACCTCCAGACTCAAGATGGCATTTCTATCAGAAAGCTTGTTTGGTCCTTGGCCTCCCTGCTGAAACTGCAAACAATGGCCCTTTATTGTGAGCTGTGATGGTGTCAGAAGAAATGTGCCCACCTGCCTGCAACAGGCACCGGACTGAGTTCACCAGCTCATTTCACATGGGATGGTAAATGATCATTCATAGCCATTCTTGATGGTGAACTACATTTGCCCAAGTACAGGCTGGCGTTCCACATGGGAGGTGGTTTGAATTGCAGTAGCAATTTCCTGAGCCGCGTGTTCCCAAGGGTCTAATGTTAGCAGAGCATAGAAATGAAGACAATTTAAATAGGTTGTCTTCTTTGGAGAGTCATCTGAGATGTGGAGAATCATACATTGTACAAAGGAAGGAGACATGCAATTGCAGATTGTTTAGACGAGGCAATCGCAGTGTTTCCCACTGTGCTATAAAACTCTAGGTAAAATTCACTCCTCTGCTGATGGTCAGTGTAAAGACATCCTGTTAAAATCTCACACTGCTTTAATCAGCTCTCCCCCACAAGCCCATTGAGGGGAACAGTAAGTGTGGACTGAAAGGACACAAGCAGACATGCAGCTTAGAGACACTGGACATAAATGATCCACTTCCGTGCACAGTAGGAATTTCACTTCTGAAAGCTGGGCTGTTTAGTAATTTTTGCCACTTTGGTTTCTAAAACAGCCTCTTTCAGTTTATATCCATACAAATATAAATAGTTCTCACCTGGAGTTCAGGGCTCAGTCTGTTTAAAAATTGGACCCATTTGTTTTAGATTCTAAAATAACAGTTTTGGAGCTAACAAGTGAAATTTGATTTATCAAACAGGCTTAATAATACATAGATTCATCCAGTGATTATTTTTTTCACAGTTAATTCATTAATTTGGATAAGGCACTGTGTCAGACCCAGTGGAAAGGTGTTACTGAAGCAGAAAATATATTGATTGATTTTTTTTTTTTTAAATTCTTTGTACAGTTTTTATTATTATTGTTGAGGGGATTGTTTATTTGTTTTACATTGAAAATAGCAAAATATCACTCCCAGTATGACAAAATTTCTTTTTTTTCTTTTTTTTTTCTTTTTTTTCATGCCTTGAGGCTGACTTTGGAGCCAGGGTTGACTGTGATCTCCCTTCAGTGTTTCTCTTACTCATTTCCACCTTCATTATCACAGCCCCAGGGGAGGGGCTAAACCCTCAGCAATGTGACAAAGGCACATGCTTTGTCAGATACTTTGGCTTGAAATTAAGGGATCATCCTACTTTGATTCTTCTGCAGTGCTGGTTTTTGCACAGCTCATATGATTGAAAGCCTGATCTAAAACCTGTTGAAGCCCGCAGAAATCTTTGAGTGAATTTTGGACCAGACAGGAGGAAAGTACTTCACCGTCACTGTTAGAAACCAACCTCCATCTCAGCTACCTAAGGAGCAGTCACATGGCATTCATTAACACTTGGGGTAGGATTTTCATAATCCTAATATTATGCCTCCAAAATTAGTGTTAGGTTTCCTATTTATTTTTGCAGGAGCAAAAATAAAGCAAATCCTAGGTGGAGTATGATTTTTTTTAAATCCACTCCTTGTTGACATTCATCAGCAACAGTAATGGAGAATGAATTGGACAGAATGGCTTTACCATTACAGAGTGGACTGTATTATCTGCTGTGTGTGTCTTATGTAGTGATCTGCTTCAGCAGATATAGGCCTTAATGCTTAGGTACTCTTGGTCCAGCAATTTTCACAATCATTAAGCTTACTTTTTGAAATACAAGTGCTAAAACCTGGTTTAGAACCACATGAGAGTCTCTAAATAGAGGTAGGTCAGCATTTCCTGAAAAAAAATATTGCTGTATAGGTGTCTCTGAGAGAGGGGAAGACAGAACCACAGCCAGAAAGAAGGCAAAGCATTCAGGATCATAACCAAGCAACATGAAATTCTTGTTCTTAAGCCCTCTGTTTTCAGTCTATATTCCCAATAGGGTTCTTTCATAAAACTGTCATCAAATGTCTACTCTTTTCACTTTCTGGCAGAATCTATTAGTTTTTTCTACCCATAATTTATCGTGTTTGTTCACACAACTGGTATTTGAAAAATACGTTTCGTGCCAGATAACAGGCTTGAATACTAAAAGTCTGCAGTAAAACATTGAGGTCTGAGTTTTTAAATATATTTTCCAGTACTGTGGGTGAAATTGACCATAATTAAATGTGTACAAAATTGTGAGTACCATTAATTACACTTAACCCAATTTAGTTGTGATTACACATATAATTCTAAAGACAGATTGAAACCTGGCTAAAAATTAAAGCCACCATCTCACTCTCCAGATGTCAGATTATTGTCAAACAGTTCATCATTAACCATTATTCATATAGATATTTGTGGATAACTGTTAGAGAATATCAAGTGGTAAAGAGTATTAGAAAGTGTATGGCACTGTACAGAAAACTGCACAGAAATGTTACCTATGTGTTTTATTTGAATAGTCAGTCAAATGTTGAGAATTAAAGGATTAAAAACAGGTATTAATCTTTTCCTAAGTATTGGTAGAAATGTGGACACTCCAGCTGTTTTACATGTGTATCTAGAAGGGATGGTCCATTCATGTGTCTTGAAAGACTAGAGAAAGCTGGGTGTGCTACACAGGCTAAGGAGACTTTCTAATGGAAATCAATCTAACCCATTGTTTTTCCATGTCTTCCTTCCCTCCACCCATGTCCCCTCCCTCCCTCCCTCTTGCTAGGGAGTTTTCCAAAGAAAGAGAGAAGGCTAAGGCTCGAGGTGATTTCCAGAAGTTACGGGAAAAACAACAGCTAGAGGAGGACTTGAAGGGATACTTGGACTGGATAACTCAAGCGGAAGATATTGATCCAGAAAATGAAGATGAAGGCATGGATGAGGAGAAGCCTCGAAACAGTAAGCAACTTTCTTCTCCCTCTTTCTCTCTCTCTCTTTCTCTCTCTCTCTCTCTCTCTGTGCTTTTAGCAAGAGAGCCTGTGCCCACCTGCTGTAGTGCTGAGATGGCTTAAAAGGAAGAACAAGTTCTTCCTGAGACATGCACTGTGCTTATACATGATTCCAGTTGAATGCCCGTAGGAAACCGTGGGAAGCAGAAATATGTGTGCAATAACTGAGATTCTGCAGATCCTTGGTGTTTTGCCTGTGATATTGACAGAAGATCCTGACGTTAAACAGAAAAATGGGTCAATACTTGCTCTTAAATTCCACTACTGAAAAATGTTTTAAAATATACATGTGTTTCCTATTCCTTTATGTAATTGCAGTTCAGTGCTACAGGCTGTTTACAAACGGTTGGTACTTAGAAAGCAGAGGTTTCTGAAGCAAAATAGTGCTACAGTGTGGGAGAAGGGCCTAATCAACCCTGTTGTACATTAAGTGGGCCATCTGTAACTCCACTAAAATCAGTGGATTTGTGTTTGCTTTTTCCAGGCTGGATTTAAGCTCTCAGACGTTTCTTGTAAGGGTGTTATTCTTCTGTTCTGGAGCTGATGTTTGTATGAAGTAAAAATTCACCAACAATCTCCTCTTATTAGAAATCCTGAAGAAGAGAGAGCTTGAAGAAAGCTGTACTTTCTTCATTGAATTACCTTTATTGAATCTTCTCCTTCCACCTTCTCTTTTACTAGTACAGGCTCCAAAACACTTCAGAAACAATTAGCAGTTATCATCGCTGGTTGTGCACTTGGGAAATGTCAGAATTGTAACTTTTACACAGTTAATGGACTCTGGCTCTACTCTTAGCTTTCATTGCAGGAATGTGCATTTTCTTAGTTTGATTTTGGTAGAGAAGACATGAAACACTTCCCTGGAGATCATCCTTCCTACCAAACTACCAAAATCCATGGGATGATCCAATCAAAACCATATATTCTAGTAATAGAAAGATTGGACATGGGAAAGTTGTGCCTTTCTCGCTTTAGCAAGATTTTATCAGATGTTAATGACCTTTTGGGGAATGAGCACTATTGCTGCCAGAACATTTAAATTCTTCCAGAAAAAAAAAAAGTGGGGTCATTAATATCAGGTTATACCCATGATACTTAGGTATCTGGACTTGAAGGAGTCACTGTGGTAACTAGCCCCAAACTAGCCCCAAATCAGGCTATTTTGATTATTATGCTGCTGTCTTCATAGGTCATATAGCTTACTTTCACAATTTAAACTCAGCAATCATTCAGAAATGAATTTATTATTCATAGCCAAAATTTGCTGCTCTGTGGCATGCAATACATGAATATGTCAAATGTAGATTCATTGCACGTGCTGTTGAGTGCAGTCAACCCATATTTGAGCTTACAAGCTCCTTTTATGGGTGGTGATATTAAAAACTGGAAAATAGTGCATCTCCAGCTTGCTTTCAGTTCTTCCTGTTCAGTTTAATAAGGTGAGGCCTGTAAGGCATGATTTATAAAAATTAGTCCCCTTTCATCTTACAAGTTGTCTAGAATCTTTCATGGTTGGCTGTTAAGTATAGAATTACCCATTATTAGCAAACTAACTTGTTACCCATTTCTTTTCTACTGATGAGTGCAACATCTACAATGCTGTTGGTTACAAGTGTCAGGTCTAAGGGCAGTGGTTGTTGACAAGACCCTTGTACATTCTCTGTGACATTGTGGCTTTGGGGTACATTATTCAGTTTTATTACACGCAGACCAGGCTTGGAAAAAAACACCTGCAGTGCTGTAACTTGGTCTCACCACCACAGGCCTTTCTGACTGTGTAACTAATGGGTGCCTCTGAACCATCTCAACCCACTCAGGTTCTGCAGACCAGTTTACTAACCAGCTCTGACAAGGCCTGTCTGCTGTCCTGAAGCTGAGTCACATTGCAGCTGTACTGCTCTTGCAGTACTTGATAGATCTGCTAGAAACTGGGTTGAAGGAACACTGAGTCAGAAAAGCTGAGAAATAGAGACCATTTCCTTAATGGCTTCAGCTTAAGATAATACCACAGAAAAGGTACTGTGAGTAAGTGACAGGGTGCTTTGTTTGGGGTGGGTTTTCCTGCTGTGTTAGCTACTGTGTTGAATGTTTTGGCATTCATACCAGCAGTCAGTCACCAGTAGGGTTAATCTGAGGGAGAAATGTGGTATTAATTCTCTTCCAAAAGCCATCTACAAAATGAGCTCCAACTGTAAGGGACAGATGGCACAGTTGTAAATTCCCTCAGGAATCCCTTTGGCTTGAGTGCTCCCAAGACATTTGAATCCCACCTACTGGCAGTCCAAGATTGCATCACCAAGATTCCAATCCCTTCCTTGTCTTTTTGTGTTTATCACAGTTGCCTCATATGCACCTTCAGTGTGCTTTTCGTTCAAGTGCTCTCCAAAGCTCGCCTCTTTCTATCTCTTTTACAACATCCTGAACTCCACAGATGAGTGGTTCTGCCCCTTTCCAGCACACTTTGTTCAGTGATTAATTAACGTTGACTTTTAAGGTACCAGCCCTGAGACTTTCAGATAACAATTCACTGAAATGCAAAGGGCAGTTCAGGCCTCCTTAAGCTGCTGTCTTAGCTCAGTAAACTTCAGAAGTGGCCTTTGCATCAGTTCTATTGTTCTGATGCTCAGGAGATGTGCTCCTGCCTGAACTCTGACAGTGACTCACACGGTTACTTTGAAGAAGTCACATCAGTTTTTGCTTCTTTGTTTTTCCCCCAGAGGTTGTTTGGAGGCCTGTGGGGAGTTAATGGAGAATATCAGAATAGCTCAGAAGTTTAATTAAAATATACTTATTAAACCAGAGTCTCAGCTAACCTGAGCTCTGAGATTCAGCAGTTTACACCATCTGGGCCCTGACCCAGGTAGTCTACCTAAACTGAAGCATCCCAAACACAGAGAACATATGTTTCCAGTCTCTTCTCTGTCCTTGGCAGCTGCAGAGGCAGGTTTTGCTGCCTTCTTACTTTGTAGAGAGTGCTGCCTGCTTGTCAGCATGGGAACTGCCTCCTGTAAAACAGAGAACGCAAGGTGGAAAGGAAGAGAAATTCACTTGCATCCCTTTTAGGTTTGGCTGCCTATGACAGTCCTTAGGGCATCATTGATCATCTTTTTTATATTCTGCTGCTTTCCTGAAGCTGTCAAACCTTGCCCTAAGTCTCATTCAGTGTTTACAGTCCTAATGAAATGATCAAGTCCAAGGACTACAACAGTGAGGACCTTAGTGAGAAAAGCGTAAGAAAGGAAAACAATTGCAGCCAGAGTCGGACAATCTGTGCATCCTTTAGCTGTTGCTCTCCATAACAGAGGTCTTGGCATTCTGCTAAGATAGTTTTTTTACCAGTCGTCTCTCACACGGATTGAGAGACATTCACAGAACAGGCTGCATTAATTTTCTGTGTTTTGGGGAAGTACCATGTTTAAGGCATTTTTTTCATGTTGTTTGCAAACATGATTTTGCCATTATGACAGATGTGAGGTGAGAAATGTGAAAAGGCTTCTGGGGGCTGTTTGTGTTGATGATTTTCATCTGTGCTCTTTCCCTGATGGGCCTTCTGCATGGGAAGAAAACATTAATTTGACAGAGGAGAGAAACACATGTCATGGCACAAAGCAGCTACTGAATTTCAAAATTACATGATACCAAAAAGAACCATCCCTCCTGGTGCCACAGTTACTGTGAATTTGCCCTGTTTTTTTCCCCCCTTTCCTGAGAGTGTTCTGGAATGCATCTGTGTCGCTGTGGGCAGAATCAGGAAACCTCAATCCAACCCAGATTCTCCTCCTATTGAAATTAATCGGCAAAGCTCCCATGGACTCCAGTGGGGTCACGAGAAAGCTGTGAATGGGCAGGGAGAAGTAATTTGATGTTTCTGACTGCCCAGATTTTGTCCTCCCTCTGTTTCCTTCTATTTCAGTTTTATTTGGTGCTACTATCTGTGTGAGTATGACCTCATTAATGTTCCTAAAAGTCTAGTGGCCCCTAAAAGTAACAGAGCCCACTGCTCGGCCTGGCATCTGACAATAAAGGCGTTCTGTGATTCAAGACAATTCCTTCTTTTACTTACTCATATCCAAGGTAGCAATGTAAATTCAAGGGCTCATTTGCAAGTACCTTACCCTACGAAAATTTAAAGTCTAATCATACTCCAAGCCCTATGGTAGTGGAACTGGCATCTGTAGATAATCAGGTTTTCATGTAACACGGCATAAAAAACCCAGTACAAATCAATATATTGCCTATCAAATCATTCAGCAATACTTCAGATAGTATGTTAATAAACAAAAGGTATGGGAAGGGAGTTGACTGCACAAACATGTAGTTTTATGCCTCAGTTAAAGTCAGAATAGTGCAAAATTGAAGAAAAAAAAGAACAGAACTACAGGCAGGTTCTAAAATGTATTTTTGAAAAAAAAAAGCTGTTTAAAAAGAAATAGTGTTCAATCTTCACCTTCTGAGCATTTTTTGTAGTACCTTAGTGACCTTTGGAAATGTTTGTTAGCATTTGAGTTCACTGCCTCTAAGAAATCAACAGCAACTGAACTTTTTGGTGGACAACAGATTTTGTCTCACTCCTACAACCAGTGTTACTTGTGAACATCATCATAACTAGGCATTAGAGTGCGTTTAATCACAGGGTTTTGAGAGTATTCCCCAGAAAAAAATGATTTTGAGACAGGGAAGAAGTTTTCAGCAGCAAAGGTGATATTTTAGAAGAAATTGGTAGCTCTTGGACCATTAGAACTTTTGGAATATATATGTCTTTCATGGAAGCACTTAGTGCTTCTGCACATCAGGCCATAAATGAGAACAGGAGAGCTGGTGGTTCAAACAGGAAAAGGGAAGAATTTTAGAACTCTAGAAATAGAAACCTCAGCAATTTTAACCCAAACAGGGTTTTATTCCCAAAGGATCCAATAGTAGTTTGACTCTATTACGTAACAGGGATAAAAGCATGACCACCTTTCTCTAAAAGTCAGGGCATTTTCGGATTTATCTATCCAATTTCTTTTGACTTGACTTCCTTTTGCAAAGTCAACTTACATACCACAAGGACACCCCGTTGATTTCAGGGAGGTTATATACCAAATATATACCACTGACTAATGAAATCTGTCACTAAATCCTGTGCAACCCTTTGGAAAAGTTAGAGATTTGAAGCTGTTGGATAGAGAAAGCTTTGTGTACAGATCTAATGATGATACCAAATATAAAAGAACACCAACTTTGCGATTTGTACATTTAATAATTTCATATGTCAGCTTGCGCAGTGGCCTCCGAATCATGTGTTTAGTGTACTGAGAAGGAAGTAGCTTATTACTTTCAGCCTGGGAAAAAAAATATATCATGGTGCTGTGGGATAATGTCTAAGGTAGGAAGTACATAAGAGGATTTTCCAAGACCTGGTTACAGGCTAAAATTTCAGGGTGGCCTAAAAAACTCTTGGTACATTTTCTGTGATGAAATTTAATAGGGAAGTTCACGGCTAGGGAATTAACATGGAAGATGCGGGGGGGGAAATCAGATATCTATTTTGAATCCATTCTTGACCATCACTACCTTAAAATTCATGTCTTCTTACTGTACAAGCAAAAAGATGGTGTTCTGAGCTAATTTCTGTTTAACTGAATATATTTGAACTTGTATAGACAAGTTAGTTCACCCAGTATTATTCTAGTTTCATCCACAGAATCTGTCCCAATGTATTTCACATACACATGGAAGGACATGGGCAGCCACCCCTTGACAGGCAGGTACAGCTTGATTTTAGAGGATTTCTGTCTATTGTCAAAAAACAATTAAAAAAAAAGAAAAACAACCCCACAGGGTGCTTACATGGGATCATCTAAGCAAAAGCTCTAAGAGGCACAGGCTGGAAAATGAAACCTTTATCAGTTTAGTTCCTCCACTACCAGTTGGTAGTTTGAGAATGGCATCATGCAACCTGTTTGCATTTTGCTTTCCATGTGTAAATGCAGGGAAATCAATGCCAACATTGTGAAATGATTTATTATCTGCCAACACCTCATCTAAAGAGGAAGAAAGCACAATCTCTTCTACTTTTATCATTGTCCACTGATGTGGAAAATAATCATCTGGTAACCAAGAAGAGACTAGCTACCGTGCCAACAATTTGAAGGCATTTCACAAGGGCACTTGGTAGGTATTTCATAAGGAGTTTAACAACTGGGATAGATTTATTCTCTTTCACCTGGAAAGAGACGGACAAAAGAAGTGCTTTTTGGTGTTCACTGCGCCACCAATTTCTTCTAGGAAAGAAAAACTCCATGTGCTCAGCTGCAGAGGTTCCAAAACATGGTTTGGTTGGACAGGAGTGAAAGTAACTCCCGTGTGTGCTCTGCAGAAAACAGTCCCAGTGGCATTTTTCTACTTTGTCATCTTTTGAAGTAGCTCATATGCTGTTCTTAATATAAATACTACAGTTTGTGGATACTTATTAAAGATCCTTTGTAAATGATAAGTCAGTTTTGTTTTTGTTGTGTGGTTCTTCACAGAGGAGCTCAGGTTGCAAAATGCAGCATGGGTTTGTGCTACAGATGTCGAGCTCGAGACTATAATTAGCATGCTGCCTAGAAAAAGCTTCTGGGACATCAGTTCTCACATTAGGCTGAATCACTCCTGCAGTCCTTAGGCAAAAATCATGCTGGAATTCCTGGGGATTTTGCCTGGGTAAGGACTTGGGCCCCAATCTGTTTTGTCCGAGGTCAGTAACAAAACATGCAAATGTCAGCACTTGAAAATGTTGCCCAGTGTGAGGTCTTGATGCGCCAGAGGCTTCTCAGTGCTCACACATGACTTCAGTATTGTGTAACTGCCAACCACCAAAGGCAAAGGGTGAGATATCTGGGATCTGAAATTGCTTGCAGGACCAAGTAGTCCAGTACTGTTTGCCCAGTGCATAATTCCACTGGCTAAAGTGCAGTTGTATCTGGCATGAATTTGACGCGCTGTCATTACGAGCTTGTTGCTCCCCATAACTGTACTGAAGGAAATGTGGGATCAGACCCAGATAAACTTTTATGTCCTAAAAAGAAGAAGAAACACGTATCAGAAAAGAATAAGAAAGCATTTGTGAGGCTTTATTGTGACCTTGCAGATAGCTTTGGTAGCAGAGCACAGAGGGCAATGATATTCAGTAATGTAGGTGACAGACAGCGAAGCTGCCATTTCCAAGAGTCATTTTCATTATGTAACTTTCTGTGCAGCTGAAGTAACAAAAGGAAGATCATTTAGTGTGATTCTGCTTCTACCTCTGCCCCATGTTCCATCAATGTCAACAAAACTATGATGCCAACATTTGACTTTTTCCTACTGGAATAAAACCAGAACTGAGAGTAGACTTCCCTCCTGACTCTCTTCACATGATGCTTTCTTTTGTTTTGTTGTGAGTGAAAAATCAAGGAAGCAGTATGGCTTTATCCCTGAATGTTTTGTCTTTCTTCCCGTTTCCAAGAGGAAATACTTAGGAGAAAAAATTAGTCTTCTCAACAAAGTGAAATTTAAAACTTTGGGGTTTGAATTAGGCTTAAAATGCTTCAGCTACAGCATTGATTCTTGAAATATGTACCCAGCTTAATATTGGGAAAGGAGTGAAATCTTGTTTTGGACTCTTTTGTCTAATTAAAAAAAAAAAAAAAAAAAAAAAGGCACAGGAAGGCTAAACAGTGTTGTCAGGGTAACTCCCCTTGTCAGTGCCAGTGACACAGTCTCTCACACCATTCTTTGCCCTCTAGACCAGAATTTTAACCTTGCAGTGTATCAGATAAGGCATTTACAGGTTTTCAACTATTTTCCTTCTCTGGGAATTCACCATAATCATGTTAATCATTTTAATAAATACAGTTTTCTTGTTCCCCTGAATGCATGGATGGTTCACTCCATGTAAGTTAATCAACAGGTCTGGTTTTTATTAGTAACATAATTTAATAACCCAGCTTTTATCAAATAGCAGCTTTTAGGTTCATTGTTCTGTAGATTTCACAACTTCCCAGCTTTTCTTTCTCTCCTTCTGGCTGAGAGGAATCTTTGATCATGAAACAAAAAGCAAGCAACCCTTTGAAAACTTTCTTCCCCTTCCTTCTCTGCTGATAAGTTACTGCTGGGGGGGGGCAAATCCCATCTAACCAAACAAGATGTAGAAGCAGTTTAGTTCAAGCCTGAATTTTCTGTTCAAGCACAGTATGTAGAAAACAATGTTTCCTTTGTTTGAACAGAGAGCAAAAGAAGATGTTGGTGATTCAGGAAGCCTCAGGACAAAAGCTGTGGCCAATGTTACAAGCTATAATTCAGCAGTAATTTGTTCCAATATAGCATCAGAAGGCCTGATATCATTTGGTGAAGGAGGAAAAGCATTTCTAAGAATTAGAGGAGAGTAACTCTTGTGTTTGGGGAAGGTGAGCTAAATTCAGGCATGTGGCTGGCTCCAGCAGCCAGCTTCTTGAGTGAGTGCTGGTGAATAGTGACAGGTCTGAGATAATTAACTGACCTTAAGGGGGTCACTGTAATGAGCACCAAATCTCTGTGCCACTTTTGCACAGAAGAAGGGATGCCAGTGTGTTGAGACCAAACTCCAAAATTGTGCTGATTTCTGCCCAGAGACTCAGTTTTTCTTCTTGCTCCCTTGCAGGCATCAAAAGTTACAGAATTTAGATAAGCTTTTAGGCTGCTGTAGTTCACAACTGGGGAAGAAAATCTCTGCCTATAAGATCCTCTCTGACTGAAAAGGTTCTGTGGTGATCTAAACATGCTCTTGATCTCTTGCAGCTGAGGTTCTGGCTTGTGTTGTTCAACTTTCAGGTTTTTCCAGCTTCATCCTTCCCCAGTTCTTGTAACCTGGAGCACAAACATTACACTGAGAACTGCTGGAGCAGGGATGTGTGACCAGCCAGAGCATACAGAGGCTGACATAAAATGTTGATAGGGCTTTTAGTTTATCTACTATAAAAGCTATTTCTCTAGCAAAGACTGTCTGATGAGATAACACCTCTGTTTTGCCTACTGGAAGTGAGACTTAGGTTGATGTAGGAATCCTCTTGTAATACGAGTATGTAACACAGAAATATCTTTGAAGGTAAGGCTTTAGGGGGAATCTATTGTTTATATATCTGGGGAAGACTAACTTTGTGCAAATAAATTAATCTCTGTCTTCCCTTTTGGCAAGTGCTTCTTGAAGCTGTCAAGATTAATCCACTGACATTGTGATTACACTTCTCAAGAAAGGACACTAGTCTGTGAGAAGACTGCCTTTTCCATACCTTCTGATGAATTGCTTTATTTCCCATGGTTAGAGAGGCATAGAAAGCATTCAGTACCAGGATCTCCACAGAAAATTTTTGGAAGAAATGCCACACCCCTCTAAACTAAGTATTCACAGAGCAAGACCATTTTTTATTTTATTTTTTAAGGAGATGGCTATAGTGTGGCCTTAAATCTTTATAAGGACAGTTGTAAAGTGGTTTTAAAAACTATGGAGTATTGAAGAGTTCCTGCTGAAGTCAGTGAGAATGATCTGTGATCAATATTTGAGTATTAGTTCTCACTGCAGATGTAGCCTCCAGAGTGTCTTGGTTGAGAAGAAAGCATTGGTGAGCAGGAATGATAGCAGCTGAAATCCTGAGCGCTTTTTGATGTGGTATAAAGAACTGTCAGGAGAGAGGCTGTGGTGTTCAGTAACAGTAGCTGAGGGACATAAAGCATGTGTTCAGAGTTAGAAACAACTGTTGGGGATGAGAACTAGTTGTATTACAGTAATACCGGCCAAGATCAAAGCCACAATGTGTCTGGCACTGAATATACAGAAATTAAAAGTATGTTTATGTACTTCCTGTTTACAGAAAACCAAAGCTAGTAAATATGGAGTTCAGCTGCCTAAAGATATTAATCTAATGCCAATTTAGACATTTCATGGTGTCGAAGACCATTGTGAACTGACAGATGAAGTATAGCAGCTGAGGCTTGTACTCTTGTAGTGTGATAGTTGGAAGGGAAATATCCCAGGTGAGATGTCAAAAATGCTGTCCAGTGCCTCAGAAGAGGCAACTGAGTGTGGTTAGTCCAAATACATGTAGGAAAAGTTTTGTACAAGTAGAACCTTCAATACAGATCTCATAAGCTGAACATCTTAAAAGTGCTCTTGGCAGGTAGAGGAATGTGATGGAACAGACTGTAACAGAAATTGTTCTGATACAAACATTTTTTTTCCCCCTTGGTCTAAGTGTGTACTCATCATGACCTATCTCTCTCTTTCCTTATGTATTTTATATTATAACTTGAAGATTCATGTGCAAGAAGGTAAATACGAAGGCCCAGACCTTGCATTCCTTGGCCCAGACTGAGTTCTGTTAGGAAAGGACTCAAAGTAGGAAGTCTCTAAGAGGCCAGAAAAAGCTAAGGGAGTCAGAAGGTGCATTAGCAGAGCTCTCCCTGGGAAACACTCATATCCTCCACCTTGCCTGCCCCTGGCTGCAGGGTAGCTTGAGTATCTTAAATCAATTCATAAGCAAGCACACAAGAAGGCAAAGGTAACAGTATTTTGTTTTAAATGCAGGTGGGGTTAGAACGGGGACCCTGCTGTTGTGAAGGCAGTGCAGTGGAGCAGCGCAGTGAGCTGGAGCTGGCAGGAGGCCGGGGGCTCTGTGATGTTCCTGTGGAAAATGACCTTGGAGACAGGGAGTCTGGGCAACATTACACAGCTGAGCTAGTATATATGTAACCAAACTGGTTGGTAGCGCTGGTGCAGCTGAGGAGAAAGGACAGCATGTGAAAGGCATCCAGCGTTTTGGGAAGCCTGGGAAGTTTGCAGCAGGGACCTTGGTGCAGGCGTGGCTCAGAGGGAGCAGCAGTGACACCCTCACTCTGCCTCTGCTCACTTCTGCTTATTGGATGAGAAACTTCCCATCCACTCGGATAGTCTGCTAACAGGATAAAAACTCCGGTTGTATTTGCTCCTGGGAAGAAAAGCAGGTCTCTCCATCCCAGTTATCTCATAAACAACAGCCTGGAGAGGTGGCGGGGGAAGGAAAGCGTTTCCAACTGGGGAACTGAACTGAAAATAGCTGTGGCACTGAGTCTGCCTGCTGGTTAAAGCAGCTCTTCAGTTAACAGGATTGTAGAGATAAGTCAGCAGATTAGAGAACTGGCCTTTCAGACCTTGAGGACTAAATTCAAATTCAGCTTTAGGGCCCACTGATGTTCACAGGACTTGTCACATCCTCATTTCCGCTTACAAAGTTCACAAACCACAGCATGATGCATCTCCTTTCTCACTTGAGGAAGGGCTGCAGTCAGACAAGTCCCTCTAAGTGCACACTATAAAGGTCCTGCAGTGGACCCAAGGATAGGTAACACAGGGGTGCCTTTAGATCAGGGTGAGGATTTTACCAACTACGTTAAAATCCGTAGGCTGAAGTAGCAGAAGGGTTAAGCATCAGAACAAGGATGCTGTGGCAGAACTGCGTGGATCCTCACAGATGTGCAGATCAAAACATAAGTGTATTATTTAGCTGTTTGAAGAACCACGAGCAGAATAACAGGGCTATGCCGGGTCACAAATGACTTGTTTTAACACAGCTGTGTGAGGGAAGCTTGCATAACACCTGCCCACACTAAGCTTAGCTCAAGCTGTTGTTATCAGTCCCTCACTCTCCTGCATGCTAGAAGTATTTGCAAACTAGGAATCTATTATTTCAAGGCCACTATAAAATGCCTGATTCTTTGGCTCGAGGTAATTGACCCATTCTCAATGCCCTGCTCAAGAGGTATAAAAGCTTTAATTACAGGTTTGACAAGCTGATTTTAAGGGCAAGACTCTTTAGCTTCAATTCTTTGCTTTTCTACTGGCTGCACAGTAGCACACAGCCTGCCCAGCTAGCATGTCTCATGCTTCTGACTCATATGATATTGTGATAATAGTGTCTAGTATCAGACTAGTCATTATGTTAGCAAAAGTGTCTGAGAGAACACCACATGCAGGAGCAGCACACAAAATCCCAAGCATTTTATTTACTAGGCACAGAAGAAATGTAGCAGACTAGGGTTTCAAAACAGAGTTTTATGCACATTTTGGAATAGGAGAGGTGAGTTCCATTTCAGATCATGAAGCTGAATAGAATCTGTTCAGTGTGATCCACGAGCACACAACTACAGGGGTCCAGTGGTTTCATGGAGCCCTGGCTCTGGAGTGGCCTAGATCTTCTGTGTGTGGTACTGTACCTGTTCATCAGTGAACTGAATTGCTTGATTGTTTGCCATCAAGGAAGGCATCATGCAGAAGCCTTCTCACACACCTCACATGAATACTGCTGTTAGAAAATGTCTGCACTTGCTGAGAATTCACCTCGGTCAGGCACTGCCTGTGCAATGGGACTGTTCGTATGGACAGGGCCTCGCTGCTGTCTTTTCTTCACAATATTAATGCTTAAATATTTTAAGCACTGCTTCTGAATTAAGTCTTCCCAGATGCAAGAAGCGTACACTACTCTTCCAGCTTGCAGAGTGGTATTTCTGATGAAAATTCTCAGTGACCTGTTCTTTCCTACAGTCCCTTCACCTATGGCTGAGCCTGTACTCAGCCTATCCTTTGGAGTAATACAGCCCATTTTCTCCCTCAAATTCACTTTTCCTTTTTTTTTTTTTTTTTCTTTTTTGTGATACCAACAAGGGCCAGCCTTGAGGAGTATTGTTTCCTTCTTCTATACCAGATATAGTCCTCAGAGGGACCTACCTTCTCATTGGCACAATTCCTGCCAAAGTTGTTCCCTAGTTGCAGGGTTGTACAAGTTCCCTCTGGGAAAAATGTCCATTGTGAGCTACCAGGGCATGACCCCCCACCCACTGCACCATCCAAACAGTCCCTGCTGTCCTGACCTATCCTCTTACGTTCTCTAGCTCACAAATTGTAGGCCACTCACAGAGTTTTCAGGCATCACCCACCTTGAAATGGCTTTGGGCAGGCAGGAATGTCATAAAACAGCCAGGGCTGCATCTCCAGTCTCTTTGAAGCTTAGCAGTCTAGGTGTAAAGCAGACACCTAGACTCCCTGGAGAGTTTCTGATGACCTAAGCAGATCAAGTTGGGAAGGAGCTTCTGTAATTTTTTTTTTCTTCTCCTGGACTCTGCAGGGAAGATGGATTCACAGGGCTGTGAACTGAAAGAACAAAGATGCTGTTGCTGAAGTAGAGATTCTCATCAAAGCTATTGCCTCATCACCCAGGTGTATATTTGTCTGGGTGGGCAGATACAGAAGTTTCCCCATGCACAGGAACTGCAGAAAGCACAGGGGCTGCTTTAAAACCACATTTGTCTTTAAAACCTATGTCCTGGCTATTTTCATTAATAACAATGCCAGTGGGAAATATTAATAACCTCATGATTATCAGAGACAAAAAACCCCAACCAAAGTAGAGGGATTTTTTTTCTTTTAGTTGTTGATTTTGCCATCTTGAGGGCACTTTCTTTGTGGTTAGTTATTTTGTTCATGATCAATGTTTGTATCACTTCCCAACACATTATCTACAGTGTTTGCAGCTCTCATACCCCCATTTCTAAGGCTCCTGCCAGACCAGCCTGCAATAATGGAATCCTTCTGGTTTTTAAGTGAGACGCTCCTGCTTTTTGTGCCCATATATCATTTTGTGGGGTAGTTTCAGGCACATTTAATGGCACTGATGCTTGTCCTGAGTTCCTCTGATAAAAATCATAAAGAATGAGAGTGAAAACTTGTAGAACCATTAAGACTATGCTGTTGTGATTTGTTTGCCATCACAAAACACTGCTGGAAGAGTCAGAGATCCTCAGTCGTTTTGCCTTTCTTTCATTAAGTTCATCCATCCTTGAATTGCTTCAGATTCCGTGGGGAACCAAGGGTTTGCTAAAAAATATTATGCTGACACCATAAATTTACACTATAAACCATGTCCCAGCAAGTAAACGCCTTGCACTTTGGCTCCTCAGTTGTTGCTCCTCACAAGGCAAACAATGCAAGTCATTTATCACACATGAAAACCAGTTTAGGATGTCGTAGGAGGATCCAGATTCAGGAGGGAGACATCTTTCAAGACCTGTTCTGGTAGCACCTCTGTCACTCTGCGACCCAGCCCATCTGTCCTTCTTCAGCCACAGGGATTATGAGAGCTGCTTCCATTACACTTGCAGGAGATACTCTGGTGAATGGACTCCTGTCACAGACTAAGATGTTTGCTCAGCAGTACAAGCAGCTGCCCAGGGAGGCTGCTCCTCTTGCCCTTTTCAGCAGAGTTAGACTCCCTTCTGTGAAGTCTACTTTTGGGTGAGTCCCACATCCTGTGCTTACGAGATATTTTGAGATACCACAGGTTATGTTTGTCCTTCAGGCAGGGAAATGCAAAGAGGATTTTAAGTCCTTCCTTTCAAATACAGAGCAGAACATGTGTGAGGCTGGCAAAGGCTGTCTCTTGGCAGGGCCAGGAATCTGACTGTGCCCGTTACGTGGTCCTCTGTGCAATGTGCATTCCACTCTCTGGCTGAAAGGAACAAATATTTGTGGAACACAGCATAGTACTGTCAATATCGCTATAAAAAGAAAGGAAATGGCAGCTGTTCAAAGTAGCTGACGAGTTTGTTACACTAAAATAAGTCCCAGGAAGATTAATTAGTAGCAAGGTAATGCATTCTTAGGTGTGCAGTAGTCTGCATGTGGTAACGACAGATCTATTAATCACAGAGCCTGCACAATTAATACATTTTACTCTCTCTCCTATTCCTCTTTGTGTATGGTATAAATCTACACAGCCTGCATCCCCTCAGCATCTTATGATATGTATGGACATATGTTGACACTCTGGAAGAAGAGAAGGACAAGTAAACCCAAGTCTTTTTATACAAAAGACATACTTTGCAATTTATATTGTAAAGTATATAATTTATCTGTGAAGGGAGTTTGAAGATGGGATACTCCCTCTTAGTACTGGCAATGTTCCTACTTTGTACTTCTCCATTCAGCAAGGCCATGCTACACTGCATCAGTCCCTTGTGGTGCAAGTCCAATGCCCAGCCTGGTTTTAGCAGGTCTTGTTACTACACACGTAGTAAGCTGCAGTGCCTTTGCTGCTCGTTTACTGATGAAAAGATCTTTTTTACCAAAAGCCTTTTCCTGTTTGACTGGAGTGGATATGACTGACAATCACTTCATGGCTCTTTTTTACTATCCTGGGTTCTCTGGCTGACCTTGAGTGAAAGTGTGAATCAAGCTCACACACCTCTTACAATCACAGTCATTTGTATGTAATCAAAGATTAGGTTATGCAAAGTGTATATATTACACGCATTTAATGTAATATTGTAGATATATTGTATATAGTGTATAATACTGTCTATTGTGAGTATTGGCCTCTGAGCCCTTGGCAAGCATTTTCCAACTATTTTCACAATTTTTCTGGATTTTTTTTTAATTGTGCTGGATTTATTGATGCATTCCATCTAACTTTGGTAGGTATGTAATCACCAATATCCTACATATAGTTCAAGCTTCCTTTCCTCTTCTCCCGTAAAAGCTTTTCTTTCACAGAACTCCTTTTCAAAGAAGAAAACACAAAAGAATACCCCAGTCATACCTAGTAAATTTTCCTGACAAAATCAGGACATCTAGAGAAAACTAATCTCTTACCTCTGCAGTTTCCCTTCTGCATGCTGTTTGCGTTAAGAGCATACTCACTGATCGTTCCCAAGACGCTGTATGCATGTAGCAGAATGAAAGCTGTATCTTATTTAAATTAATAAGATGAATGAGTCCAGCATTTCCAAAACAGGCAGTGACAAGAGGAAAGCTAGGCAATATTCATGTATTAATTAAAATGAGATATCTCCACCAAAAAAAAATATGAGTCAATTGATATTCTGACAGCTGCCCATAGACTCATTCATGAAATGATGGGCATGAAAAGCACCACGGGAAGCAGGGTTTCTACCAGAGACAAAGTCGTTCACTCTATGCACATTCTGTTAAAGGAAGCAGCCTGGATATTGCAATTTATTCTTCTTGTGCTTGATGGGAAAAGAAATCCTTAATCCCAGCTGGAGAATTTACAGGACTACTTTGCTCTTTAGATTTGCTTTATAGTTCTGCAGGGTCCCACTTGGGAGACATTAACATCAGTAATAACTATAGTACTTAGCACTTATTGTGATGTGTTTCATCTGCAGATCTCGGAGAGATTTGCAAGGTGAGTGCAGAATTACAACCCCCCTCTTAGAGAAACTGAACAGATATGTAGAAAGGCTTGGTCATGTGGCCAAGGTGACACAATAAGGTGAAATGGTGGTGAAGTGACTTCAGGTCTTTCTGATCTCAAATGCCAGTGTGGGCAAAAGGAGTTATTTACACTCATATTATGCAAAGTAATTCAATACCAGTAGAAATTAGATGGAAGTCACGCAATGTGAAGAGCCTCTGATATATCCAGTTCTAAAATTAATGCCCTACAAAGACGTGTAGTAAGATGTCCCATTACAAACTGTGAAAAGTTTATGTTTTGTCTGTGTTTCTGGAACTGGGCACTCTTTGCCCAGGCGTGATCTTCTCTGGTTCATAAATTATTAAAGTGAGGTAAAGCAGTAAGTGCGGCTGCATTATATAATCCACGGAAATAAATCTGAATATTAGAATTACTTCCACTGCCAAGATGACAAACGTTTCATAAATGCAAGATGCGACAGTGGTGATGATGTTTCTGAACCGGGAAGCAAATATTATTCTCCCAGTGTGTGAGGGAAAAATTGTCTCAGGACTGCACAGAAGGTTGTTTGGTTGGGCCAGCTTTCTGTTTCGGCGGTTGGCTGTCTTTTGGCAACCGGCCATCTAATAATTCATTGCATGCCCATGGGGCATTTCATTGGAGGAGGGACATATGTTAGTGCAAGGGTAGAGCTGGTATCAATGCTTGATGCCAGTGACATGGAACAGAGGCTCTCAAAGGGTCTTGCACATCTGTCGTCCTAGTCAGTCACAGACTGCAGGCTCTGCCCTTATTTCTTTCTGTCTGTTGGGTTTCAGAGCTAGAAGTAACAAAACATGAAGCATTTTTTAGATTTATTTTTAAGGAAGCTGCTACGTAGCTTTTGTTGTTGCTTTAACTGCTGCAGGAATGCTATGTAAGTAACGTGAAATTGGAGGTTAGGTAGTCCAGGAGAAAAAGTCTTCCTTCAGTCATGAGCCACACTGTGGCAAGATGTAAGAAGTGCAAAGGCTTTGGAAGGCACTGTAGAGAGAATATCAAACCTACTGGTCCTTACGGTTTGCACTGTTTAAACCATGCAATGCTTGCATGCCTTTAAGAAGCTGTTTGAATTCCACTGAAAAAAATTGCTACGCTCTTCTATGCTGTGCTACCTAGCGAATATGTAGCTAATAGGAGATTTCATCAGCCAGAGTGGGTTATGGATGTGATGATAAATCAAAAAAAAAAAGAGATTCCCTGGTAAGCAAAGCCACCATGATTTGCCTGAGGAACAGGTACACTAGTTGCTCAGAGAAGTTATGGATACACCATCACTGGAAGTGTTCAAGGTCAGGTTGGGTGGGGCTTTGAACAACCTGATCTAGTGACATTTGTTCCTTCCCATGGCATGAGGAGTGGACTAAATGATTTTTAAAGGTCCCTTCCAACCCAAACCATTCATGATTCTGTGGAAATATGTAACACAATCTATGGGACCTGTCCCTATGTTGTTAGTGGCTCACTGTGCTGGTTTGGTTGAAGTGAGCAGCCCACTCTGTGCCCATTGCCCTGTTAGCTGGACTGCTGCTCCTGGTGCAGTCAGGCAGAGGCAAGCTGTCTGATGGAAATGCCTTCTCACCCCTTCAGCAGCCTGCTGTCACTTAGGATGGATAGATGTGGGGACAGAGTTGTTCTCTACTGTCAGCAAGTCCCCTGTACAAAACACTGGTACTTAGTAGATTGACCAAATACCTTAGGGGATTAGGTGGGCAGTTGAATGCCTTGCCAATGCTGCAAATTCTATGGTAGATGGAAGATTTAATGGTCTGCTTGAAGGCTGGGAGGTGGGGAGGTGTGGTCCCTCTACAGCTAGCAGAGCCAAGACCCCTGGGGAATCTCTGATTTTTGTTACAAGCAGTGGATATTTCACAGGGAACTATGCCTGTGAGACTGCATAGGTCACTGAACACTCATGCCATAGGATGCAAGGCACCTGGATTTCCATTGCTAAGTCACTCTGGGAGGAAATCTGCCTTGGTCTCTTTTTTGCATTTGTCTCAGCTCCCAAAATTACAGGGAGGAAGTGGCCATTGAGATGGCATAGTCTGTATGCCATGGTCCTAAATACAACTCTGGTCTGGACTTGAGCCCACCATTTGGAAACAACATCTCTTCTTGATTAAAACATTCCTGTGGTGGATTTACCACCAGCATTCTTGGTACATGGTTCCAGTAATTAATTACCCGTACTGCAAAAAATTCCTGTCTTGTTTCTAGACTGGAGCCAGGGTGTATATAAAGTCTGGGTTCTCTGAGAACTGAGTCAGATAAGAAAGCCATCTGGGCAGTATTTGGTCTACTTCCTCTCATGTGCAGCCCCAGTTTATCCACAACTCTTCTCCAGCATCTTCCATTCTCAGGTTTAGTTAACTGGCCTGAATGAACCTCACAGCATCTGCACACCTGATTATCCCCTGGTGTTGAAGGTGTTTTGAGGTGCCAGGTAAAGCAAGTGATTGTGCTGCTGAGAACATTCTGCACTGGGGAAGGTGGTCATAATCTCCTGTCTGTTCTGACCTTTATCTTCCTCTAATACTTGATACCCTCTTAATACTTCTTATTGTCCTTAACATTTTCCATCAGTCCAGTGTATTAAGTGCTTGTGAGCTGGTGCCTGCATGCAGATCCATGGGATCTCTTCAGCCCATGTACCACTGGACCTGCACCTCTCACTGTAATTGAGTCTGACTTTTCACAGCAGTGACATCAGGGAAGTGTGAACCACAATCTAAGATGTCTCTGTGTGTGCACCTTTGATCTGTGTGGGCTGAGGACCTCTGTGCATCGTAGGCGAAGGATCAACATTAAGTAGTGCCGTGAAAAGCCAAGCAGCAGGATGACATCAGGGGGCAAATGCCATATGTAAACTCAAATGGAACTCATGAGTTGTAGTCCAGGGGTATCCTAGTTTTGGTAAGGCAGTGTGCGTCTGAGTGCTCAATGAATGTTGTTATCTCTGGAGATGAGGAGAAATATGATCACCCCTACAACTTTCCTTTAGCAGTGCTGACAGTTTTGGAAGAGTCTCTAGATACTGGAGCACTTTAGGAAGGAAGCAGATGAGCCTCATTCAAATATAGGCTATTTCAGAGTATGACCCAAAGGGTCAGAGGATAACCTGGGGACACTGCCATTGCCTTAGTCTCATCAATTTCAATAGGTCAGACAGTCAAACAAAGAGAGTCTGCCATTGACATCACTGAAAAAAGGATCTGACCCATAACCTTATATTCATCAACTTCATGTTCTCAGAAACCAGACATAAAAAAGAGAATAGATCGAGTAAGAGTTATCCTCTGAGGATCTGTTAGTGATATTTCATACCTCTGTATACCTTTGTTTTACATTTTGTACTTTTAATTCACATGATGAAGTTTTCAGACAGAAGTGGATATCATGTGTAAGCTGAGTTCCTTGTCTTTTTCTTTTGCCTGTCACTGGCTGCATGTTCTCTATTGATGTCTTGTTCCTGGTACTTGACACTGACCATCTTGTCTGTGAAAGGAAGCACTCCAGCTGGTTTGCCTGATGAGAAGAAAGGAAAGTTTGCTTGGTTTAGTCACTCTACAGAAACCCATGGTAATGTTGCACTGCACTCTATGTCCACACTGTGTATATCTGTGTGTATGTGTGTCTGTATAGCTCAGTGCAGACTGGCATGTAATACAGCTTTGTATTCTTCTGCATGTGTGTGCCTTGTTTTTTCTATTGTTTGTGCAATGTCCTCTTCATGCACTCAAGATAACAAGCTGCTCTGCAAATCAATCTCTTGCTAATGTCTTTCAAAATTGTTTCCCATTTGCAAATAAGCTCAAATATGTCTTGAAAGTGCTTTACCTCATCTTCAAAAATGACTTGCAAAATATCAGTGTTTTGGGGTTTTTTTCCTACAGGGCTTAGTCTGGACAAAAATTTTAATTATGAATGTTGTTTTTTTTCTTACAGCTTACTTGACTGTTTCATGTACATCAGAATATTAATTCAGTTTTTCCTAATTTATCTTTTCAAATAAACAAGATTATTAAAACATCTGTCTTCATAAAGGAACAGGCACCGTTAGAGTACAATATTTCATAGTTCTGTCAAGAGTGCTAGAGGGTCAATTATTTCATGTTGTCCTGAGAACACAACATAAGAACTTTAGATTTCCCAGACTTGTGTTTTAGGTACATGCATTTTTTTGATGGCATGAGATAGTTCATTTTGAGGGATATTTCTCCCATAATGCTTTCATTGCAAGAACCCAAGAATACTTTTGGAAGAACCTTCTGACATCTTTCTAGCCCCTGAAAGATGACTTGGTCCCATGGCCCTCTGAACAACTGCCCAGTTGAAATACAAACCCCATTTCTTTTACGTTGCCTACTTTTGTACAGAGCCCACAAGCAGATGTATTCTTAGTACTGAGTTACATATTCTTACAGGCTGTTAGATGTCTCTCCACCAGGTAGTAGTGCATGCTCTCAAGTCTCATCTGACATATATACCCAATTGCTAATACAAGTCATGTTCTGAAGTTCTGCCAGGTTTTTGGGAGATCTGTTTAACACCACCATCACTCAGTCTCAAGTATAATTTTTTCAATTGTTTTGTGTATTTGAAAAGAGGGGAGGAGGGAAGAGAACACATATTAAATCCTATCCATTTTCCTAACTTATGTTGAATTATTATATATTAAGGAGTTATTAGAGCTCATATAGGAGCCATGAACAACTGGTGAAATGAAAACGGTGTGGTTTTTCTTTTTTTTCTTTTTTTTTTTATGATCTGTAGAAACAAATCAAATGTTGAGATTTGATAACAGATAGAAAATGTGACAGGCTCTTGAATCCAGATGAGATAGGTTCACACCTAAGGTTGCTTTCAGTTGATGTTTGTTCCATGATACCTCTGTAAAAGCCTAAAAAATTCTGTCCAGTTCTTCGATGGCAAGTGCCAATGTAAAATCTCCACCGATGTCTATATTCATCGGCTCCTTTGTTGTTAATATCTGAGTGAGTCAGACAGTCTGAATTTCTCTCTTATACCTATAGATCCAGCTTATAATTGTAAGGTTGAAACACATGGATGATTAGTATGTGACAGATACACAATATACACAATACATCGGTATTATTTATGTGGTATTTGTTATCAGGCTAACATAAGCTGTTTATTTGCATACATGCCAATCCTGGTACCTTTTATTTGTATTCAATTATTGCACAAAAGATTAAGAAAGGCAGTGAGGTGGTTGGGCTGCTGCAGGTACAAAGGCTCCTTTTTAAAGTGTTCTGTTGAACCAAACAGAAGCTTCTTCTTGGGTTCATCTGCTTTTCAATTGTTCTCATTCATAAAATTTCCAGGCACTGACTCTGAAAGAAAAGAGAGCAGCTGCTTCTTCCCTTTTCTTTAGCATTTGAGCAACCTGTGTACGTTCCTGGTCTACCTGCCCAGCCTGCTCTCTACAGGGAGGCACAAGACTTGCTCAGCAAATTGCTTAATCCTCAGGAGCTGCAGCTGAGGGTCTTTTCATTAAGCCAGTTCCTTCACTCATGTGGCTCATTAAGAGATGTGCCAGGTTCTAATGGCCAACCCTCTCTTTTTCTTCCCTTTGACTCTTACAGTGAGCATGCCCACCAGTGAGACTGAGTCCGTGAACACAGACAACGTCCCTGGAGCGGATATGGAAGGCGAAAACTGCGGCGCTAGGCTGGCGTGAGTACACACACAGACATCTGCATCAAGGCCTGGGCTGGACTCGGGGGATAAAGCCAGGGCAAATGTCAGTCTTTTTAAGAGGGAGAAAACCCCACTATGGGTGAAAGGAGAGGATGCAGAAGATCTGTTGATCCAGGTTCTTATCTTAATTGCAGTGTAAACTCGCTCTGGACATTAGTGAAGAGACACTGAGTTTACATGGATTTAAATAAAGCACAGGATGCCCAGGATAAGCAGATCTGGTTTTGCATAATAGCTAAAGAGAAACTGATGGATAGCAGTGTTCTTATTTTAAAATTCCTCTTAGGTGATAGATAGTCAAAACCAGTATGTGTAGACCAAAGAGTGGAAATGACTGGTCCATTTCCATTTTCTAACGATTCTTGTACGCTTTGCAGTGTCTTGTAATAGAAATACATTGATGAGAACTCCCATCTGACAGACTGCATTACACCCTTCAAATGCTGCACAGAACACTGTAGTGACAAAGAAATACATCAGTTAGGAGGGATCAATGCCTCCTTCTTGAAATTGCACCATTGTAGTTAAAGAAGGTGCTCAAGAATGAGTGTATATTCTATGAGAATAGAGGTTATGAAATACCATATTATGTGGTGTATTTTTTAACATCACAGAGAGCAAGGATAGGCAAGAGGAGTCCTTCATTCCCTTTTGTATGACTGAACAAGAATGGACTTTATGCTTTGGGGGCGATATGTTAGTCCCTCCAAATTTCCTCAAAAAAGGAGTTAAGCATACCTCTGCTATAGCTTGTACCATCATGCTGGAGTATTTTGAGGCTCTGTCCTCTCCTTGGGCTTGCCTTGAGCTCTTTGGTGATGCTCAAATGCTCATCATAAGTGAATAAGAAATGCTCTATTCTGTCATACCTGTTGACCAGTTGACCCAGGATTCAGGTTCTGACAGAAGGGCAAGTGCTTGAGCCTGGGTATTTCCTTCTTTCCAATCTCCTTTTACCGCTCCCAGACTCATGCTTATTGAATTAGAGATATTAGCGGGCACACTTCTGCTTTTTGCCTCTATGGACCTGTCCATGGATTTACCTGACTAAGGCTGTCTGCTTTCACAATCTTCTGTGGCAGTAAGTTTCAGATGTTCGCTCCCTGCTGTGTAGACAAGAACTTTCTCCTATCTGTTTTAGGATGATCTGTTACTGCCTTCAGTCAATGTCCTCTCCCTCTAATGTTGTGATATTTGGTGATCAACTGTTCCACATTCAGCTTATCTATCACTTCCATAACCTTGTAAACCTTGATTGTATCTCCCACACATACCCTTGGCCCTCTCCTCTACAAACTGAAGAGGAGGAGATCTTATCAACATTAAAAGATGTGATACATGGAATATGTTGTAAATTCAATCTGCTTTCCTTGAAGAGTCAGCCAGAAACTTACAAACCCCAGGAGAAATTATTTGTGATAGCTTTCCTTCACCTGTCTGCTGTTGTGAACCTGCTGAGTCTTTTAGTTTAGGTTATGAACACTTTTCTGAAGGAGCCTGGATAGATCTACTCACAGCACTGAGGCAGTTGTAGCGCTTTCTTTGGCAACCCAGCAAGTTTTTTGTGCTCTTGGTGCTTTACAGGAAGAATCAGGTGGATGTGTGATCACGATCACTTCTTCCAGCTGGATTCAGTTTGAAGAACCATCTCTATTCTGCAGCTTTGGTTCACAGAATCACGGAATGGATTGGGCTGGAAGGGACCACAGTGGGTCATCTGGTCCAGCCTCCTGCTCAAGCAGGGCCATCCCGGAACACATGGCATAGGATTGTGTCCAGACAGCTCCTGAATATCTTGAAGATCTTGAAAAATGATTGTTAGCAGCCTCGCTATGGTGTCCGTCATGGATGCGTTCCATCAGGGCCCGTGGGCTTTTGGATGTCAGGTTTCCCTAGCTGTTCCTTGACCCAATCCTCCTTGGCCAAGGAAAAGTCTTGCTTCCAACATTTCTTTACCTTGGTCTCCTGGGTCAGAGATTCCTGAGGGCTGGCTTTGTCAGTAAAAAACAAAGAAAAGAAGGCTGTCAGTAATTCTTCCTTCTTTGGAATCAGAGCCCCCTCTCCATTTAGTAACAGGCCCACATTATCCTTAGTTTTCCTTCCCTTATTGATGTATTTGAAGAAGCCTTTCTTCTTGTCCTTGACATTCTTTGCCAGATTTAATTTTAGATGGTCCTTGGCCTTCCTAGTCTCATTTCAGCTTACTCTGACAACCTCTCTATATTCATTCCAAGTGGCCTGACCCTGCTTCCATCTCCTGTTTGTTTCCTGCTTCAGTAATGACAGGAGTTCCTTGTTCATCCACGGAGGTTTCTCGCCCCCTTTGCCTGATTTCTTGCTCATCAGGATGCATTGTTCTTGAGCCTGGAGGAAATTATCCTTGAATATCAACCCACTCTCCCTAACACCTCCTCCCTGGAGGAACTCTTTCCATGGGACTTTTCTTAGAAGATCCCTAAAGAGGCCAAAATCAGCTCTCCTGAAGTCCGTGGTTACACTTTTGTTTGCTGCCCTGCTTCCTCCTTGCCCGATACTGAACTCAGCAAGCTCATGGTCGCTGCAGCCAAGGCTGCCCCCAAACTTCACAGCTCCAACAAGGCCTTCCCTGTTTGGTAGTATTAGGTCAAGCAGCACACCATTCCTTGTGGGATCCTCCACTACCTGTGTCAGAAAGTTGTCATCAGTGCTTTGCTGTGTTGCTTTTCCAGCATCTGTCAGGGTAGTTAAAGTCCTTCGTGGAGAGGGAACGCAGTGCCAAAAACAACGGCAACAGTTACTATAAGGTTTCATATATTTTTAATATTACAGCTTGCATTCATTTGTTCTTGCATTCAGTGTTCTTAATCCCAATGGATCCTAAAGCACTTTACGAGCTGTAAATTCAGAGACTGTTTTCACAGCATTAGAGTTCAGCCACCTTCAGGGTAAAATGTGACAGGTGTTTAAAAACAACAGGCACAAGTGTATAAGGAGATGTTTGAGGGATAGCTTGTTCTGCACTGAAACTGCCTGGGGAATTTTGGCAAGCAGAACATAATTATCCTAGCTGGAATGTGGCCAGGAGAGCCAAAGTTAAACCCAACTCTAAACGTAATCATGACTTAGAATGGAGTTTGAGCACGCTGAGCTATTTTAAGCACAGGAGAATGGCAGTCCTCAGATTTGGCATTAGGAGCAGGGATGGCGAAGTCCTACAGGTTTTAGGGAAGAAGGCATAGGAAAATTACAGGAAAACTGAGCTTCGTTTCTTCTTCTCGTGTTGCAAATGTTCAAGCAGGGCCTTAAGTTTCACCAGACCAGGACAAGTAATATTCAGAGAGATAAACAGTTTCCTTGCCACTTTTCACTTCATTTGAAAATGGATGATGTACAGTAGGAGAATTGAAGTCTGTTATTGAGAAGGATTTTTTTACTCCTTACCCAAGGACAGTTGGGATCCTCAAGGCCTCGCTCAGATTGCTTTTCATCTCTAGGAGATGGATAGGCTCCTTCATGCATGAAAATGAATGGCTATATCATTGTATATGAAATTCTGGGGTGAGATACAAATTTTGCCAGTACTTCCTGCTTTTGTAAAGTGTTTGTTTCAAGCTTTGTGAAGCTGCAAATTCCTTAGTTCTGGGTAAATTCAGATCTGCCTTTGATGCTGAAGTTTGGAATCCTTTTTGGTTTCTTTTGTTACTGCATCACACACTTAGGCAGAGAGAAACCAGCCTTCCTGGCTTTTTCCTGGTATTAAGTATTCTTCTCACTGATCCCTCTTTTAAGCATCCCATAGGCCAATATTCCTGCTGGAATATACAAAATTTAAGCAAGAATTTATCTGAATGAGTGTTTTCTTTTATTGGAACCTGACTAAGAATCAGAATTTGGCCCAGTGTTCAAGAATAGTGAAAAATTCATGTGGGAAGTCAGTTCAGCTTCTCAAAAAAGTTCCTCACCAAGTACTAGAGATGTTGAAGAAGCATTAATAATTATACCCATGCCATCCTGATTTACTCTAGTTGAAGATTAGGCCGGCACTTCTGAGCAGTCATCAGCCCTCTGTTTTTACAGTTGAAATGTAGCCAAGAGTTTTGTTTGATTGTTGAGTTTCATGTATTGCACATGAGTCTTGGTTTTTACCAGCTTTCTAGAATCACCCTGTGGCCATAAGTCCCCATTGCTTTGTTATTAAAACACATTTTCCCAGAGGGCAGAGGTTGCACCGGGCAAACTGCAGCCAGACACAACTGAAGCAAGGTGGGGGTTTCAAGTCAAAATAAATATATTTATTTATTTAGTGTCATCAAGCTGCCTAAGGCGTTTAACCACCCCAGCACCACCACCACAGTTACAGGCTGAGCTTGCCATCCAAATGCACTCACGATAAAAGGAAAAACAAATGCTTAGGAGACTGAAGGAAAAACTTTTTCATTGAAGATAACTTAGAATTACTGGCTGTTCTTTCTGTTCTTTTGAAAATCTGTAGAGCTTTGAAAAACTGTGCCTGTGAATGACAGAAAGATCTGCTTGAGAAGCCAGGCTCAAACGTGCCTTTTGGAAAAGGAGATCTTCCCTGACAGCCTTTCTCAGCTCCACAGAGACATATGCTATGTGAGATCAGGAGAGTACCTCTCAAACACAAGCTATCTCCTGCTGATGAATTGTCTCAAAGAAGCTTTTATTTCTATAGTATCCATACTATAGAAACTGCCTCCATCAGCTGTGCTGTCTGGAGCAATGCCAGTATTCAAACCTGCAGAAGGAGTTTCAGGAGGAATCTAGCATCTAATCTCTCTTTGCTTGTGTAAATCCAATTTTTCAGAACTTAAACAAAACAAAAGAAAACCAACTTCATTCATATTCATTCCTGGTGTAATTCTGCTGGCAACAGAAGTGCTGTGGCACAGAGCAATTCCCCTCCTAAGGGTATAGTATAAACTTCATCAGGCATTGGAATCTGAAAATGGTTTTGTAGGGTTCCACAGGACACTAAAAAGCATCCCACAACTTTCACAGTATATTATCCCTGTCATGGTATTGCCTTGTATTGCTCTGACATTTGCCCTGAGGTAGGAACACAACAGCTTTTATCCTCAAGGACAACACTTGGAAGTGGAACTTATCTTATTTCTGACGTGTCACAGCTTTAATAACCTGTTGCCTCGGGGTACAAAGAAATACGTTTCCTCTGCAGCAGGCATCAGTGGGATAAACCCAGAGCTGGGAGCAATGGGTTTCTATTTACAGGATATCCTTCTACCCATGGCTTCCCAATAGCCAGTAATTTCCCTGAGCCTCTGTGGTTACTGCTGTGCAGGACTTAGATTCCTGAGGACAGGCTATTGCTCATAATCAGGAGTAATCTGTTCTATGCAGGGTGTCAGCACATATAATCTTCCAATACAAGCAGAATGTTAATTTTCTAACACAACCATACAGATCGGGAGTACCACAATAGAGCTTTCTTTTATACATATGTATTAGATTAAAAAAAGGACCTTTGTGAAAACTAATGTTCCATAGAGCTTCAATAGAAAAGTGAAGCACTTGAGCTCAAAGGGAAAGAGGGCTTAAAATTATCTGCTTTCATTGAAACAATAAGCCACTTGGCATTTTCACCTTGGCCAGGATTTCCATACATTTGGGGGACAGTTCAATTGCTTTTCCACCAAATGTGGTTCAAACAATAAAGAAGGATAAACCAAAATGAGCAACCTACACTGGCTTTCCGACTGAAAACAGTGTGTCCTGAAAATATTATGAGTAATGGAAGCTTTCCCCGGCAGCTGAATGGTCAGGGATTTTTCCCTTTGTGCTTTTCTGGCTGGGAAAATAATTCCTGTGCAGTTCTTGCAGTCATCAGCATAGGAGCCAGTGGTAAAGGCGAGAGAGTCTGTTTGCTTGCAGGTTTACTGTAGTTGCTGGTGGTTTTCTCTCAATGACAAGATAGACTCCTTGTGATGTGATGGTCCCATCACATCAGGAACAGTGGTAAGAAAAGTCTGCCAAAAACTCTGAAACCACTGCTGACTTCAGTGGGAAAACACATGGGATCAGCCCTTATGTGTCAGTCTCAGCTACTGCTCTCCAATTTATTATGAGCAAGGTGCTTTTAATATTCACAGTGAGCTCAAGGTCTGTGTCTAAAGGACAGTAGCATGCCCTTGTGGAAGAGGAGTTATCTTTCTCCTTTAGACTCTGTGTCAAGATTTGCCTGTGACTTGCCACAGGGAGAGCAACATTCTTTAGGGAATACTGAAGTGCTAGCCTATTTTCCCAGCCTGTAAGAAAGCCTGTTGAATAGCAAACCAGCTCAGCTAGACAGATCCAGTTTTCTTAAGGATGTTCTGTAGGTTCTTACTTCTGCTGGCCAACGACCACCTCTTAAAACCAGCAGGCCAACAACTGCCTCTTTAAACCAGCTCCCATCAGGTCAGCATTCTCCATCCAGTGCTTCTGCAAGGAGGGCCAGAGTGTTTAAAAAAAAAAAAAGCATCTCTGTGAGTTCTCTGCTGAAATCTAGTGATTGCCCCAGCAGCAGGATCTCAGCCCACATCAGAATGCGAGTTCTCCAGGGCCGGTCATCTGTTCTGTTTCGCTGGAAGCTTTTAATTAATGGTCAGAAATGAGAAATGGTCATTGCAAGTTCCTGTACAGCTCCCCAGTGTTAGTTGTGTTGTACAGAGGCAGGATGGAGGCCCACTGGGTTTTCTGTGAATTGCAGAAACTCAGCTGAGGGCAGAACTCAGCCCTAACACTTTATTAGGCTGCAGACTGAATGCCTGCACATTACCTTCCTGATTATGTTGTGTCACTGTATGCTTTTACCCCAGTAATGTGTGAAAAAAGGATCTTAGGGTGGACACCTCCTCTTCAGGGGTGCCAGCATCCTTGTCTAGAAGCAAAGAATGTCTTCAGCAGGAATAGAGAGAGGGAAACATGCTGTGCTGCTTGACCAGTAACTGAACGGATGCACCATATTGCACCAAAACAAAACCAATGTCACACCAGGACTGTGTTCTTACAGTTCTAAAATCTGGAAGATATGCACAGTGAAGCTCTTTGAATGTTCCCCAAAGGTGAGTATAGCCCAGAGGCACAGTAAAGTCCATTTCTGTGTTACTGCTTTTCTGAGAGCTTTTGCTAATGCATACTCATGAAGATAGTTGCCTTTAAGTGGAATGATATGATATAAAAGTAGCTGTGACCAACATGTCAGATAATTTTATGGTCATGTGTAGTAACATCCACACCGAGAAAAAAAGCTGTCATGTGGCCTTTTTGTCATGCTTGGTGACCTACGAGATTTTTCAAGAATTCTTTGTTGTATGTACAATTACACAGTCCTCAACCCCTGTTATACAAAAGTGTCACATCCTTCACAAGTGCCTTCTCTGGTGTCCACCACAAACATGGAAATGAAGACTCTCATCTCTCAGAATGTGGGGTATCTCACTACGTTTGAGTTATGCAGATTATCCAGAGGTTTATGTTGATTAAAAAAACCTTTGAATTTCAGTGTCTTATCTGTGTGTGGTAAGGTTAGAAGAGTTTTAGGGAATTTTAAAGATAGCTTGTTACACAGTAGAGATCTGATTTTTGTGTTTGTCTTTCTAAGAGACAATCTGAGTTTTGTGGCTCCACCTCAGTAGTGATCTGAAGTGATTTTCATATATGCTACTATACCATGATTTTAAGCAATAGTTTCTCAAGACATTCCATAGTTTGACACAAGTGAAGACACTCTCTTTCTTCCAATGACATAAAGCTCCCAGAATACCAGGGATGCAAGAGATCTGTGTTTAAACTCAGCAGAAAATCTGGTCCACCCTAAACTCCTGCCAAGTGCCAGTTTGGAGTGTCAGGAAGAAGCCATGGCAAGGCCCCAAATCGAGACTATTTGACAGCCCCTAGTGATGCCATAAAAGCATTTTTTTATAGGACATTGGTATCTGTGGTTCTGATAAACAATTTTGATCGTAACAGTCATTTGAAAGACATGTTTCAGATTCGTGCATAATGTTTTCGGAATCAGTTATTATACAGTTTCTTTCCAAAATTCCTTTTCACTCTCGGATTCTACCTCTAAATATAAATCTAATCCTCCTTCCTTGTCCTGTTCTATATATACAGCACACCCACATGTGATAAAGCCTTCTGCCATAGCAGCAAAGAAAGGGGGGGGGGGGGAACGAAGGCTGTAGCTAACCTGGGGGAGCACTGAATGCACTTGGCTGCTGCTCATAATGCTCCAGAGATATAATTATCACATGCATGATGAGTACTACACCTGCTGCATCTCTTTTGCTTAAATAAATGATTCCTTAAAATGCCACAGAGCTGCCTCACTTGGAAACTATTAACCAGAGAGGTCACCAGAGGACTTCACACTCCTTGTCCTTCCCCTTCCACCAGGCAGGTTCGCTAATGCATCTCTCTCTCTCTCTCTCTCTTCCCACCCACTCCAAACTTTTCCTATCAAAATCCTCACCACCTCCTTTCCGGTGCCCACCTTTCTCCTTCATTGTGATTTTTTTTCATCTTTTCATTTCCCCTGTCTTTGTCTGAGCCTTCTTTCCCGTTGCCTGTAAATCTGATCCATTGCAGTTCGTAGGTAGTGCTTGTCAAGCCAGAGTTCTCCGTGAGAAGTGGGATAGGTTTAAGGATGTGCTTTGTAGGTGCTTCACTCCGCATCTGTCTTAAAGCTTGCTTTGTGCAGCATAATTTAGCATTCTGTTCCACCTGTGCGTTATTTCTTCTCTATCAAGAGCCTTGTGTGTGTCTGTAAACACACTGCTGCCTAGTATGTGGCCTAGACAAGCTGCCTGTGACACAGCAGGAATGATGTATTCGGTGCAAAGGCTTCTTGTTTGTTGTTTTTGTCTTGGACCATCTGCTGGTGAAATTTTCCTATCGCTGAAACCTCTTCCACATAAGAAACTTGACCCATCGCTGATTACTTGTCAGTAACTGATGTTCTCAAGCAGGGACCATTTTTAAGGCTGCTGCAGGAAGTAGTGTTAGATGCTTCAAGACTCACATTGTCCCATGTCTACTAACAGTGAATCCAATTTTAAGGCAGTACAGTAAGACCTATGCTGACTGTTGTCAACAATGAATCACTTTCCCATCATAGAGGGTACCCTAAGAAATGCTTCAACGCAGCGGAAATATCTTGTTCGTAGTCCCTCCCCATATTCTCATTTCTTCTGATATTGGTAGTGGATCTTGCAGCTTCCTAAATCACCTCTTGATTCATGTCTTTGTATCCAGATGCATTTATTTCTTTCTGTGCATCATTATGGACGTACCAAAAGACAACCAAAGAGTTCAAAGACCTTACAGGACGTGTCAAGCAGAGCAAGGTTGTGGTTAGAGTTTTCGGGTCTATTTCTAGCTTTGCCTGTGACTTCTCATAAAAGATTAACGAGATTATTTAGATTAATAAACCTAAATGCATGAAATTATATATTTAAACAGATGGGAACATGGCCAAATTTTCAGGAGTGCTTAATTCTGAAAATTTCATTGATAGCAACAGAACCTTTTTTACGGACCTCTTTGAATGCAAAGCAATTTATGTAGATAACAAAGACAAATAAGAGTTGATATCTAAGTTTGAAAATATCCATCAAGCACTGTTTTTCCTTCAATTGCTGAACAAAAAAAAAAAAAAAAGGCATTATTTTCTCTGTTATTATGGTTTCATAATGTGCTTATATATCCTGAGGTGATAGGTGATGTGTGAAAGCTGTCTGTATCAAGTCATATATATTTTAATATATTAAAAAAATAGTGACTAAAAAAATTTTTAAAAAAAGGGTGATACTTGAGAAATTAATTTGTTAGCATTAGTAGAGTGCCCCTTGCATTAGGCCAGCCTTTTACCCAAGAGAAAAGCTAGTTCACTGATATATATAGGTGGTAGAATTCCATCATGGCACGACTCCTGCTTCGTGACTCCTACCACAAAAATCAAATTTCTGTATCAGGGAATTCTCCATACCCAGTGCCTACACTGACTTAGAGCAGACTCAAGAGGAAAACAGCATTGATTAAAAAATGAATTCAGCTTAACTTTGTTTCTTTCTGTTGCTATTTTAACAAAAGCCTGGGAGGTATGAGACAGCTTCAGAGACTTTAATGGCAATTCTTGTCTTTCAGGCACCGGATCTCAAAATCAAAATTTAGGTAAGTAAAACTGATTTTTGCTTTTCCTCCTTTCTACTGGATTTGTTCCTTACTTTGTGAAGTGGTTTACTCCAGCATCTCTAGGATACAGTGTTGATTCTAGGAGATACTGCCAAACATGTTAGATTTAGTCAAAAATCATGATTGTTTTTCTTAGTTTTATACTGAAATAAGGCACAGGGAGTACTAACATTATTCCTCTCAGAAGTGCCTATCTGATTGCTACCTACATATCTTGAACCATAAAACATAATATCAGAAGTAAAGTTCAACCACATAATTATGCTGCATCCATCAACAACAACCCTGTCAGCTCAAGGCTCTCTTTCTTACACTTTGTTGCACTACTCTGCTTTGCTTGATTGTAAATATTTCAACTGATAAGGTTTGCATTTTATTTGTGAAGTTCTCCCTTTCACCCTGGGACATGGGGAGTTTTTCTGGTTGTGTTTGTTCTTCTGTTGACTTTACAGCTTTTGAAAAATCGAAGCAGTCCCAAGGGGGTTTGCGTTGGAAAGGCTGACTGAACTCATGGAACTTGGTTGCTAAAGTCCATTTCTACCTTTGTGGTAGGAGGTTAGCTGCCTCCATAATCCTGAATTCAAAGTCAGTTTTATAAAAAGCTAAAATAAACTTAAAAAAAACCCCTAAAACAAAATTAATTTTTAGTATAACTGTAACGAGTAACTGTGTCCTTCAGCTACCTAAATAACAAACAGTAATAAAAATTTAGGGATGCACATATGTGCACATCCTGCCTTTATGCATCCCTGTGTAAAGAGTGTAGGTGTGAGCACAAGAAACCACCATACATCTTCATGTGCATGCACATTTGTGCACAAGGACACACTAAAGTGTGTGGGATTCTTAAGGGTTTAATGACAACATTAATGCCTAAGTGTTGTGCCTATTTTGGAAGTTTGGAAGATCTTTTCTTGTCCCAAATCTACTGCAAAACACAAAACCCTTTCTGAATGTTTGTGATAGCTAGTCTGGGTGCCTTTATAAATTGCACAGATTTGATTACCTGTTAAAATGCTGTTGCAGCATTCTCATTCACATTGTGTTCAAGGTGCTGAATCCTGACCTCAAGTAGGGCCATAGTTTATCACTGAAAATAATACACAAGAGAAGAATAGACAAGAAAAGTTCTTTCTCTCTGTAATGGTGTGTATGTGTATGTCCCTTCAGAGACACACTCACAGATATGTATATATTATCTATATAAAACTATTAGATTTATTATACAGTGGCAAGTGTTGCCTGGAAACTGGTTGCTATGCAAGTTAAATTCTGAAGAGTAGGAGGTGTGTAATTAGCTTTAAATATCTTCTGTGGTTAGTAATTACCCTCAAAAATCAGTGACACAAGGGGATGTGTTCGTGGAAGGCAAACTTTAAACAGTCTTGATTAGCAAATGGTACCCTTAATTCCAGGCATCAAGGTGAGATGCTGAGGTTCCCTAAGTTTTGGGGTTTTGTTGTGAATTAGGCCTTGTACTGGGTTTACTCCTGAACATTGCTGAATGTTGGAAATGTCACATGGATTTTGTTTGACCTCACCTCTCCAAAGACTTAATCTGAGGGTTCATGTGGCATGGTGGGTATGTTTTCATTGATTATCCTGAGTCTGGGCAAGGTCCCATTGCAGGCTACAAGCATCAAATACAAGGAGAATAATTATTTTTGTGGGAACTACTCAGTTCACCACAGAAACCCCTCAGGGTATCTGCAGTGGATGTCTTAATCAGATTAAGATATTGCTTGAAGATGTTGCAAATTGGTTTAGGACTAACTTTATTCCCGTAGCTAAAGGAAGGATGATCACAACTGTCGACTCAGATGAGAATGAGAGAATGTTTCTCAGGGTGAACTTTAAAGTTATTCTCTACCACTCTTGAACAATAAATCAAGACTAGAGTCTCTCTTGGCAGAGAGTTGCAATAGCCTGTGGATCCCTATCTGAAAAGAACTTTTCCTTTTTCAATATTTCAAGTCGCTACTGGCGCCGATGGAATCGATTCTGCAGAAGAAAGTGCCGTGCCGCTGTCAAGTCCAATGTTTTCTATTGGTTGGTGATCTTCCTTGTGTTCCTCAACACCCTCACCATTGCCTCTGAACACTACAACCAGCCAGACTGGCTCACGGAGGTCCAAGGTGAGGAAAAGCTGATGGTTCTGTTTATTATGATCAGAGTCAAAAAAAGGGAGCTGGGAGAGGAGCTGGTGCATGAAAGCACACAATGTAAAAGGAGCATGTGCAGGTCTGAACAGCCCTGTGACTGTGGAGAATCTTAAATAGCACAATGAACATCCCTGCCTACAATGGGAGAAATCTTAGGAAGAATGTAAGTACCTTGTTTCCAACCAAAGCGGTGTTTCCTTGGGTGTAGGTGAAACCAGGAACTTATGCTAAATATATACTTGCAGCTGGATTTCCAATTAATGGATACCTATCGAGAGTCACACGTTCTCCAAGGTTTTCCCTGAAATGGCATTTATGATAATTTCTAATTATTAGGGAGGTGATGAAGAGTGATTTGTAAAGTTCTCCTGTCTGCAGAACAGTTGAATTCTCTCTGGAGGTGAGAGCAGCTGAAAGGCTTAATTAAGCAACAGTAGGTAGCACAGCAGCTCTTCTGATCCCACTCTCCCCTGCAGATGACAGGTGTGATGGGAGGTTGTGCACAGGAGGGCACGTCCCTGCCACTGGAGGTTGTGTGGTTGTGTAATACATTGAAGCTGGATGTGCAATACATAAGAATTGCTGCAACCATCGTGGTAAAACACTTCTGTGAATGAGATGCCCACGCTTTTGAAGTTCATTCTTTGTATGAAGTTAACTTTTAAGACTGATCCCCAAAGAGATTTCTTAAGAAGCAAGGGCCGATGCTTAATTGTGGTGATCTTTTGACTAAGTTTCCTTAATCTGTTCCTTTTTGTTTTTCATGAGACACTGCCAATAAGGTGCTGCTAGCTCTTTTCACGGCAGAGATGCTGCTGAAGATGTACAGCCTTGGTCTCCAGGCCTACTTTGTGTCCCTCTTCAACCGCTTTGACTGTTTCATTGTGTGCGGAGGAATCCTGGAAACGATCCTGGTTGAGACAAAGATCATGTCACCACTGGGCATTTCGGTTTTGAGATGTGTCCGACTCCTAAGAATATTTAAAATCACAAGGTACTTTATTGCTTCTTTGGGACTGGAGGAGGGCTACTCTCAATGCACAACATAGATAGGTACAAGTCACTCATGTCCCTGGTGTTTTTCACTTTTTCTACAGCTAATTGTGTAGTGAGAGCGTAGGTTAACAGTCCTCATCTTCTGCTGTCTGTAACGGCCTGGGGAGGACTGTACAGACTGGATATCCCTGATGTGAGTGATAAGGATTGGTGAGGAGTCTGGCACAGGGAGCTGGAGACACTTGATACCGTGCAAATTATTAAACTGAAACCTGGAATGGCAGTGTGAGCTGAGATTGGGCTCTTATGGTTCCCTGCAAAAGACAAAGCAAAACTAAAACAGCAGATAGCCTTGTGACCTTTTCTGATGCTTTCTGGGGACAGAGAGGAGCCTGAAAGACTGCCTTGAGCTAAAACAGCATTAGACAGAGGAGCCCATGCCAACTTCAGTAGACTCAACAGTGGCCTGAGTGGGAGATTGGGTCAACACCAGCAGCTATAGGCGAAGGATGTTGCCAGCTATTCCCCTTCAAAGGAGTCCATCATGAAGGAGCAGCTTTACAAACAAACCAGACTTTTTCCAGATTCCAGTATCCCCTTTTGTTCCTTTTCACTCTTTCTCCTCTCCCTCTGCATAAAGGTGCATTTAATACATGTGTATTAAACAGGCACTGCTTCCTGAGTTCAGGTGCCTCCAAAAACACCAGCTTGGTTTGGCAGGGCTTTTTCAGCTTGAGGGAAGGTTGTAGGAGAGATCAGCTCCAAACTTAACCAGATGGGAGCTCTTTGAACAAATTTTACCCAAGTACTTACCCCGAGTAGCACAAGGTCTGCCTTTTCCCATGTGGGCACCAGTCAGCACCTTATAAAAAACTTGACTGAGGTGGTGAAAGAGTGTGTTTTCTGAATATTCAGCTATGAAAATGTCCCTAAAATTGCTGTAACACACCCCTTCAAAGGGAACTTCTGACAAATATGAGATAAAAACACACAGCACATGAGGAAAACAAAGCCAAAACTGGAAGACAGTCAAGATGGCAGAGCTGAGAGGCAGAAAAAACCACCCGACTTGGACTTGTTCACCATAAAAGATTTACCCTTAAAGCTTCTGAGCCTCAGCTCTCTGGCAGAATGGATGGTTTTCAGGGTCAGATGGTGGAGACAGAAAATCAGTTTAACAGTCTCAGAGAGAGAGGCCAAAGCAAGCCTACAGCTATTAGAATAGGGAGAAAAAAAGGGCTCTGTTTAGACTCGTGATTATAGAAGAGGGGAAAATGTTCCAGCTAACGAGAGTTTCCAACAAGAAAGGCATCTTTGCTCTTTCAGAAATAGTGGGGATCTCTGGTCTGCTGACTGTTTTTCCTGGATCTTTGGGTCTGAAAGCTATCATCACCAAGTCCCAGGCCTGGTTTCTGAGGAAACCAGGAGCTGTTTCAGGCATTGGGTAATCAGATACACCCAGGGCAACATACCAATAGCTATAAAAGCATAAGCTTCAACATAACATCCTGAAGAGGTCATTGTTTTTTCAAGACATTTCTCCACTCCTACACAAAATATATAAGCTAGCTAAGAGAATTCTCTAATAGAAAGGCAAACACTGAGAGAATGGCATTAATACTTTGAAAAGCTGGAGCTGTTGAAGTACTCAAATATTCCTATAGCTTCTGGAAGAGATGTAATGATGGAACCAACCAGCAGTAGGACTACTTATATTTGCCTTCATTCTTCAGCACAATTAGAATACAATTTTTCATGGAAACAAATGTTACCTGGAATATGTCTCCTGCAATTTGTGTGTGGGTCTATGTGTAAAACACAGAAATGAGGAACAACTCATACTGCATAATGTATTAATCAGATTTTGTCCTCTTCCCTGTTCCTGAAATATTGGCAAGTAGGTTGCAGTGGTTTCAGATTCATCTGTTTTGTAATTATTCATAATTTTTTTCATGATTTCTTCCCTCCATGGGTGAAGTTCACCCTCACGTGGAAATCCCTAACACAAGCCTCCAAAGCAGTATTTTAGGCCCACTCATGTCTTAATGAAGAAGATAATATTCTGGCCCCAAAGCAAAACTTCTACCTTGTTGTTCTCCGGTAAATGACAAATTTTTCCATCATTCACTCAGCTCTAAATACAACGATGATTTATCGATGACTTTATCAGTACTGGTGCAATACACCACCTGAGTGCAAAGATAATACAGAAAGATACAATATTAGAAAACTGGGAGGGGTAGGAGGGGTGATAGTGTAGTGTTTTATGTCAAATATATATTCATCAGCAGTGACAGGGGGACATACAGTAGACGTGAAAATGGTTATAATCAAAGGCATTAAAAAGGCACGAAGCAGGAAAATTACTCTGGTGAGAATATATCAGTAGGTAGCTTATTCTTTATATATTTGGATGGATTTTCCATGATAAACACCGAGCACAAACAAATTCTGGGTGGATCAAGATGATACAATTCTAGGAGAAACACAAATATAGCTTCCTAATAGAATAGAAACAAATAAAGACACCATCAATGAACAATGCATCATTTTAGAAACCACATTTAGAATTTCAAGAGCAAACATTTCTTCCAAAATTATAAATACATTAGACAAGCAGACAATATAATCTGTTTGTTTTATTCTCCCTGATTTTTAAAGTGCTGTGCAGAACATCTCCCTCTTTGCTATAAGACAAATTATTTTCTCATTGTAAATAGTCCTTTACTGCTCTATAAATCCCTACATATAGTCCTTTATATTTAAAAAATAAATCATATAATTTGCAACAGCATACAGAAAGTTGATGGTTTATACCTAATCCTGCCACTAGATATGTTACTGTTAACTGCAGGGAGGAGAGACAGGGTGCATTTTTTTTGTACCTGCTTTCAAAGTAGTTTTATACTGGATGAACAGTGTGGGAAACTTTCCTACTATGAGACTGCCAGCTGTTGCTGCTGTTTTAAGCTCTGCATCTGTGATTGCCAGTATCATTAAGACATTGTGGAAGACAGTGGAGAGAGAGGAGAGGGAAGAGAATAGAAGAACACGTTAAGTTCTAATCCATTTCTGCGACTGATTATTGTGTGAGGTGTTGAACAAGCCATTTAACTCTTCTGCATCATTCCCTCGCTTTGAAACAGGGATCGTAATCACATCCTGCTCACTGGTGTTTTGCAGTGCCCCATTCACTGGCATCCTCAAGGGTCTGAGCTCTGCAAGTGGGGGTGGTTAAAAACCATTTCATTTCTGTGAAAGTCTGAGGCAGCAGCAGTGCTGTCTGTCATCTTTCCCATTATACGCTACCTGGTCCAAAACTTCCGATTCCGTTCAGCAGTGCTGCGCTTTTCCTCTGCAGTAAGTTATTAACCAGGGAGAATGAAGTATTGAGAGACTTTTCTTTGTCTGGGCTTCAGCCATTGCTGACTTAAAAACCTTGTGTTTCACTGAGTAATCCCAGGTCTCATTTTGAGGGAGTGTTCATGTTAGTTCTGCAACCACCTAATGTCAGGTAATGTGACATATGGTAACCTCAGGTCAGACTTCTAGGTCAGACTTCTAGGACCCTGAGATAAGGCAATTGTTATTTTCACATCTTAGTCAAGTCAAGCCTTCCTTATCCTCTCCTTTTTCTTTCTCTCTTCCTGCCCGCCCCCCAGCTGGTTTATTTACTTTTCTGATGGTGCTGTGTTTCTAGCTAGCACTCAGTACACAGACAAAACAGCATTAGTCTTATCACCAGGCCATCTCAATTAATTGCTTTAAGTTTGATAGTCACATAAGAATCTGAATCTCAGGTATTGAGCAATTTTTAAGAAATGGAGAGCTGATAAAGTCTGCACAGTTGTTTGCTGAGATTACAAGGCATTTAAGCTTAAAGTGAGTCACTGGGACTGATCAGATGTGTAACAGCTTTCCTGCATGCTCCTTAGAGGCACTGCTAGAAGGGCCTAGAAAATGTGTGTCCTGGCTGACAGTGGAGGACTTGGAGAAATATTCTGGAGCCCATCAACTTCTGCTTTAAGGATGCTGAATTCATTCGACTTCCATCAGAAATGAATTTTTCCCTTTTCCCATGTCACTTTCCCTTCTTTCTAAAGTGTGATAGTATGTGAGCTGTAAGCATAAATGCAAACACAGGGAGCTGTTACATTGCACATTGCGTGCAGATATTTGGTGGCACTGAGCCCAAGAGCTTCCATGCCCTTACCTTTGCTCTGTAGTTTTTCATTGCTCGTTTCTTTAATTGCAGTTAAACTTTAAAGCACTCTAGTTTTCTCTGAAGTGCTGAAGCTGGGCTGGAGGGAAAACATCACAGTTCTCTTTGAAGCTCAGTCCTTGGAGATGAACCAGTTGCTAAACTTCAGAGGACACGGCAGTGTCCCTCTGCAGATCAGATTGCTAACCTTCATAACGTGATTATGCTGCTCAGGCAGTCCTGTCATCCATGGGGCAAGAAAAGTACTCTTTTTACACTGTCACTTTAAAAATATTAATTTAACTGGGATTTTTAAGAACTCTTGTCTCTAATGGGTATATTACCGTCAGAAAAAAATTATGTGTTGAAGGATCAGGCTTCCTCAAAAGAGCCAGAGCACTAGACATGTCTGCCATCCTTCTTACATGGAACTCTTTCTTCAAGGTCAATATGGATAGAAATGCAGAGTCCTCTCAGTGAAGAAATGTTCAGGCTCTGGCAGAAGGAACTGGAGGGTACTAGTCATGGTGGAATCTCAAAGTGTGGTGGTAGGCGAGGTAGAAGGAAGACACAGAGACCACAGGCAAGCATTACTGGCTTGCTGACCTGTGAAAGCTGTTGAAGCTTGCTAGTAATGTGCAGTGAAGTGAGGCAATTCGAAGATGACAGCTAATCTTCAGCCCAGTCAGAAAGCTCTGCCAGACTAAAAACATAAAAGAGAAGAGGCCATGACCAGCTAAGCAGTAGAATAGGAGTGGTTGAGATGCAAGTCCGAAGTGGAAATCCCTTCATGGGCAAAAAATTTAGAAATTTTTTCTAAAGCCTCTTTCCAACCCGTGACTCCCCTGCAGGCTGGCAAAGAATGCAAGCAAACTTACATGCTGCAGCAATCATGCTGCTGGCATCTCTTTGAACCCTGAAGTGGAACCAGAAGGGCAAGAAGATCCTTTCTCTTCATCATACATGACTCAAAACTGGATACAAGCCTGAATACACTGGGAGAACAGTTCTTAGCTATCCTGTCTCTTGAATGAAACGCTTTCAAAATGTTCTGCAGCCTATTTGAGGAAGGATAGTAGGTTTGATACCCAAAGAAAAGCAGTGAATGGTGTGCCCTTCCAAAGGAATGTAGATCTGTAGTCTCTTTTAGGGTCCACCTAAAATTAATGTCTTTCTCATTCCTCTCAATCCCAGAAAGCTCAGCAACTTCTCTCCGTGAGTGAGCCCAAGCATATACTCACACACACCAGATTTTGGGCAAATTCGTATTTGCATCCAAAGAGTTGTTTCCCCATCTGTTCTTGTTGGTTATTGCAGGCCATTCTCTGGAGTGAGGTATTCTGGGTGCCATAACATCTGCGAGTGTTGTAATGAGGTTGGTTAGAATGTAACTCACTGAAGCAGCAAGAACTAATCACCGTATATTGATATAAGATGTGCAGAGCCTGAGATGGAGAGTGCTGTAATAATCTTCTGGGTGTACGCGTGGAGTGGGGGGTGGAGGGAATTGGATATGTACACGTGTGGTAGTAAAATTACTCATTAGCTGCAGTAGGTCTCATTATCTTAGGGAAGCACATCAATGATTCACTGCTTAACAGGGTGTTTGGAAATGCCTGCTTATATGCAGAAGGCAGCCTGAACCAATATCCTGTACAGTCCACGAGCACCTGTCTCAGATTGAGGGAATTTTAACTGCTTCTATTTTCTCTCCCAGATATTGGAACTCCCTGAGTAACCTTGTGGCTTCCCTCCTGAACTCAGTTCGCTCCATTGCCTCCCTGTTGCTGCTTCTCTTCCTCTTCATTATCATCTTCTCGCTCCTGGGGATGCAGCTCTTTGGGGGCAAGTTTAACTTTGATGAGATGCAGACCAGGAGGAGTACATTTGACAACTTCCCTCAGTCCCTCCTCACAGTGTTTCAGGTAAGGGCACGAGTGGTCCCAGTGGGGCCAACACTTTGTGTTTATGTGGGGTGAGACCCTTCCCCTGCAGCCTGACAGTCCCCAAGACTGGACAGCACACCAACAGCTCCAGGAGCAAGGTGCCAAACTGTGCTGCCAGCACAGGGTATTCCCTCCCGAAGTGGGGAAGCAAAGATAAAACCTCTGTGTGTTCCAAGGCCACCACGTCTTAACAGGGTAGGACAAGAGAAGAGCCATTGTCATGTCCCAGGGCAGCAAGGCAAAGCCCAACCCTGCCGCTGTCCTGCCCCCTCCACCATACTGGGGAACAAAAATCTACTCACAGCACCACAGAAGAAATGAAATGGCCCTTAAACCGATTGCAGTTTTGGGTGTGATCCACTAAGAGCATCAGGATTGTGATTTCATTCACATGCAAAATGAAGGGAAGTGGCAAGGGAGCGCTGTGCTGAGGGCAGTGCTACAGGTTGTGCAGCCTGTCTGAAACAACAGACACGTGGGAGGGAAATGCCTGGAAAAAGTGGGAAGACTTGGACAGAGTTGTGTGGGAGAGCTGTTTGCCTTCAGCCATCATCTTCAAGGGGACATCTGTTTGGGTTTTTTCACACTTTGAGCACAGGCCTTCTTTGCATTCTCCTTGTTCTGTGGTTTGTTGTTTGTTTTTTCCTTTAATTTTGTAGATGGACACAGCCAGAATCTCCAGCCATCCTGGGGGAGGGGGTGCTCTTTAGGACAATAGATATCTTTGTGTTAATGGGGTTTTCAAATTCTCTGTGTGGTCTAACACTGTATCCCTTATTGGTGGGAATGTGTCATTTAGATCCTGACTGGGGAGGACTGGAATTCGGTGATGTATGATGGGATCATGGCTTATGGCGGCCCCTCTTTTCCAGGAATGTTGGTCTGTATTTACTTCATCATCCTCTTCATCTGTGGAAACTGTATCCTTTGATGCTACTCTTTTCTGCAGGAGGGGCTGAATTTAAAGCCACTATTTACTTTGTCATGTCAGAAAATAATCAGTTTCATATCTCACATTTTTACCTTTTCTCTAGGTCTGAATTTTGGCTTTACACTGCCTAGAGTTAAACAAGTTTGTTTAATTTTAGCCAGTGCTAAGGCATAGGGCCAATTGTAAGCGCCAGCTATGTGCCAGTTCCACATGCTAGCTTTTATTTCGTATTTTCACATCTTTAGTGTTTTTATTTTTCATTCCCCTTAATTCTCTCATAGGTTTTCTTTCCTGACTTCTCCAGAAACTAATCTATGTGTGTTCCTACTGTACTTACTGCATATTTTTTGCTTCAATTGCTTTTTTAGCAATATATTCCATGTGCTTTCATCCAAGCCTTATGTGGAATAAAAATATGTATAATCTACAATATGCTATATACAAATGCTGTAATAGGAGTAACATATGTTTGACATAATTGATTTATGTGAGATCATACATTAATTCATGTATAAACTAACAGGACCCATGTTCCATTTCAGTTGCTGCAATCTGTGTGTTCTTCAAACAGAAAATCCTGTGCTCTGTTATCTTCCAGCCTTTGCTGGTCTTAAGTAACTTTAGTTCTCTCTGGCTTCAAGGTGAGGTGAGGGCACTGTGCATATCCCAGGAGGTACAAAGCACACTGCATGATTAGGCTCTGAGTGCCTCTTCACAGCAATTTGCATATAACATAGAGCTGTGATTCTGTTCCATATCTCAGTTTGCTCCAAATTTGTCCATGTTTAGTTTCTTCTTCCCTAATAAATGGCCCTCCTGTGTCAGAGGTGACATTTCCTTTTATACTGATGCTTCTATAAAGCCACCTTGTGGACTCAGCCCAACTCTTCCGGCCTTTGCTCGTAATTCAGATCTCTCAAACCCTGTTATTTGACATTTCAGTTGACCTGCATGCCCTCACTTCAAAGTGAGATGGTGCAATTCCACTTATCTGAAGGTCAAGGTAGGCAATCTGCCTGACAGCTTAAAAAAAAAGCTACAGTTTGGATCTCCTTGTGAAAATGTGAGCCAAGTCTACACGCTGGCTGACTTTGGAGCCATTAGACCTTGGAGCCCAGGGAGGGGGGTGTCTGTGTTTCCAAGCTGAGCCTTGAACCAGGGTTTGCTTAAAAGTTATCATGGTGTAATAAGACCTAAGCTCAAGAAATTTATAAAACAGGCTTATGTTCAGATTTGTAACACAAGACCTGAACACTGACTGGTAACACAAGAAAACAGTTGTGATTCCTTGCCCTTGAACTACACAGGCATGACTGGCCATGCACAGACTCTCTGCTAGGAGATGGCAGAGTTATCAGCTCAACTCTTCACTGTCCAGACTAAATTGACCTCAGAAATGCTCATCAGAGTGCTATGATTGATGTCCATAAAATCCACTCTTGTGACCTAAACTGTCAAAGATGCAAAGCATTTAGTGCTCCCCTTCTCTTCTGTGGGATTTGCTGCACAAAGTGATACTCTTTCGGGAAGTTGGAAACTAAAATATAAGCCTAGACTTAGATGCTTTATATCAGACATTCTGTTGTGAAATTTTGGAAACCCAGTGTGTTAACTATGTGGATGGAAGGTGTAGGTTTGTGCATGCTGGATATGCACATCCTGAGCAGTTGTGTGAAATGGAAGTTTGGAAAATCCAAGGCACATGATGACAGGTTGCTAAAAACTTTCAATTAAGAAACCCCTGGTATAATCTTTTCTTGCCGTTTTCAAAGCCAGTTTTCTTTAAGTAGCACACAAACAGATATCCTGCTGAATGTATTTTTGGCCATTGCTGTGGACAACCTTGCTGATGCTGAGAGTTTAACGTCTGCACAGAAAGAGGAGGAAGAGGAAAAAGAAAGGAAAAAGCTAGCAAGGTAAATCCATTTGCATACAGCTATCTGCACTCATATGCACATATTCCTGAGAGTGTAATTACATACCATACATATACATAGGTATATGGTGCATATATACATACATGTGAGTATAAGTAATATGTATGTTTATCTTCTCTGTGTGTATATAGGTTATATATATGTGATTTATGTAATTATATATGGAATTATGGATATATAAATTTTTATGCCAAGGAATTGAAACTGTGAGACAAGAAAGTGCTGTGAGCTGGGAGTCCCCACAGCTGTGGTGATGTGAGCAGGGGAAGGGAAGTCTGGGTGACTGATGAGCTTTCAGAGCATCAGCAGAGAATGAGTGTGAAATGGTGTCAATGTTACAATCCCATTTGAATCTCCCTATTATCTTCCAATTGCTTTGGGCCACAAAGCTTATTTTCAGGCTGTCATTCCCACGACAAGATTCAGCAGCTTCCTTTTCTTTTGATGCCACATGCTGCTCTTCTCTTGCCAGTTCTTTTAGTGTTTCCACAGACACTTAAGAGGCACAAACTGGATGTGGAGCTTCTCTGTCATTCCCAGCTGCCAGCAGCAGGGAAGCCTCTCCTTACTGGTTATTTCCATTCACTGTCTTCCAGGCTGCTTGGAGGGGATCTCTTGTGCAGATCTTTCTGCTTCATCCTGCACGTTACTCAGCAGATTTCCCTCGCTCTGGGAGAGCAGTGAGGGGCAAAACCTTTGTAGGCAACCAAGGGGAAGATACGGAATGAAAATGGTCCATGCCCTTGTCATTGGGGGAACAAAGAGATCTCTGCTGACAGACCTAAAATATGCACGTGCACAAACACACGGCACATACTCCCCTCGCATGCACACACACAGAAACACAAACACGTGCCATTGAGAAAGACACAAAATAAAGGACACTATTCAGAATTAGAGCAGAGTCTCTGCCTTGGCCTGCAGATGAGGACAAGGTGGAGCCACCGCTGAGCTGGGTTCGGAATGGAGATGCCAGCTGATTGTTCTCATGGTGTGTGCTGTATTACAAGAAGTCCCTAAAAGGGAAAGCTTTTCACCTTTGTAACTCTTCGCTTTTTATCTTGTGAAATTGTTAGAACTGCTAGTCCTGAAAAGAAACAGGAGATGGAAAAAACAGCTGTGGAGGAAGAGACAAAGGAGGAGAAAATTGAGCTGAAATCGATCACTGCTGATGGAGAATCCCCACCTGCTACCAAGGTAAGGTCTGCTGCCAGCCAGGCACTCTCTGTGCAGTGATGGCATGAGCAGCTTGGGTTTCTGAGGGAATGAAAACTGTCTGCCTTGTCTGATAAAGGCTTTGATGCTTCTCCTTTCTATTTCTGTCAGATCAATGTGGATGACTATCAGCCCAACGAAAACGAAGAAAAGAGCCCGTATCCTACAACAGAAGCACCAGGTATCCATCTTCTTCCTCTTATCCTTGATTTGACAAAGAGAAGCTCCAGTTGCCAGTGCACATAAAGCCAAATTGTGGTAGCAGGCATGCTGAACACGTAATGCTCTCATGATGGGGCAGAGGGATGTGCTTGCCTGTGTTTGCACAGGTGTAGATTTGGTCCTTTGCAGTAACCCTGTACTGACTGGTCATCTTTCATTTGGTTCTCTGCAAAGCTCTTTATTGGAAAATGCGGAGCTTTGCAGAGAACCAAATCAAATCATATAAAAATCTTTGCATTTGAAAATATACATTTGACTTTGTTTTCAGTGTGTTTTTCAGTACTCAATGGTCAGGGAGACTCACAAGAGGTAGTCATAAAAGGGAAAGTGTTGAATGCCTTTTTATGCTGTTTTCTAGTCAAAAAGGACAATGTGACTTATTAAAATAACTCTAAAGGCATAAGATCTCAGCATAGAATGGGAGTAATCAAACTATAGCATTAGTTAGGCTGATTTTCAAGTCAGTTGGGCCTAATTAACATTATTCTCACATACCTGAAAGATTGATTGAAGAAATCTCAGAACCTTGAGCAGTTTTTCATCAAGAGATACTGAATGGGGGGTGGGGTTGGAGCTAGTCAGTTCAACTTCGATTCTTGGAAAAATGCTTGAAAAAATTATTAAACAAGCTATATGACTGTGAGATAAAGAGATGACAGATTTGCCAAGAGCAAATCACATCAAACCACCCTGATTTTCTTCTAGAAGGGGCTGAAAATACTTGTGAGCAGGAGAAAAGGTGTCGTATTCTTTTATTTGCTAAGGCTTCTGACCAAGTCTTACAACGTTCTCATAAGCTGGCTAGAAAATTATGGTCTAGGTGATTGTGAGAGAAACTGATCCCACCCTTTATGTGGAGGGTATTGACAGCCCAAGTGAGTTTCTACAATCCAAAAGCCGGTCTAGAGTTCAGTTCAGTTCATTGTTAATGACCTGAATGATGGAAGAGGCAATATGCTTATTACATTTGTAGATGACATGAAGCTAGGAAGGACACAAAGCATGCTGGAGGGCAGCATTAGAATTCAAAGAGCTCTTGAGGTCCTGGATAAATGGTCTAAATAAAATTGAAAGTGCCAGGCTCTACACGTAGACAGGAATAAACAATTCACAAATAGAGGATCTGAGGTCACAGCTAGTTAGGTAACAGTCCTTGAGAAAAGAATCTGAATCTCATGATCACAGACTCAACAGGTGCCAGCAACAGTTTGCTGTCTTTCAAAAGGCATGCAAGTAGTGAGATTTATAAACAGAGAAAACAAGACTTTTTTATACAGTTATGGGCTTCTTTCAAGTGGTCAGTGAAAGCTAACCAGAGCAAAGCAATTGTTCTATTGTGTTCTCTGCTGGAATATCATATCTCATTTTGGATGCTCTGCTTGGGAGAAGTGGGGCTGAATTGGAAAAAGTATAGAAGAGAATGATGAAAACAATGCTAGTAGGAGGCAAGAACTAAGATTGAATGAACTGTGATAATCTGAGTTAGGAAAGGCAGGAGAAACACCTTCAAATACATAAAAACCTGCTACAGGTAGGAGGGGAATTATCTCCATTATCAAATAATACATTTAAGATTGACACCAGAGAGAATTTTCTAATGGTGAGGCTAGAAAAGATCACAGAGATGGTTGTGGAATTCCAGCATCACTGAATTCTGTTAGGAACAGGTCAGAAAAATGTCTTCCAGAAAAGGCTTAGACATAATAATTAATTGATCCTGGCCTGGCAGAGGCATGAACCAGAAGGCCTTTTGTAGTCCTTTCCTGCTCTGCTCTTACGTGTTTCTATGATTATGTAACAGGCTATAATAGGTTATGAAACACATCCTCTTCTATTCCATGATTCCTAATAAATAAATGTCTGATAATAGGTTGATGTGATACGGTAAAAAATAACACAGTAGTTCATTTTAAGTAAATGGACAAGGGTTTCAAACAAGCAAATGGAAAACCGTTCATTGCATTTTACTTTCAGTACAAAAAGTCCCCACATTTGCTATACTTGTATTCTTACATATTTATAACCAATTTATCAGGAATAGAATGTGGTTCCAACTCTATGCAATACTGTTTTAACATTGCCTGGGGCAGATGCCTCTGGCTTTAATCTTCCCATTGCCTCTGTAGGCACAGGCACTTACTGGACACACATCCTTGGTTACTAAGGGGTTTGTAGTTAGGAGGACAAATCAAAACAGCTTGATACAGTTCTGTTTCAGTTTCTCAGCTGGGTTGGGTTTGCAGCCATTACATTTTTTTTCAAGTGAAGCAACAGTCATTTGTATCGATTTGCTAATAGAATTGGAGTTTAGTTGCCTTCTGTGGATAGCTTAGAAATAGTCCAGCATATGAAACATATGATAAAAACTACATCTACATTTTTTGTCGTTCAGCCATGCATAGAATTACAGTGTGGAAAATTAAGTGAAAACACTTCTAACTCCCACCTTGGGGTGCCAATCCCTGGCTTAATATACTTTTGAACACAACCTAAAATTTGAATGGATGATCAGGTTTTCTCCTCTTTCCTGTTAGAAATGCAAAGGGACTCCATCTTGGTTATTTGCCATTGTATGATGCCATTTCTAAATAGGCCTGTTCCCTGAATTGTTTGTCAATTCTTTGTGAAGATGATCTTTAGCAGCTCACAAAATTACCTGACCACTTCTTTCAGACTTCATGGAAGGCAGCCATAAGGCTCAGATGCCAGTAAAGTTTTGCAAATCCCTCATTAGATTGGATTTACCATAATCTTCTGTTCCATTCTGCTGTATAAAGCTCAGAAACACCAGGGTACTCTCAGAGCTGATATGATCTGTCACCTCTGCCTTGTGTAGTTGCTTCTGGAGAACAAGGCTTCAAGGCTTCCCCTGGCACTAGCAAGCAAGAATTTGCCAATCCCCACATGTGTTCTTGTCCGGTTCCCTTGTGGCCATTTGACCAGTCCAGAATCCTTCCGTTGATTGCTGATCAGTCCAGCTGTGGTACAGGAGATGCTGTGCAGCCAGATACAGCCCATCTGGGAAAACACCTTTTCCTGCCCCCTTGCACATGGATCCATTTTCAGCTGTGCTTGAAGTGAAACATCCTGTTGTTTCTTAGATGCAGTCGGTTGGTTCTACCTATTTTCTGTTTATGATTTAAGCTGTTAGTGCATGTGACTCTTCCATGGCTGTGCACCATTTCATCCTCTGAAAACATCCTTCGCCCTAATCCAGTGTTCAGAACTCATTTTTTTTCTTTATTCTTTCAACCTGCCTTGTTTGGGCTCTAATTTGTTTCCACTTCTCAACCAGTTTTCTCAATAACCTCCTCTGACTCTATTTGCTACACAGTGTTGCTCACAGGCCCCAGAGTACCCTGTGTGCTTGCAGCTCCTCAGATCACCTAGCCCCTTTTTTTGGAAGGACAGACTAGTTCTTCCAGAGATTTGTGTACACTAGAAGAATTATTATGATGATATGTTTATTATAGGAAGACAGGGAGCTAGTCTTGCAGTCTAGTACAGAAATAGACAAAGAATTCGGGATGTCAAATGAAGGTAAAAGCTTGGGGATGATTCATGGGAGCTTGAAGCAGAGCAGTGTCCTTATACGAGAGTTCTGGTCTTTGTACAGTAAAAAAAAATATACTCCCATCATCCAATTTCTCACTAACGCTGCATTGTAGCCTGTTTGTGCTTGTCTTCACAGTCAAAGAACATTTGCTTCTACAAATGTGAGCAGCTGTGCTGGTTCTATATGCAGGTAGATACGTTAGAACTGACCTGAGGTTGTTCTCATGTTCTTCTTTGCAAACTGGGGCCTCACTGTTTCCTTTCTTTGGTGCCCTAGACTCTACTTTAAGTGAAAGATGTTTAGAACATTATTCTTTATCTATGGCTGAGGAACTGAATGTGTTTTTCAGTCTGAAGGTATGTGCTTGCCAGAATCATTAATATATTCCGTGCTGTATGGCACACAGGAGAAAAAGAGGAGAGGAGCAATGTTCTTTCTGGTCTTCATGGGGCTGATCCATTTGCTGAGGGTCCATTTTCCTGAAGCATTGTTCCAATAAATATACTTAAAATACTTAAAAGTAAATAATACCTTAAAAATAAGGTAAAAAATACCTTAAAAAGGTATTTTAAGCATTCCTCTGAATAAAAGAAGTAGAATAATCTAATAGTGAAGGTGCAGAACAGGGACTCAGAATACTAGTCTTCTTAAGCAAGAGTCTCAAATATCCCACATGGGCAGTGGTTTTCTGGCCTGTTAAAGAAGAAAAAGAATTTTCTTACACCACTCATTGTCAGTCTGCTCTGAAACCTGTAGGTAAAAGGTACAAGTGCAAAGTATGGAATATTATATAAATATGAACATTAACACCTATTTTACAAGTACTATGTAAAAAAGTACTTGTAAAAGAATGTTTCTTTAACTAATAAAGCCTGTATTAAGAGTATTAAAAAGTACATTACACATTAATTGAGCTGTTAAAAAATCGACTAACTGAAAAAGTACAAACTCTATGTACCAGCTCAAACATTTATGCAAAGATCTATCAAGTGAATTCGAGCTGAACTCTTGGTACTGTAAGTGTAAAGAAAAACCGATTTGCATGTAATAATGGCATGCATTCAAAAAGGGCACTTTTCTCCTGTCTCTGATATCTAGATTAGGATCTGTGGTGATTCATCTGTTCTTTCTGATGTGTCCTGTAACCAGATCAAGTACCTCACCCTGAAGGGGTGAGTCTCTTCCTGGAATTTATCTCCCTTTATGAACTCGGGCTGAACCTTTTAACTTGAGTTTCCTCCTTTGCATTGCCTGGCAGATGAACCAGTTTCATCTAACCTGTCAGACTCCTTTCCTAAAGTATTTTTTCTGTCTTGCTGATTAAGCAAGAGTATTGGGATCTTTTAAAATAGCAAAATCCCATCATGTTGTTTACAAACCAACATCTGACTTCAGCAGGTAGAAGGAATCCTCAAAGGTGGAAGCTTCTCTTTCACATAACCCTTAGACCCCCTCTCTGCATTTTTCATCCTGAGGTTGCTCATTTGTCAGCAGGGGACCTGAAGATCTGCTCCATAGGCATCAGGTTCGAGACTCTCAGCAGTCTCAGCCTCTTTCCCACCTTTTCAATCTTCCCCCCACTAAATTATGAAAGAGGACAATTTTAAGACCTTCTGATCGGTGTCAGTCAGTGTGGCCACGCTCAGTGTTTGCTCTGGGATGCACTCATCCAGACACGATCCCACATATGGCAGTGGCTCCATGGAGATCCTCACAAATAGGAGAAAAACAGATCTTGATAAACTGGAGAAATGGTCTGAAGAAAAAAAGATGCAGTTCAATAAGGATGAGATCCAAGTGGCACTCTTGGGAATAGTCAGCGGCAGAAATGCAGAGGGGGAGTGACAGGCTAGACAGTTGTTCTGTGATAAATAATCTGTACTTTGTGCATATCAGAAACTGATGGCAAATTAATGCCAGAGTGTAATGCAAAGTGCCCATGAAGGACATTTAAGCAGGAAGACAGTATAAGACATATTAAGTAATACAGCTCTCCTGCACCAGTAAAACCTCAACTGCAGGTTAATCCTGCACATAATCTGGAAGACAGTAGCAGGAGTGATCAGAGACCTGGGGAACACAGCACCTCAGGAAAGACTGTTGCTGTTTTGCTCTAGGAATAAAATATTCTCACAGAGGCATATTGATTGTCCTCGAGTATGTAAAAGCCTTCTGCAAGAGGAAGGCAATTTGCAGTTTTCTGTGTCGGTGGAAAATAAGAAAGCAGACACTGGATTTAGACCATAGCATGAAAGTTACAAGTGAGTCATTAGAAGCTTTTTTTTTCTTTTTTTGCAGAAGGGACAGTGAAGTCTCTACGGAGAGTGTTGTGAGAATATTGTGTGTTTACCAGCATTAATGGTTTTACAGAGAGACTAGATCAGTGCTTGCCAGGGCAAGCACTGGGCAACAAATGCTGCCTTGGGGGAAGGAAGTGGACCAGGAACCTCAAGTTTTAGCATCCTATTTCAATGATTCTTAGCTTTTAGCTCTAGTTATGGCAGAGACAAATGCCCCAGAACTGCAGAATGGGTTATATTTTGCATTAAAAGACAAAAATGCTTCTTGCAGCAGAGGAAGATGAGGAAGAACCTGAGATGCCTGTCGGCCCTCGGCCTCGCCCAATGTCTGAGCTGCACCTCAAGGAAAAGGCTGTGCCCATGCCTGATGCCAGTGCTTTTTTCATCTTCAGTCCTAACAACAGGTATTTAAGAGACTGCTTAGCTGGAAGAAGGAGGAAAAGAGCAGGTACCCCTTTCATGTTGGGCCCAAAAGGTTATGAGGTGCAGAGCTCCCATTCAGCGGTTCATACCAGAGACCTCCTTTGACCCCTCTCTCGTTTAAAGGCCCTGGCATGAAATCCTCATGAAAGTACAACTGTAGGGACCCCCCTGACGATACTCAATTGGAGGTGACGGCACCTGCAAAGCTGACTGAAGACACAAATCATGAAAGCTTCAGAAATAAGGGACTTGGAGGCAAGTCAGTAATTGGAATTCCCCTACATATTCAGGTCCAAATTGCAAGAGAGCCATTATGCAATCAATCAAGTGTGGGGTAGGAGCTCCCTGTTCTAAGGGCTGCTCAAAATCCACTCCCAGTACACAGTTCATGTGTCTCTGCTCGTTGCTGCACATCAAGAATGAGCATAAAAGAAAAAATGGGAGGAGGAGGAGAGTCCACAGCTCTGAGGGGAGTCTACGGAGAACAATTCTTCTCTCATACTTTTCCCATGGGCTCCTGCAATGCAGCTTCACGTTGTGCCACCTGTCTTTCCAAAATGGGTGTGCAAGGCTAGTACTGTGAATGGAGGGTTGTTCTGACACAGGGGAATTGGTCTTTCCAGGTGTACGGAAATGAGCTCACTGCCCACTGGGCTGTGCAGTATCGTGTATCCCGTATCTCTCTTGAGGGCTCAGCCTCCAGACACAGCCCCAGAGCAAGGCAGGGCTGTAAAAGCACTGCTGAGTTCAGAGCCAGTTTTTCCACAACAGAGCTTGTGCCACTCCTCCTTGGGTATGTGTGACAGGGAGGGACTGAGGATGATTGGGACTCGTGGACTCTAATGCCAGCTTTGCCACCCACCCACTGTCATTTGTAGAAGAAGTAAATTAACCTCTGCAATCATCTGTAAAATTACTATAATAGGGACTGGGAGACTTAACAGCCAAGAGTAGAACTAAATAGATTAATGAAGTGCCTCTAGAATTATGCACAGGGCTGTTACGAGGTTTAACTCCTCATGTCCTGATACCAATGTATGGAAAGTGCCGTAATGGTCTCCAATAAGCAAGCTGCCATTTGATGGGAGACTGCTCCTTGTTTACCTGCTAGTTTCCCACTAAGAGCACCAGGTCTGCATGGCATGATGTTCTCTCAGGGGCCATTTGCAAGTGCCAGCCTGCCCTGTATCCATTTGGCCAGGCCTGTATGCTGTTAGCAAGGTAGATCCCCCATAGCTCCTGTTAAGTGACACTCCAGCCCCAGCTCAGAAAGACACTGGTACCCCTGAGCCTGTTTCTGCTGCTTTCCTCCCAGATGAATGAGGAATGGATCTGTGAATGAAAGCGAGGGGTATAATTTTGGGTTGGCAGGTTTCAGACCACATGGAAATCACAAAAGGCTCTGTCAGGAGGGAGTGACTGTTCTCCATTCAAACAAACCAAGTGTGAGTCCTGCATGATGTGGAGAGCCAAGGCTGCCCAGCACCCAGCACAGCTGCCTGGGCCCATCATTCTCCCTGCTGCTGGGGCAGAGGGAAGGTGCTCTGCAGAGCAATCCTCTAGGGCCAGTCCTGCTGGCAAAAGAGGAGACGGGGGGGAATGTTTCCCAAGTCTTGCAGTTCTTTGAGAGATAAAGTTGTGCCTCTCCTCTCTCTTGCAGGTTTCGTGTCCACTGCCATCGAATCGTTAACGATAACATTTTCACCAACCTGATCCTATTTTTCATCTTGCTCAGCAGCATCTCCCTGGCAGCTGAGGACCCTGTCCGACACCTCTCCTTTAGGAACCAAGTATGCTTCACATCCTCCTTCCCTCGCTGGGTATTAAAAGTGTGGTGTAAGCAGACCATGAGTTGAAGCCAGGAAAGGCAGAAAAGACTGCATCAGAGGCTTTGGGAGTGCCTGTCTTCTGTGATTTGTGCCTGTCGTAGGCTGTGTCTGAAATCATTGGGCTTTGCAGGGAACATGAGTCAGTGCAGAATTTGGCCTCTAGTTCATTTCAGAGCCGTGTGTAGGGGAAGGAAGAAGAGGAGGCTGAAGCAAAATTATTGTTCCTTGGGATTAAGGCGTTATAAATGAGCTGTAAAAACACTGACTGGGATACAGATGATTCTAATTTGGGTGATTTTCAGATTCCCTTTGGAACATTTACTCTGCTGCCACATGCTGTCTTTTGAACTAAAAGCCTGATTTTCACTTTATTCGCACTGGTTTAAATCAGGAGTAACATTCTTGAGTTTGATACAGTCACTCTGGGGGAAATTGATGTCATCAAGGTTAGAATCAGAGTATTTGAACACAAGCTGCAAAGCTGTTATTAAAGTTGAGATAATCCTCAAAAATTATGCTGTGCTCCTCTCCTTACCAGCCTGGAGGGAGGAGAGAAAGGCATTCACCACAGAGGTACATTCTCACCTTCCTTCCTGACCATCCTTATTAGCCTATTGAAATGTTCGCTGCTCCCTTAACTTTGCCAGTGGTTGTCTCCATTAGTCTGGGGTCATGGCAGAAATCAGAAGAGTCAGCATACATATGAGAGACTTCAGATCCCTTCTGTCTGCAGTGGCATTTTGGTGAAGAGTTCACCAGGCTTGAAGAGTTTGCTAGGGTTAAAGAGTGGGACGATTTTTTGTGGTTTAATAAAAACCTTAATTTATAGCTCCCCAAAATATCCTGGCCTGAGCATGCATTTAAACACATATGTGCATGCAGAGAAGGTGTTAATGGAAGTTTATTCCCAAGCTTATCTCAGAGTAGCTTTGCATTTTGTCCTGAAGGATGGGGCTAAATAATACAGCCAAACCTGTGCCACCAAGGACCCATTTGTGCACAGATGAGTGTGCCCACTGTGTAAGGATAACTGAGTGTCAGTATGAATTAGTGCTGCAGCATTTCAGCTGGCAGATGGGGCTTCTGACATGCCACAGAAACTGTTGCAGAATCTGCAGCAGAGAGATTTAAATGAGAAGGGAAAAAAAAAACAACAAAAATTCAAAGCTTGTTGTCCTGGATTAAAGAGCTGAAGGTTTGGGGCAAAGAGTTGTTTTGTGTATTTGAAGCCACTGATGTTGCATGAAAATCTGTGTTTAATTTTTGCAGGTACAGATGTTTAAAGTGTATCATACAAGGGGACACTGACAAGATGTTTGGGTTGCAAATGTGGTCTGTCTTTACACTTTGACAGTAGAACAGTAAGACTGTGTGCTGCCTTGTGCCCACACAGAGGACTGGGAGTTAAAAAAAAGAAAGCAAGCTGAAAAACAAGGCACGTGCCTCTGCCTTTGCTGTGAGACTTGTGCAGACAAGGGCTGCTGTTGGCACAAACTGTCCCAGAGCAAGGAGACGGGAAGAGAGAGCCCAGCAAAGGCTAGTGAAGAGGCTTGGACACTCCTTCTGTCCTGGGGCAGGCTAGTGGCTGTGTCCTTCTGGTGTCACACAGGGCTCAAGCAGCAAGTTTTTCGAAGTCCCCCCCCAGTCTAATCAAACAGCCTCTAAAGCCCAAGCAAGTCTTGAGATCGTGTGCTCACAATATTTTCCTGTTTGCACCTTGGCAAAGTGCTTATTCATTTTAATATATTCTAGAGTAAATTCCTATTTAAATAATAATAAATATGGCAGCTGATAAATGGTACTGCCTGCATAGGTGGAGCGGTGATCATTTTCATTAGGCATGATTTCATCTATCAGGAACACCTTTATTAGCTGCAGCTTTGGGGCCAGATTCACCACTGTGTTCCAGCTCCTTTGTAGTGCTCTGGTGATGTAAAGCAGCAGCAGGTACAGCTTAATCATCCGCTTCAATCAAGTTTACAGCTGCTTTATGCTGATGGAGTCATGCAAGGCAGCCTGTGAATACCCATGAATCTGGCCCACTGATTATGAAATTATTCCATTGATATCATAACCGAATGTCAGGACCTACAAAGCAGCAATGCAAGAGGATATTACCAGTGATAATGTATGTAAATTAATATAGGGTCCAGTTAAGATCTATCCCCCTTGAAGTGGCCCTTTTTTAATTCTCTAAGTTGCAAACATTTATGGAGCCCATGATGGCCTTGAGAAGAATTTGGGATTAAAAATTGCGCAGTGACCTAAGGAATTTTAAGTTCCACAGCAGCAGTAAGTGATACATCCCCCATTTGACACGCAGTGTCTGCAAATCAGTCCAGATTTGGGTTATGCTTAAATAGTGCAATATGAAATAACCCTGTAGTTTGCAGTAGCTGCCCCGCTGCCCAGGCCATACCAAGCTGTAAAATCTGAGTGAGGGTGTGGGCTCTGAGATACAATAAACACCTGTGGGATGGGAGAAGTTTCCTGTTTTATGTTTATTAGTGTGTTAGCAGTAAAGGTTTACATTTCACAAATTACAAGTTTTCTACAGCTTCCATATATTGGCCTTTCGATTTAGAAGTTGATTATGGTAAAAGAGCACTAACCATGGGCACACAAAGCTTTGATATTCAGCATCTGTAGTGTAGATAGCACTAAAGTGGCTTGGAATATTGAAATACGTTGAAAACAAAGAGAGTTCAATTCTGGTCCCATTAGTCAGTGAGAAAGTACCCATTTGCTGCTGTGGGTTGTCAATTGATTGGCAGTGAAAGACATTTATGTCCCTAATGCTGCTACTTTGAAAGCCCTTTACACTTCCGAACTTGCTGTGGCCTTCTGTGACACTCTAGGGCCACTCTCTGTGGTCTGTTATACCTGCCGTGGGTATCTCCATCACCAGGTCTAGGTTCCTGGGAATGAAGAGTGTTTCAGCTTGCTTGCTACGCAGGATGCCAAGGGAAAGATGCGAGATCTAAGCCGGGCACCTTTAGCACATGACCAAATTACGGTTGCAATACAAGTGCTGGGATTCTGTTCAATTGGCAGAGTCTTTGTGATTCATCCTAATCCGGGGAAGTTCAGGATAGAGAAAAAAATAGCTAGATTATGAATTTGTAGTTTGCTTCTTTTCTTCCTTTGAGAGAACACAGGACAAGCCTGCATGGAACTTAATAAGAAGAAATCTCATGTTTTCCATGGAGAGGCCAGGCACTCTTTGTATTCTCAGTTTGGGAGCCTATTTGGAAAACCCTTCAATGTCGTTTATTAGATTAAAAAAAAAAAAAATCCTCCAACAACCAAAAAGTTATTTTGCCTCAATAGCGCTCGTGGGATTGTAACTCAGAATAAGATTTAATGTAATGTGTAATGTGCTTCTTGTCCTCTGTGCCAGGACCTTCACTGCATTCAACAGGACATCATTACAAAGCCATTCCCTGTAGAGTCGTCCTCATTCCCTTGTGCACAGACATATGTATTTGATTTTGAACTGTGATTTCCCATGCAAGTGATTAGTCACTGATCTACCCTCCCTGCTCCTATTCCCTTTTGTTTTTACAGATTCTCTTTTATTTTGATATAGTTTTTACTGTCATTTTCACCATTGAAATTGCTCTAAAGGTAAAGTGCCCATCTTCTCTACCATTACTTGTTCACAAGCTTACTAGTTTTCTGCCACTATCTGTTGCTAACACACACGCCTGTTTGTTCCTGGGTCACGCTCAGTACCACTAACCCAATTGTGCTTATTTTTCAGATCCTAGGCAATGCAGACTATGTCTTCACTAGTATCTTTACATTAGAAATTATTCTTAAGGTAACCAATCTGAGCAATACACTTGTTTTCTTCTTTCCTCTCTGCTTTGCTTTTCTTTCTTTCCTTCTCTTTCTTTCTTTCTTCCTTTCTTCCTTTTATTTCTTTCCTTTCTCTCTTTCTCTCTTTCTCTCTTTTTCTTTCTTTTCTTTCTTTCTCTGTTCTTTCTCTTTCACTCTTTCTTTCACTCTTTTTGGTTTGTTTTTTTTTTTTCTCCATTATTATCTCTACACAAAGGGTTGTTTTTTCTTTTGATTTTAACATTTTGGTAGTTGCTTAAAAGATCTTCTGTGAAATTTTGATATTCAAGCTCATAATTTAGGGCCTAAAGCAAAACAGTGCTTTGTAGGGAAATCACAATGAAAGGATGCAATATTGGGAAAAGTCAGAAAGTACCAAAAAGAAGGCCATCCCCTCTTAAATTTCTCTCTCTACCTTGGCCAGTTTTTGCAAACAGGATTTGTCTGCTCTGCAAGAAACTCTGAGTACATTCACCTCCTCTTACACATGCCACACACAAAGAGAAGGTCTTTGTTCTGCACAAGTCATGAGGCTGGGCCAGGGGGTGGCTGATGACTTCTGTAACCTTACAGGTTGCACAGCCAAGTAGGAGACAGGGAGCACAGTGCAAAAACTCGCTTTTTAGGTGTAGGGAGATAACTGAGAGTGCAAACCATTGAAACACCAAGGACAGTAGCTGCAAATGAAAATTGCTGCATTGAAACCTGGCTTCCCATTTCCCAGGAACATGCTCTGTACCGAGGGGAGTGTGCAGGAGAATGGTTTAGCTTGGAAGAAAATAAAAATAGGCTGCCTTGTTCTTAACTCTCATTTTCCCAAATTGGTAGGCTAATAATTTAAATAACAGTAATTGAGCAAAGTTCTGGCTTTCTAAATGCTACGTTCACTTGGCAGCTGAGTTTTTTTCTCAGCAAGCTGGTTCTAAGTGCTGGCAGGCAGTACCTTAGAGTTGCTCAAATTTTGCAGCTCAAGACCCTAATAACAGTATCTGTAATGAAGGCTGGCAAGCAGGGTGGCCCCTGCATATTTTTGTAGAGAAACGTGCTTTCTGATATGACTTCCAATTGCCAAAGCCATCACGTCCTCCAAAGAAATGTGCATATTATGCCTGTGTGCAGTTTGCATCTGTGTTTACACAGTAAATCTGAGCATGCACTCGTCACATGGCTGATCAAAAAAAGCCTGTCAAAAAAGGAAAATACCTCAACAGCAACATTTAAAAACAAAACCATAATTCAAGGTGCCTATTTGAACTCAGAATTCCTAATTCTGCTCACACTGAAGGAAATGGTAACACTCCCAGTGACTGCAGTGGAATCAGAACGTAACTCAACCCACTGCCCTATTGCTCTGTTTCCATGAGGAGAGTGTACTGCATAGTACCTGAGCCTTCCCACTGTCCTCCTGTTAACTTCAGTGGATTTATGACAACACCACTGGATATTCTCTGAGTTCAAGTGGGAGAGGAATGCAAGGCCTATAAGTTCAAGTCACAAATTCTCAGCGTGTGTTTCTCTGCTGTCCCGCCTTGGGCACGGTGTGTTGCATAGCAGCAAAGTTAGTGTAAATGGTAAGAAACAAAAGAATAAATGGCTGTAGAGAAATAAGCTTCATCTGCCCTCATGTTGCTGATGACACCTGCAAGCCTCACGTTGCCGTGGTGGAGTCTGGTGAATCTTAGCAAGGTGACTGTCAAGCTTTTTTACCTGGCATCCTAAAACATTGTAGCTTGTTTCATGCCCCAGATGGGGAGCAAATATAGATTATACACTCTCTGAGAGTTTCTTCTGAGATAACGAGATCGCTCAATGGGCTTGAGAGAACCACGGTTTATAAAGAACTTAAACTCAGCAGAACTTCCCCTCCTGATTTCAATGGTGTCTTTCTTTCAAGATTGCCATACAAAATCTAATCAGTAAAGGGCATCTTTACCACCTTTGTTATGGCAAAAACCCCTTCTCCCTTCCCCAGTTGAATGTGTTTATAAGTATAAATTCTAAGCCAAGACCAGAGTTTATACTTCCTCCCCTTCTAAGTTCTGTCTGACTGATAAGTCAGTTCCCTGATGTCATGGATGTTTGGTGAAAAAAATAATCCCACATACCATGTGCCCTTCCACCCTCCTCTGAATAAAGTTTTCACAGGTAGTCATGGCTGGAAACCACCAGCCAGTATTCCATCCTGAGCTATTAGTGGGAGCCAGAAAACTCCAGTTTGAATTTCTAGTTCACACTTCTCAGCTGGGAGTCTGGCTGGAGCTCATCACTGAGGAACAGTCTCATGGTGTGTGCTTCGGCTTACTTTAGTCACCTAACTTAGGTGATATTCAGAGGACCAGACTTAGACACCTGCGTTCCTAACTGAGGTAATGGAGGGACATTAGCACCTGTGGGGTTTCCTCAAAGCAGCTACATTAAATCACTCACTGAATCTAAGGTAGGTGAACAAATCTGCCCATCCCCTCACCCTCTTTGACTGTGCCAGACTCATTTAGTCACTTTCTGTAACAGAGCTCAGTCAAAAGTTTTCTGTTTACACTGTCACTTAAGCCAGTTCTGGAGCTATGATATCCTCCTCAAATCCAGCAAGTATTCAATATCCCTTCATACCTGGATGGGGCAGAGTGTCCCTTGCAAAATATGTAAAAATTTTCCCTTCCTCTGCTGGGTGATGTTCATAATTATTACCTCCACAAAGAAACCACTCTGTCTGAAGGAATATTACCCTAGGTTTTGTGAGGAAAACTAAGGGAAAAATGCAACAGCATTTAGAATAAAAGTGGATGAAGATGGACAGGAAAAAGGATATGGGATTGAGCTGAACAGAAGGAGCAAACTGAAGAGAGCAGTGATTCCTCCTGGTGCTTTCGTTCAGCTCTAAAGCATCAAATCACTGAGGGATTCTGGTTTTCCTTCATGGAGGGAAGGGAGATCAACTGTCCACTGCAGCTATTCTAAGCATTAAAAAACATTACAAAAGAGCCCATTTTATTTTATATTTTTTGTTCAATTTAGCTAAAGAGGCCTTCGTATAATACAAGCATCATACTCACAAGTGTCCTCTGTCATCAAAGAAAAAGGGAAAAGTGTATGATTGCAAAGAATAGTTTTGGAAAACAGTCATTCTGCTGCTTTGCTGATTTTAAATTTATGTACTCAGTGCACTCAAAGTGCATATTTTCATTGCTGAACTTTCTCTGGCTGGGTCTTTCATAGTTATCTTACTGTCTTCTTCACTCTCTTTTCTTTCAATGGGGACTCAACTTCTCCTTTGGGGCCTGGGGGTAAATTGTCTGCTATGTTAGAAATACTGCACCCACCTCCCTCCCCACCCCCAGCTATGTACTCTGAGCACAGCCAGGTGGGTTTGGTTTCTGAGCAGATGCTAACGGCAAAGTGTGTTTGTGTCTCCGTGTGCCTTCCTGCAGATGACTGCGTACGGGGCTTTCCTCCACAAGGGCTCCTTCTGCAGAAACTATTTCAACATCTTAGACCTGCTGGTGGTCAGCGTTTCTCTCATCTCCTTTGGGATCCAGTGAGTGAGCTATTTCCAACTGACTATTTTTGGGGGGGTTGTGAGGTTGGGTTAGGAGGGATAGCTCAGGCTCATTGTCGTATCTGGGCAGGATTTTTCTCATGAGCCTGTTGAGGTATTCATAAGGGGTTTTTTCTCAGATGATTCAAGAGCATTAAAATTCATCCTTAAAAGGGGAGGTAAAAATTAGGAAATGTTACGCTGGTGACCTGGAGGGGAGGATCTTCCAGAAAGAGCAAATGAGAACAAAAAACTTGGTGTATTGGGAATCATGACATTTAGCTTTGTTCCAAGATCTCTGATTCACTGTATTGGTTCAGGACAGTTCAGTGACTTACTGTTCCCTCCTATACCTCTCATAACCTCTTTGAAAAATGGGGTGATACTGTTTTGCTACTTCCTGAGCTGTTGTGAGTCTTGGTCGGTGGAAGACCATCAAGTACTTGAAGATTTTTGTGAGAATCTTCAGAGTGGTGGTGTTGGTGGCTGTTCTGTCACTCTATTTTCTTTTGTTCATCTGTTAATTTGCTTACTAAGTTGACAGATTTATTTGACTATGTGGAACTCCATGTGTGGAATAGGGAGTTTGCTAATTAGTTTCACATCTGATAAAAAACAAACTCCTGGTTTTTACCATCACAGGTTAGCAGCTCACATATGTTCCAGTGCTAAGTCAGGCAGAAGAATTTGTAAGGTCCACTGGGCTTTCAGTCAAGGTCTTAAGAATGGCACAGTGCTCATTTTGACCTGCTGTTTCTTTCTTGCAGACCTAACTAGGGTCTTACTATTTTAAAATAAAAACTGTTCTCTAAATCAGGAGGAGGACTTGATGTCATACAGCAAGAAGAAGATTCTCAGTCAGGGTTTTAGTCTTGGAAGGTGCAGAGAGCTCTGATGCAGCAGATAGTTGTGTTCAGTACTTAAAATTAAGCACATAAGTCACCCTAATCACTTCAGTGGGAGGGGTACACACTTAACTGATATGTGGGATCAGAGGCCAAACACATTGCAGGATCAAACTCCCAGTGGACAGTGTACCTTTAATGCTGGAGTCTCCTGGGTTTTTCACTCTTCTGTGAAAACTTCAATAGAGTGCTTCTTTGAGCCTTATTTGAAAATACCTTGTAATGACTACATCTTGGCACGATTTCTGTATCATAGGTATCTAGAAAGTCATTTTGCCCTCCTTAAAAATATACCCTGCCCGTGTTCCATTTCCCCGTCATTAATACAGCAGAGATGGTGGAAATGAGGAGAATATATGTTGCTGAGTCTGCCCAGTACAAGAAGCAAGGCCTATGAAGATGATAACATCAGAAACTGGTTTCCTTACCCCTGAAGTATCATAGCAAAGAGTTGACTAAATATCCTAATAAGTCTAGGGCTGTGCAGGATTTCAAAGATCTGCCCTCACAGCACACACCCCCACCCCCCCCCGACCCCATATTGGTGTATCTCTCAAACCTTCCAATACTTTCTTCCAGGTCCAGTGCCATTAATGTGGTGAAGATCCTGCGTGTTCTGCGAGTCCTTAGGCCACTGAGGGCCATCAACAGAGCCAAAGGACTTAAGGTCAGAAGAGTCCCAGTGCATTCTAGAAACTATATGAGTTATTTCAAGCTACAAGGACTTTTGCAATGGTTCAAGTAGTGTTTCAGCAGAATCACAGTATGGTTGAGGTTGGAAGAGATCTCTGGAGGTTGTCTTGTCCAAAACTACTTCTCAAGCAGGGCCACTGAGAGCAGATTGCCCAGGACCATGCCTAGATGGCTTTTGAGTTATCTCCAAGGAGAGAGACACCACAACCTCTCTGGGCAACCTGTTCCAATGCTCAGTCCCCCTCACAGTAAAAGTGTTTCTCAATGTTCAGATAAACCTTCCCTGTTTCAGTTTGTGCCCATTGTCCTCTCAGTGGCATGACTGAAAAGAGCCTGGCTCTGCCTTCTCTGCATCCTCCCTTCAGGTATTTGTGTACACTGACCAGATTCCCCTGAGCCTTCTCTAAGTTGAACAGTTCCAGCTATCTCAGCCTTGTCTCCCAGGAGAGATGCTCCAATCCCTTGGTCATCTTTGTGGCCCTTTGCTGGACTTTCTCCAGTATGTCTATGGCTCTCTTGTACTGAGGAGCCCAGAAATGGACCCTGTAGAACAGGTGTCGTCTCACCAGTGCTGAGTAAAGGGAAGAAATCAACTTCAACTTGCTAAAAGTTCTTTGCCTAATGAAGCCCAGGGTACCATTTGTCATCTTTGCCATGAGGGCTCATGATCAGCTTTGCATCCACCAGGATCATCAGGTCCTTTTCTGATGAGCTGCTTTCCAGCTGGGTTTCCCCCATCACCACTGAGCTTAAATGATGTCATTTTCTAAGGTTACAGGTGGACTTACAACCCTAAACATAATCTTGCTGTATTATATAACCTCCTTCCTCAGGACTGGTGGGTGCCCAACTATGTAAGTTGGTGCAGCAGGAAGTTTCAGAGAGCTGAGCTCTGGTTTTCCAATCCCTTTCTGCCTGGTTCTAAAAGTGCAATAAGGAATGTAACAAGTTAGTCCCCTTTCCTGAGACATTACTTAATGGGTATTAGTTAAATAAATACATTTTTATTAGTATTTTTAGTCTTGGGTTTCTCCCTTAGCCGGAACAGTTCAGTACAGTCCTGCAAAGTTACTTTTGTTCCTATCTTCCACTTGCAGCACGTGGTCCAGTGTGTGTTTGTCGCCATCCGAACCATTGGAAACATTGTGATTGTCACCACTCTGCTGCAGTTCATGTTTGCCTGCATTGGAGTTCAGTTGTTTAAGGTAAAACCATTGGACCCATTCATTCATCCATTACATTGAACTGTATTAAGGGGGGGAGGTGGGGGGGAGGAAAATAGCATGAAGAAGCCTGAGGAAGGGGAAATGGAGTCTTCTGTGTGAAAGGCAAACCATTTAGGGTACTGTCAGTGCTACCTGGGCTTCTTCTACCAGCAGTTCTCCAAAACTGAACCAGGCATATGCAGAACTCTTTCCCATCATCTGTGATCATAAGAAATCATCAGTAACCTTCTTCTTCCCTAAACAGCTTGTGGCATGGCATGGTGCCAGGGGGGCAAAGGGGATGTTCTAAAGGATTGGTACTCACTGGCTCTCTACCTCCCACCTTGCAGAGGAGGAGGCATGCCAGATCATCATCGGAGGTTATCCATTCACTTCTTTATGTCTGCTTGTATTTCTTTGCCCTTCACCACCCTCCTGACAGCAAGTGTTCTGCATCACTCAGTGACCACGCACCTCAGGACACGCACATAAAAGTACCGTGCGAGCAGATGAAAGGCTGTGCTCTGAACTACCCGGATGCAGGAAACTCTCAATGCAGTTTTCGTCAAATCTACCTGCAAAAGAGCGTGTAAACATATTCACAGTTGGTTAACCAAGTAGTAAATGTAGATGCCTTGCTACATGATCTGCCCTAACCCTTGCACTGTCAGGAAAGGAAGCTTCATTCCTCTTTCTTCCTTTTCAAGGGCAAGCTGTACAGCTGCACTGATAGCTCCAAGCAGACAGAAGCAGAATGCAGGTGGGTCTGACCTTTTCCAGTTAGTCCCCTTCACTGGCCACCCACTCTCAGTGCCTCGTGCTGGAGGTGCAGTTCTGCCCTGTTGTCTCTCTGCTCTCCACCCACAGAGGGTACTACATCACCTACAAGGACGGGGAGGTCAGCCAGCCCATGATACAGCCCCGGAGCTGGGAGAACAGCAAGTTTGACTTCGACAACGTCTTGACTGCCATGATGGCCCTCTTCACTGTCTCAACCTTTGAGGGCTGGCCAGAGTGAGTGCTTCTTGGACCAGTGCAACACTAGCAATGTCCTCATTCATTTCAAAAGAGTAAATTCAAATGCAGAGCATAGTCTTTCCCATTCTGAGTGTTAAAATAAGTCTAAAGCATTAAATGTAGAAATAATAGCAGCAGTCATTGTAGTCATGATGTACTTGGTAAATTCCTCAGGGCCTGCAGGAATTTCTGTGCTTGTAAACAGCACAGAGCACTGTCTCTAGCTCTTAAAAGATGATTGCCAGTTGTAGCAGTGATACCAGTATTTGTTACAATTATTATGTATACAAATGGATATAACATGCCTGTCAGGCACTTACCAGTGTTGCAGGTTTCCCGCTGGAGTCAGCAGGGCAGCATGAAACACAGCAGTGCTATGTCTGCAGTACTGGCAGGCATGGGATGTCTTACAGGCTGTGCTGTCTGTGCCACAGGAGCTGAGGACTCCCACAGAGTCACCTGGTCAGGGTGATGTGGGCATGCAAGTGCATCAGGGAGCTGACCCTGACCTGTGTCACCAGGTGATGCCAAGAGCAGTGTTAACAAATGTTAACTCCTGAAATCCCCTTTTTCTCAAAAAGCTTAGTTCCCTTCAACACAGACTCTCCCGTCTTTTGTTAGCTGAAGGGCATGATTTTGTTCTAAATTGTAATTGTTCAGCTATGAAAACATTTCACCCCTGAAGATGTTCAAATGTGTAAAGTTAATAAGAGCCATGTCTTCTCTTTTGCAAGTGTTTGCACACAGATCAGTGCAAGTCTGCACATCTGTGAGTGGATTGATACAAGCAGAAGAAAATCACGAAGTTAAACTTTATGACCTATAAGGCCTCAAGGCAGTTGCAGATTTTCTCTGCATTTGGCTCTGTTTGCTTTCAGGTTGCTGTATAGGTCCATTGATTCCCACATGGAAGATGTGGGACCCATCTATAATCACAGGGTTGAGATCTCCATCTTCTTTATTATCTACATCATCATCATTGCTTTCTTCATGATGAACATCTTCGTTGGTTTCGTCATCGTCACATTTCAGGAACAAGGAGAACAAGAGTACAAGAACTGTGAGCTGGACAAAAACCAGGTAATTTATAGCACCTTGCTGTCACTAAAGTTAGAATATGCATTGAGAATAAGTGTTTAATAGATAAATACATACAGACAGGAACGTGTGAAGCTTGCCAACAAGATAAAACAATAAGTTGGCTTTGCTGACATCTTTCAGGAGTCAGGTAGAAAAAATCTTGCTCTAAGATTAGTTCAAGGGACAGCAGCTACTTTAAAATATTTGCTGTACCATTTGTTTCACTGAGATTAGATGAGCATGACACCGTTGTCTGGCCAAAGTAAATGACCAAAGTAATTGCATATGAAACTCTTTGACACGTAGAATATGAACATTCGATTATGACCTAAAAGTACCAAGCATTTTCATTTCAGTAAAAAACTTGAAACTTACTGTATTCTTATTATATTTGGAGGTAGTTGACCACTCTGATATTTTGGTTTTGAGTTTTAAATTTACCCTACCTCTTTCACAGCGCCAGTGTGTAGAATATGCCCTGAAAGCCCGGCCCCTGCGGAGATACATCCCCAAAAACCAGTACCAGTACAAAGTCTGGTATGTGGTCAACTCCACCTATTTTGAATACCTGATGTTCGTTCTGATCCTGCTGAACACCATCTGCCTGGCCATGCAAGTAAGTAAGCAAGCAGAAAACCTTAAGGTGATCAATTAGGAGACTTTGTTGGGGAAAATATAGAAATGGCCGAGGCTGAGACCTACTTCCACTCTCATGCCATGTGTTGAGGGAGAGGGACAAGGACATGACAAAAAATCATTGTACCCTGTTTGCTTCTGCTGATGTTTCATTAAAATGAGAGATCTACCTCTCATCCTCCCTGCTGCTAATATGTGACACTTTCAACAAGACTGTTTTACCTCTTTAAAAACAAATGAGAAAAAAACCAAACAAAACACCAATAGTTACATCACAGAGCATTTCAGTGGCCACTGTAGTAATAAGTGACTTCTCAATTCTGACTTGTCTTCTATGAAATGCAGCAACAAGCCCAGAACTGCCACTCACCTGAGACCTGAATTTTAAATTTCGGTCTTTTCTGTGTTAAAAAGTAGAGAGCAAATATTTTGGCAAAAAAGGTAATCAAGGAAACTGGAGAGAAAGGGTAGGAAGGGCCTAGTATCTCCTTTATTCTCAGTTAAGGACCATAGAAACTGTCTAGAAAGAACCTCAAGAAGCCACATTGTCTATCCTACCACTTAAAGGCAGAATCAGCTCCACCTGAAGCCTTTCTTGATAGGTGCTTGCCTAACTTGCTTCACTGCTGATGCTGGACTGCCTTATTTACAAGCTGCTATGCTTGTATTCATTTTCCTTACTGTGGAAAGGTTTTCCAAACATTGAATGTGAATCCACCAAAGAAACATTTGCAGCTGGATCTACAAGAACAGCAAATAGAGGCATATGCAGGTGGAACAGCAGTAGAGGAAGGAGTCAAACCCTTTACTAAGTAGCCGGCTTATAAAAAAGAAGTCTTACATTCCTTTCAGTCAGGAGATGGACCCTCATACACACAAATTGGTTTGTACATTTCCCCAAGTCTGTACTTTGCTGACTTGTTCCTTCCAGTCTGTGTCTGCCCAAGGCCTCCCTCACATCCCTTTCATTTTCAGTTAGTCTCAGACTGCACCTTCTAAGCCTGTCTCTACACTCTCAGTTTGCTTGACCACTAGAGACGTGGTCTCTTCTACACTCCTTCTGCTTAAGAGCTGGTCTGTGTGTTACTCTCTTCCCTGAAACCCATCCTTCCTCCTCACCCAGTTAGGCTGTGAACTCTCCTCCTTGGTCCTTGGCCCAAACAGTCCAGGTCATCACTCTTCAACCAGTCCTTCTCTCCCCTTCCCTTCACAGGCTCACAGTTGAGTTACCCCTGCCATGAATCATCTTTTCATTCTCTCTCTCCGCCTTCCATCTCATTCTCTGCTACACTTTTTTTTACTTCACTAGTTGTCCTTTCCTGTGAGTTCAACCCCCTGTGCATTCCTATACCAACTCTCCTTCTGACTACGTTTTCCACTGGCTCAATCCCAGTCTGCCCACTCCCAGTCTCTCCTCAAAACCAGCGTGTTTCCTATCTCTCATTAACAGTCTAAATCTATATTCACAGGCAATTTTCACTTTATTTCCTCTCACTGTCTCCTGCCCAATCTCACCAGACTTCCCTGCTTTTTCTTCATCTGGTCTGGCTCTTTTCCACACCCATTGAAAAGTTCTTCTCTGTTCTTTTGCCTAAGGTCCAAAAAAAGGAGTGAGGCAACAAGAGCACAAGAAAGTGCTGAAGTCTCTCCCACCCTGTTCACTCTGAAGTTGTGAAACATGCTCAGTTTCTGTGACAGTGGTGCAGGCCCAGGGCAGGTAGAGTTAGAAGCTGAGAGATGTTTGCCAGCCCACAGGCAGGACACCATCCCCGCAGATTCTAGGAATTCTGTATCCATCTTGAGAAAAGTACAGTTTCTCAAAGGTTTATACTGGGGCCAAATTTGAGTCAAACATCATAACAGACAGCAAAGGGAAGGCACGTGCCAATAAAATTCCAAGTTTCTAAACAGAGTCCTGCAAGTACTAAAGTCCTTCAAGAAAAATGATACAAGAAATTCTGAAAATACCTCAACGTTATATTTTCCCCTGGCCTTGCTTTCAGCTGCAGTTGAATTGTTTTAACTGAAACTGCTTTGACTAAATTACCTTGAGCCAATACAGAATATGAAAATCCGTCCCAGCTGGTTAAAGTTTATTAAAGTTAAGCAAGTACAAGTGGGGTCTTGTAACATGAACTACAAGGTGACCTTAGAATAAGGCAGTGCAACCAGCCACAAGTCTAATGATCTGGAAATAGGGATTTGAAGAGTGAGGTGGCAACATTTGCAGAAGACACTACGTGAATTAATCAATAGAAGATAGAGAATAACTTCATAAGATCATAATAAAGTTAAGTGAACGGGCAGCATGATTGCAAATTTAATTCAGAGTTGACAAATGCAAGATAATGCATATTGGAAAGATATGATTTGAGCTGCTCATGTACTTTGCAGAATCCTGAATTAAGTGTAATTACTTGGGGAATGACTCGGTATCATTATGAACAGCTCAGTGAAACCCCTGTTTGCTGTGCAATCGCAATCAGACAAAAAATGGATCTAAATGTAGGGAAGGTTGAGATAACAAACACAATTCAAGATTGTCTTGTACCATTATGCAAATTTATAATGAACCCTCAAGGGGAATGATAAGTGTGACTGTGGTAGCCACCACTCAAAAAGATTTTTTTTAAGAAAGAGGAGGTCCAGAGCCAGGTGGCAAAAATGGCTAGAGGCATGGAAATGCTCATGTATGAAGGGAGATGGGGATTCGTAATTGAAAAACTTTGATGTGCTAGAGTTCTCTTTAGAGAGCCTTGGCATAAAGGGAGATAGGAAGGGTCCTGTGTATCCCTACCCAGCTGGTATGTCTCATCCTCACGCTGCTGCTGGGATGCTATTTTTCAGCACTACGGTCAGAGCTGCATGTTCAAGGAAGCCATGAACATCCTCAACATGCTCTTCACTGGCCTCTTCACTGTTGAGATGGTCCTGAAATTAATCGCCTTCAAACCCAAGGTAGGTGCTCTGGGCGTAGGTTTTCCTGGCCTCTGTGTGTGTGTGCATGTGTGCGGGGCAGCTCTGAGGAGAAGGAGGAGGTGAAACTTTCTGATCTATTACCCCACCAATAACTGAGCTGGACAGTTGCTCTCTGGATTGGAGTCTCACTTATATTTCATAACTTTCTCACTGGAGAGTAGACACATGTTTAAAAAAAAAAATTAAAAAAAAGCAACACCTGCAAATAGAGAAGGTTCCTAGTTCTCTGTTTTCATTAAGTTATAATAGAATCATAGAATCATAGAATAGGTTGGGTTGGAAAAGACCTCCAAGATCATCAAGTCCAACCCCTGATCCAACT